>CM041780.1:196245256-196411403 GCA_023374045.1 Limonium bicolor | reverse complement strand
TTTGTTATTGTGCTTTATCTAATTTATTTTACTTAAATTTCTTTCCTATTTCAAATAAAGGTTTAATAATTAACTCTTTAAATATGTACTCTCTCTCTCTTATCTTGTTACAACGACTCACTTCCTCAACAAATCCCAAATCAGAAAACTATTTCTTAATTTCTAAAAAGAATGTTGTTAGAGGTTTGACTTTTTTTCCTGATGATTCTCAACGTTATGATGTTGTATAAATTTCCCAAAACAATTCACAATGTTAATTATTTATTTTAACTCCTTTTCTAAGTTATTTACTTTACTTAATTAATTAACTCCTTCCTTATGATAGAGATGATTACTAATTTATCTAACAATATTAATTTCTCTTTACTTAAATTTATTTATTTATACCACGATCTTCACCACTACGCCTTCACGCTCATCACGATACTTCTACGCTCTCGCTTTACTGAATTATATTCATGCTTCTTCTACCTTGAGTCCTGGCAATTTACGTTCTCCATTCTACTACTGCTAAATCGTTTCCCTGGTGCCAATTAGGAGCTTCGCTGGGTAAAGTCTTCTACTTAGTAGTTATGAAATTATTTGATAATGGTTAGTAGTGTCTGATTGTTGATTATATTATTTAGACTCCAATTACGCCGACGAGTGCTTCTACTAATACTGAGGAGATAAATTCTTGAGGGGATTGTGTATCCAGGTAAACTTCTATACTCAAGTCTATTTGACTGATGTTTTACGAATTGAGGAAAATATTTCGGTTGTGGTTATGGATTCTCAGTTTACGGATTGGAAATTGGGATTGTTTCCCACGTTTTGGAAGTGGAGGAATTGGATTGTTTTATGGTATTTCGGTTCTGGATTTTTGGGAGTCTTTCGCAGGATGTGTTCTTCTGTTTGGGAGCCCACAGGTGCTCCCCTTTATTATTATTTGCGCTGCACACATTGTTGCAGTTAAGCCCTCTAATCTACTCTATGTTACTGCTGTTTCACAGGGGGCGTGCACACTTAAGGACTTAGGGTGAGGTGGTTGTTTGACAATCCCATAGGTGACTGTCCTTGGATTATTGTTTTGGATCCCATAGGTGATCCCGTGATTGGTGTTGAGATTAACTCCTGCTGAAAGCTCCCTACTGCGGTTTTGTTGTTATTGTTTCTGGAAAACTATTCAAATGTTCCATGAATTATTCCCATCTGTTTGACAAATGGTAAAATGGATTTTAAAAATGTATTTTACAGATTGAGGTAGAATTTACTCAGTTTTTCTGATTTGTGCGATCCTTTCTGTGTTTTGTCTATGGTTTTATGATCGCAGATATGGATGACTAAGTTGGGGACCGGGATTGCGCACTCACCTAGCTTAGGAGATTAAGTGATAATTGAGACAATGTTTGAATCACAATGTTTAAGAATTGATACGTTGTTTTCTAAGATTTTTCATTCTGGCTATTTATTTTGGCTTCCGCATAAGTTGAATTCGAGTTGACATTTACTTTTGTTGTTTTATTTAGTCCATTAGCCTGAGCACCCAGGGAGTTTGGGTGTGGCGGTAATGCCCTGGACGTTTTTATTCCGCTGTTGTTTTGAAGTTACATTTGTTACGGTATTTACTAATAACGTTCTTGACACTTTATAGATTATATGACAATGATCTTATGAGATTAAGAATGACTTAGAAGAGAAGCTTAGCTATGGAGATGAGGAAGAACAGTAAAAGAAAATGATGAGAGAGGATAAAGGAGAAAGGAGAGAGATTTTCCACCATAGATTACATCTTTGATAAGAGTGTATATACTTGGCATTTGTATAGTGGTCTTTAGTAATTCAGTTTTGAAGGGTAGTTCTGTAATTTGGTAGCTTTGTAGGGATACATATACAGTATAGGGTCGACTTACTTTTCTATTTTTCAGTGACAGAGAGTGAGTTTCCTCTCTAAAGTTCCAGTTTTCATTCTTTGAGTTCTATACGATTTTTGGTTTCGATTCAATTCAAGAAAGGGAAGGCTTTTATCATATATCAGAGCAGTGTTCCTTCATCTAGCTTGCTTCATCCCTTTCCTTTGTGTTCTCATCTTGCTCTAGCAATGTCTTTTGTTCCCTTTTGTCATTCTTGTCCGCACATTATTTACGAAGATTGCCACAGGGGACTCATCACCGAAATCAAACAAGAAAGTGGCAGAATCACCCGGCGGCAACTCAGTAGTGGTGACTGAAGCCAGCGACCCATTACATTTTGAGCAACTCAGGCCACCCGAGTCTCATTCTTGTGAGCAAGTTCGAAGGCTCTAGCTTTCCTTGCTGGAAAAGGCAGATATGTATCACCTTAGCCACCAAGAACAAATTGGGGTTCGTTGATGGTACTTTGCCTAAGCCCTTAGACTGTGCAATCAAAGCCCATGCTTGGTCACGCTATAACAATAGGCTCACTTCCTGGCTATCAATGGGGCTCGAGAGATCGATAGCAGACAGTGTTATCTTTTGTCACATCAGCCGCACAAATTTGGAAAGAATTTTGTGCGTGTTACGATCAATCAGACACAACCAGAATTTATGACCTAGAACTCCAATTAGAATATACTTCCCAAGGGCGACCAAGTCTTTACATACTTTACCAAAATGAAGAAACAATTGCTACAAAGGCTCTACCGTCTTGCTCTTGTAAGGATCAATGGTAGTGATGGGATAATGAAGATGGGGAGAGTCAACAAGGGTCATCAACTTCAAGCGGCTTAATCAAGTGGGTTTTACAATTTGATTCTCCTAACGAGGAGCTTACCTTCCAAAAATCTAGAACTTTTGAGGGTGGGTTGATTGTTTTGGCTTCTGGTATAATTACTAGGGGGCAGGAAAGGGAACAGAAAATGATTTTTCTATCTGTTTGTTTCTGACGCGAAAAAGAAAATGAATAACTAGTCAACAGTCATCAATCATCGATCAATATTCACCGATTAGTTGTTAGTTAATGGCTATATATCACCGGTCAAAGTGAATTATGGAAAGAAACCACATTCTATGGTAGGGGATTAGGAATCAAGTTAGAGGATTTTGAAGAAATTTTATTTTGTTTTTCCCTTTGCTTAAACAAACTGATTCATTTTTCTTGATCCCAACACAAACGCCCCTAACTACTTTCAACTATGCTTTCAGTTGCAGAGTCTTCTTTTGCTGCGCTTCAAGGGAAAAAACAAGTCCTTGAGGCTTGAGGCTATTATTCTGGAGGCTATTATTGATGAGCAATAGGAAGCTAAAATAGTAAAGATGCTGAAAGAACTGGCTTGATACCTAGCATGGTGATTGTTAGAATATACTACTTTACAAAGATAAAGAATGATATCATACTTGCACCCCTAAGTGATGTTCCTGCTTAATATATACTAATAATATCACATTACTAATCATAAACTGCTCTTCTCATAAATAATAATGCCATCAAAAGCCATCAGAGAATTTTTACTGAACAAAACCTTTGATTTTGCAAGAAAGTATGAACCCCAGAAAATAAAAAATAAACAGAAATAAAAAATAAACCGTCAAGTGATTGACATCCAAGTGGTAGAGGACTGAAGAAGGGGACGAAAGGTCTTGAGTTCGAATCCTCTTACCACCCACTTTGATAGGGGAAAGGAGTTTATTCTCTTATTATTCATTCTGGGGGAGTGGAGGAATGGAGTTTTCTCTCTGATTACCCAACCTGGTGGAGGAATGAAGTGCCGTGAAGGACGGTGGTGGGGGAAAGGAGTTTGCTCTCCGATTACCCAGCCTGGAAGAGTCGTCAGAGATGCAAGGGAGGTGCGCCGTGAAGGACGGTGGTGGGGGGAAAGGAGTTTGCTCTCCGATTACCCAGCCTGGAAGAGTCGTCAGAGATGCAAGGAGGTGCGCCGTGAAGGACGGGAAAGGAGTTTGCTCTCCGATTACCCAGCCTGGAAGAGTCGTCAGAGATGCAAGGGAGGTGCGCCGTGAAGGACGGTGGTGGGGAAAGGAGTTTGCTCTCCGATTACCCAGCCTGGAAGAGTCGTTAGAGATGCAAGGGAGGTGCACCGTGAAGGACGGTGGTGGGGGAAAGGAGTTTACTCTCCGATTACCCAGCCTGGAAGGTAGTAAGAAGAGGTCAATGAAGGTCCCTAGGACAAGATTTCTAAGCTTTATAGTAAGATGTCTGTGTAAGGTAGGACTAGAATAAAGTAAGAGTTGAGTCGGTGTATCCTTAAGCGGGAAAGACATTCATGCCTCAGTACTGCTATGTAAGCTGGGCAACCAGCCAATTATCAAAAAAAAAGCTGTTAAACTAACTAGATGTTATACTGCATGAAATTATGCAAAGATCAATATCACTGTGCTTCATTGTTACCCTACCCCCCTCTGAAGCAACTTTGAAAAAGAATAAATACTAACGAGAATAATTTTCCTTCGTTCCACTTATCCGTTGGTGTATTCTGAAGCACTTGAATACTCCCCATTCTCCTCAAAATATTCAATCAATCGCTTTAAGAACTGATCACCACTCACTGTTTCAGTGTCGCATACTAGGCAGCATTGTCTCCTTGCACGTGTCACAGCAACATTCATGCGCCTTCGGTCACTCAGAAAGCCCACCTGAAATAAAACAAAAATGAGCACATGCGTCATCATCCAGTTAATATATGACCCAACTGCGAGGCAATGAAATAGAAAGGACATCAAACACGGACTTAAGTAGAAAACGACCTCTTGTTTCGAGTTTGATCGAACCATAGAGATAATAATCGCTTCCTTTTCTCTGCCTTGGAAGCCATCCACTGTTGAAATCTCCATATCCTTTAAACTGTTCACCTTTGTCCTGAGTACCTTTAGCAAGACAACCTACAGACCGTACGTCTGTATATTAGTAAAAGCCAAACATAAGCAATGCCATCCCTCTTGTATGTATCTCCTTTACAAACTACCAAAAAGGGGGACAAAAATGATAGAGTGAGCACATAAAGAACTCGCCTGCGCAGCATATGGGGTGATAATTCCAATATCAGAAGCTCGTACTCCACTTTCGACCAACCTCTTTGCATGATTCATTGCCACCTCAGCTTCACCTTCGTTATATGTGCTGTCTTCTTCATCCTTCTTTTCTTCCATGTCACACCTGGAATAGTTGCAAACAATCCATTGTAGGAGAAGGAAAAAAAACGCAAAAACAGACTTGGGAAATGAATATAAAGCTCACCCTGCAGTGTCAACTAGTAGAAGAGTTGGTTCAGTTGAAGTTGTCTTCTTGGCATCTTCCAAATCATAGAGCATGTGACGAGCAACACTTGAATGGGCTTCAATCTGCAGCCAATTGTTAATTATTGAACTTCTCTTGAAATGTTCATTATTCTACAGATGTAAATCTTGATATCTTCACTTCACCAATTTTTTGCACCTTACTGCTGTATAGCTCTTTAGAAGACCAATTCATGACGAGTTCATGCATTCTGTACTGGACAGTTAGCATGGATGTGATCTCGTCGCCATACAGATCTGTCAGACGCTCAAACAATGTTCTTCCCAAGCCTTTCTTCTCAGCTTCAACACTCTGGACAGTAGGAGGAAGCTGAAGATGATCTCCAGCAAGTATACATCTCGACCCCTGAAAAAATGTGATTGATAACCAACTAAAGTTAGAAAAAGAAAGCATAGCTGACAATGTTTTTCTACATAAAGGAAGGATGAAGCACAAAATTGTCTACACTAGCAGCATTTTGATGGATTAACTTGGAGGGATAGAGCTTCATTACTCGGAGTAATTATAAGCTATGACTGATGGACGGTGCCTCTTTACTCATTGACCATACCAAGCTTGTTTGACCCAAGAGATTATTCAAAATAAAAAATGAATGTTCCAATTAGTATAGAGATTCACTTATATTTGAAGCGCACCTGGCTTCAGAATGAATTCCATCATTACCTTCAGCAGAGCGATCCAGCATGCTACTTCGAGTGCCTGAGCAGCTTCATCAATGACCACCAAATCAAATGAATTCCTATCAAGTTTTTTTGACAATGCACCAGTTAAAGTTGTAAGCACGACATCTGCATTCTTTAGGACATCAGTCACCGCTAGTTGCTGCCTCTTGCGTTCCTCTTTTGAGAGAACTCTGAGCTCTTTCCTAATATCACGTTTGGTATTTCTGTCCTTTGCCTTCAACAATTTTCCATTAAGTGCCTGAAATATAAAATTTACAGAAAAAAAAAAAAGACAAGTGAAGCAGCAGAATGAAAAAGATTTACAGTCCTTAAGCGTACTAATAGAAGCTCAAAATGTTCTCCGATCTTTACCTTCATTTCTTTGCGAATATCATTGGCAAGGGAACTGTTGTCACCCCTCAGAACCTAATACGTTACAACCAGTAAACATTATTCAGAAAAGAAAAAAACTGACAAACACAAATCATAGAAGAGTATTACACTCATAAACGAAAGAAGAAGATGTAATTATACTAAACGCTTACAATCAATCTGATACTCTTGTATAAAATTCTCAAGGGGTAATAGGACTTAATGACGTTCTTACAAAATGCAAAAAGACATAAGAAAAGCAAAGCCAATGTCAAAGCCAGGTCAACCTGTGCATCCAACGCACTGTCCAGCACTTGAGGTAGCAAACGTGCAGGATGACCCACTCTCACCAACTTAACTCTGGAAAACAATTTTGATATGATTTCAAAATACGTGAACATCAACATATTGACGATGGAAGATATAGCCAGCATAGAGGTTTACCTGTGAGAGGAAAGGCGCTCAACAATGTTGTCAACAGCAATATTTGATGCTGCACATGCAAGTACTTTTGATCCACGCTTCACTTCCTGCAAGATAATCTCCACAACAGTTGTGGTCTTTCCTGTCCCAGGAGGCCCGTGAAGCAAAAATACATCCTTGGCAGATAATGCCTTCGTGATGGCATCTCTCTTAGTGACAAACAAAAGAGCAAAATAAGACTTTATGAGGCTATTCACACAAATTCATGGATGAATAGATAGAAATATGCATATCATCTGAAGCCTGGTTATCACGGTGCCACCAGAGCTACAAAGAAGATAATAAAATATTCAATTAGAGTTTTTGGTAAGGGAAAAACCTGAGAATGGTCAAGGTTTTTGTTAAAAGGAGAGAGCGTCATATCTTTCTTTGCAATTGTAGGATGTCTCTCTCCAAATAATACCGGAACTAAGTCAGCTGCAGGTCCTTTAATAACACCTTTACTCAGCTCTACCAAAGTATCCTTCATCCTGCGATATGTCACCTGATAAACACGGAGAATTATATTCGGCTTCAAGCCTATTTATGACATCATACACCATACGTATAACAGGGTAAACAGCACAAAAGCCAAAGAGAAGTAAAAGGTATACCTCATTGGTCAGTTTCTCAAGCCGCAGAGGACTGTTGAGACCCTCCTCTGGAATATCATCAAAAGCAACTGTTATAGAGGAATCCTGTGTAGTATCAATGACAAGATGAGGGTTCAAAGTCACATAATGTTATGAAGTATCAGTCAATGAACTCCACTAATGATGGAGAGATGGTTAATTCATTCTCCGAGCACTTACCTTCAAACGATAAACTACACCTTGCCCAAGAGAAGGAGATCCTGTATCTGCTTTGTTTGTTTTCAAAGCCACCACATCGTGGGTTCCAAACTACAAAGCAGAAGGATTTAAAGAATATCCCGAAAAAATTTCAACAAAATACTAGACGTGATACCATAATTGAAGAGGAACCATAATATGGGTAATAGAAAACAGCGAATAAATCACCTTATGTGGAGGAAGAACATCTCCTTTTGTGGATTGAAACTCGATCAGAGACTTCCCCAGCAACCCAGTCTGCCACAAAAAAGCAGCCGAGACTTCAGAAATTTGAACATAACGAGAACTAAGTTAAACAAAAAGATTTTCCCCTTCTCTGTATCTTGCTAATAAATATACTACCGACTATTCAGATGCAAAAGCTAATAATGGAAAAAGTTTCTAAGTATTCCAGAGAGGAAATTGTACCAACCTGAACATCGACGCATTTCAAATTAAGAATTGTAGAACCCTTCTTCTGGGCAGATTCCAAGCTCCGAGATGAGCCAGAAGAGACAGAAGCGGAAATCTCGGCTTCCTAATTAGGCAATCAGTTATAAGTTCCCGACCAAAACAGCAAATTTAGGAAAAAGGTCAATCTGAATACGTCAGAAGAAGTTCAGAGCATCCCCGATTCCATTCAAAATCGATACCATCACGTCAGATGTTCTAACTCCGTCCTTCTCATTCACTGGGGAAGAGGGTTCAATATAGTGCGGGCAGATGTAAGGTAAGCACGTACCTTCTCCAAGTCGATGAGAGGAGCAATAGTAGACACGAACTGTTGCAGGGAGATAGCGGAAGCCTTCCTCTTGTTGCCCTTCGCTCCATCCATGGTGGGTTCTCCAAACTCCCAGCAAAAAAGTAGCACAGGACAGGTAAAAGAAGGGAGACTCCGCCAAAGGAGGGAAGCAAATCGCAAACCGTATTTGGAACTGTCGTGCAAACCAAAATAAATTTTTGTAAATGAAAATACTAATTTTATTAGTAAATACTAAAGTAGAATTAAATAAATATTTTTATAGCAAACTACATAATTTTATGTAAAATAATTATTTTAAAAATTAAAATGTATACCATAATGAATTTATATACAATGACCATACATGGATTTAAGTACATATTTATTTATGGATAATTATTTCATTTTAAAATTTTAAATCTTTATTATTTAATATATTAAATTCAAATATTAGTAGATAACTAAAATAATAATTGAAAATATATTATTGTAATATATATACCATCCAATATATTTGTTATCTAAATGGTTTATTATTTTATTTATTTTTATTTTAAGTATGTAATAATTTTGTTAACCTATAGATTTTTATTTATTATTAATAATTAAAATATAAAAATGATAATTTAATATTTATATATATTTTTAATTTATGTATTTAAGAGATTGATAACTTAGAATAACAATTTGTGCCGTTTTGATACCGAATACTATTTTGAGGAACTACTGTCTACTTTGAATAAGCCATTTTCCTAGTATAAGAATTAAAATACTAGTATCATTTTCCTGGTATAAGAATTAAAATACTATTTCCTAACACCGAACATGTTGTAAAACACTACTATTATAGGAAATTCATTGCATAGTTTCGAATGCAATTAGTATGTTGTGCCTGTAGGTATTAATGGGTTGTGAAACAAAATTGACTTGTACCAATGATACACCCAAAAAAAATTATGCAGTTAATACCTGAAGAAAAATATATAGAATGCGGTTAAAATAGTAAACAATCAACACCTAACCGAAAAATGGTAACAAGGGTATATTTGGGGTTTTTCTAAAAAAAAATTGGTCAACTCATAATGTAAATTATAAAATTAGTGCAAAAAAAACATTTTTTTTCATACATAAGACATTTTTATTAAAGCATTGAACATAATGTGTAGGAAGTTGTAGCAGAAGCCATAAAACTCAACCTATAGTGCACTGAAAGATATACTAACAACTGCCCAAATAAGGAGTCATCTTGGCTCAAAGTCCAAACGTATGAAACCAAACCGAGACCGGTTGCCGAGAAGGACAGATATTACAACAACCGACATTGGTGGATTTCGATATGGGTTTGAGTGCATGGAGTTCCAATCTTGTTTCTTTCTCGAGATTTTGCGCAAAGGGAGGCGAACCGTATATGGATCTTTATGGAGTACTCAGAGGAGAGTAGAAGGTTTGGGGGTTAATTTCTTCGGGTTAAGGTTTAACTAGATATTACAAAACCTATCTTGATGTGTTTAAAGATTAACGTTGGTGGGCGTGCGTCTATATTGCATCTAACCTATGAAAGACTTTTGGAGCATTAGTTTTTTCAATGGGAAATTTACTCATGGATGGAGGGATTTTCCTAGTAAGTTGGAAGTTTTGGAAGCAGACCCGTCGTATGGGGCTTGGCTTTGTGCGGGGCAGCCAGGTTTCAATCGTGTTAATGTTGGGGTGTATGAGTTTCCAAGCTCAGGCTCGGGGTTGCCCCCACAAAGGTTCATCCAGGCTGTTTCAGGGAATGTCTTGCATGGTGATTCTTCATCGGTTATTCCAGTAGAGACTCAAGTTGATGGTGTTGGTAGCTCAACAAATGTTCTCGTTTTGTCTCCAATTGATGAAGATGATAATCGCGTGAGTGTTCCTGTTCCAGCTGATGTGCATGAAGGGGCTGTTTTACTCTCTAAGGAGTTGCCGAGCCCTGAGCGTGATGGAAAGGAAAGGAAGACTGGTATAGTCGAATATAATGCCACTCTTTCTAAGTTTTAGGAACACAAGGAAGTGGAGCCTGTTGCAAATAAGGCTAGGTCGGATGGTAACTCTCTTGATTCGATGGCTCTGGGGGAAGCCTGGCGTTGCCAAGAGAAATGGCGTGTTTAGTGGCAAACTTCCAAGGTTTGGGTGATCCTCGAGCAGTTCGCTGGATCTTGGATACAATCTGGGGTGAATCACCTGATCTTTTATTTTTGATGGAGACGAAACTCTCCTCTTTTGAAATGAGAAATTTTGGTGCTAGACTTCATGCATATCATTGACTCGCTGGAGATAGTGTGGGCCATAGCGCGGGTGTCATGCTTGCGTAGAAGGATGACTTGGATCTTAGGGCTCTTTCTTACTCGAGCCGGCATGTTGACTGCCTTATTTCGGATTGGTGAGGGAATACATGGAGATTGACGGGTGTTTACGGCTGGTCTGCGGTCAGTGATAAGTGAAGAACGCGGAGGTTGTTACATTTTTTGTGTGCAAGTTGGTCTGGACTGTGGCTTGTATGTGGTGATCTCGACGAGGTGCTCTTTTCCTATGAATATTTTGGATGTCCTCGGACTCGCCAAGGTATGGATCAATTTAACAGTTGCTTATATGATTGTAGACTTCTAGACCTTGGTTTTGTTGGCACTATTTTTACATATAATAACAAGAGATGTGGAAATGCAAATGCAAAGAGCCACCTCGATCGGTTTCTATGGAATAATGCATGGTTAACTATGTTTCCTTACGCTGTGAATTATCATTTAGCTTGAGGCCGGTCCAATCATTGACCGTTAAAGTTGATTTTGAAGACAGTCACTCGTAGGGGTCCAAAACTGTTTCGGTTCAAGGACTGTTGGGCTGATGATGAAGAGTGCAAGTGCATTGTTACGAGTGCTTGGTAGCTTAATGACATTTCAGACTCGAGCTATCAATTTAAGGTTCTAAAGTGTGGTCAAGAGTTACAAAGAGGGGGAGCTCAGAGAGTTAAGGCTGAAGATGCTCAGGTGAGATCTCTTAAGTCTGAGCTTGGTAATGTTTCTCAAGGTGATCCATTAGGGAGTAATATGAGTCGTTGGGCTAATCTTTCTTATCAATTGGATTTGTTATTGCATAAAAGGGAAGTTAGATGGTTACAGAGATCAAGGGTACAATGGTTATCAGCTGGAGATAGTAATACTCGGTTTTTCTATAATTGCGCGCTTTAAGGTTAGGAAAAGAAGGAACACTATATATTGTATGAGATCACCTGCTGGTTCGGTTGTATCTGATTCGAATGGTATTGAAAGGATAGCTCGTGATTTTTTAAGAACCTTTTTGCTACTACTAATGCAATGTCTAATCCTCACTTGTTGGCTTGTGTGGAGAGGCGTCTCCCTGATTATGCTATTTCTTCCATTGATCAGCCGTATACGAGTGAAGAAGTTGTCGCAACGCTCAAAAGCATGAATCTACAAAGGCCCTGGGTCGAACGACATTAACGGTACATTCCTTAATAAAGTTTGGCATATTATTAAGGATGACTTCTTGGCTACAGTTCTTGGTTTTCTGAATAACGGGTCTTGCCTGAAGGTGTGAATCATACCTTCATTGTTTTAATTCCAAAAAAGAAGGGTGCATGTTCAATGAGTGATTTTTGCCTGATCTCTCTCTGTGTAATACGAGTTATTGCTAAAGTATTGGTTAAAAGAGTTCGTGATTTTGTATTATGTGATTTCACCTGAGCAAGCTGCCTTTGTTAAGGGCCATCTTATTCCAGATAACATTATTATTGCAAATGAAGTCTTACATATGATGCGTGGGTCACATGCGGTTCATCATGGCTTTTTTGCTTTCAAAATTGACATGTCAAAGGCATTTGACAGAGTTGAATGGAATTTTGTTATTGATGTGTTGATCAGTATGTGCTTTCCTTATGGTTGGCTTGACTTGATTCGTAAGTGTTTGACTTCGATTTTGATGTCTATTCTTATTAATGGATATCCTGGACGTGTGTTCTGGCCTAAACGGGGGTTACATCAAGGTGATCTTTTGTCACCCCTTCTCTTTAATTGTTGTATGGAAGTTTTAATCTTTAGCTTAATGTTTGCTTCTGAAGTTAATATGATTAGAGGATTTCGTATTAGAGGCATGCCTTTTGATCTTACTAGTGTCTTGTTTGTTGATGATTTCATGGTTTTTGGTGAGGCAACTTATGAGGATGCTTGTGCTATGGCGAATGTTATTGATGATTTTAAGGAGTCCTCGGGTTAATGTGTTAACTATGACAAATCTAGTATTATGTTCTCCAAGGGGGTTCCAGGCTTGATTAGAAATAACATGTGTACTTTATTTGCTACCAAGGAAGTTGATAACTTTGGGTTGTACCTTGGATTTCCGAGTTACATTGGGAAGAATGGGAGGCGTGTGTTTGATTACATTAAAGATAGAATTATCTCTCGCGTTAGTGGCTGGTCAAGGATGGTTTCCCAGTTTAGTCATGGTATTTTAATCAAGAGCATTTTACAAGCCATTCCCACTTATGTCAAGAGTGTCATCCGATGACCTAAAGGGCTTGTTGCTGAGCTTTCTCGCATTATCTAGGTTCTGGTGGAGTGGTTCCTTGGTTAAGCGTAAGATGCATTGGAAAAAGTGGTTTGACTTATGTAAGAGCATGAGGGATGGTGGTCTAGGTTTCAGGGACCTTGATTGTTTTAATCGAGCTCTTTTGGCTAAACAAGCATGGAGGTTTTTTACTAGTCCAGATTCTTTGGTTTCTCTTCTCTTCGGGGAACGTTTTAGAGGCAAAGTTGGGGTATAGACCGAGCCCGATCTGGCGTGCTTTATGGAGCTCTCTTGATCTACTTAAGAGTGGTGTATGTAGAGGAGTTGGTGATGGGGTTAGTATCTCTATTACAGATAGGTGGTTATGTTCTAAGCCAGGTTGGAGGCCTTACTTTTATAACTTGCCTCGTATTGTGCATGAAGAGGGGAAAGTTTCATGGCTTATTGATCCAGTTCGATGTGAATGAAGAGAATCCTTGGTTAAGTCTTGGTTCGTCGATGAAGATGTTAAGCACATTTAGTTTATTCCTTTGTTGTCTACTTGGAGTGGGGGCCTTCAAAGTCTAATTTGTTTAGTGTTCGTTCTGCTTATTTCCTTGATCAAATGTAAAATTTTAAGTCTTGTGCTCCTTCAGATTGTGGTGTGCTAGGACATGCTATATATTACTCGAGTATGGAAGGCTGATCTTCCAAACAGAATCAAACTTTTTGCATGGCGCTTGCTGCATAATTTTATTCCAGTTGGGACTGTGTTATCTTCTCGGTGAAAAATTGTTACTCTGCGCACTTGTTCTTGTGGTGATATAGAATCTCTTAAACATGTTTTTTATGACTGCATGAATACTAAGTGTTTTGGGGAGCAAGAAAGGGTTGCTCTGGGGCAAGGATGTCACAATAGATTATGAGTTTAGGGACTGGGTTTTAGATGTAGCGCAACATAGCTCTTTATCTCATATTCGATAGTTTTTCATTTCCATGTGGAAGGTATGGTTTTCACGTTGTCAAGTCTTGAATTGGGAGGTGAAAGACATGCGGTGGGGTTGGGAACACGCAAGAGCCTATCTTCGAGTTGCTTGGAAACATAAGTTCTCTAGTCATGATGTTTTGCTCAAGCCAAATGATCTAACTCATGATGTGCTTCGGATGTTCGTTGATGGTAGCTGCGACAATCAAGATCGCTTTAGCCATGGTGTAGTTTGTCGACAAGAAGCTGGTAATCTACTTGGAGCAGCTTTGGAACGTGGGTGGAGTGCCAACAATCCACAGATGGTTGAAGTTAAGGCAATCAAGCTTGGTTTTGAATGTGCTGTTAGGTTAGATTATAGTATAAGGTGTGAGTTTTTTCAGATTGTAAGTCAATTATTGATTATGCAAATGGAGTGGGTAATCTAGACTATGAATCTAGACTTTTGTTTGATGAGGTGTGTATGTTAATGGCCTCAAGGTTTAATGTTGTTAAGTGGGTTTATGTGCAAAGGGATGAAAACACTAATGCACATATGCTAGCTAATCTTGGTAGGGGTGGTAGGGAAAAATATGTTTGGACACAACACAGCTACCACTGGTTTGGCGTGGAAAAACAGCTAGTCAAATAACATTTTGGCAGAATGTTTCGGAAAATACTAGGAATAGCAAGAACTAATCTTCAGTAATTAGACCTCGAGCTAATTAAATTGATCAAAAACTGACTGATACGATACGATTTCCTAACCTGATAAGAGAATGTTCTTCCTCTGCCTTTTGCAGCAGCACTAAGAATTAAACTCTTTCTCGGTGATTGACATGTCCTCGGTGTACACAACGCGGATGCCTTATTCCCAAACCCGAAAATAGTAGTTGTCGATTAAAAAAGATGAAAGACACACAAAATCTGCATATCAATTTTATATCGATATTGACTCATTCATTTGGGGATCAAGATCCAAGTACATTCTCAATGCATTTCTGTTTTGGGAATAGTACTTGTCCATAACACAATCAGTGAGAAATCCAAGTTTCTTATATAGATTTAAAGCGGGAAGTCTGTCGGGATCAACATGTAAACAAACTCGGGTCACAACGTTACTCTTTCTACATCTTTGAATTGCTGCTCTCATCAGCAGTTGACCATACCCTCGCTTCCTGAATTTCTCTTTCACTGCTCACAAAATAAATCAGTAGTTTACAATTTTACCATTAGGTTTGATAAATATGCAGTGTACAGAGGAACCAGGGATTTGTGGATGGAGTAACCAGAAATCAGAAATATCGTCACAAGCGACAAGAATTGAAATTACCAGCAAGTTCATTGATAAGGGCGGAGACAGACGTAGGCCAACCGTAAATGACGTAACCGGCGACCTCTCCATCGACATGGATATAGAGCAATCCAACATTCTTCTTCTTCAGCGCTTCAACGAGTAAGTTGGACAGAGATTCGTGCTCTGGAAATATCTTCTTTTCCATCCTGATTATCTCGTTAATCACTCCAGCATAGTTGCTGCCATTACTGCTGAGGTCCATTTCCACCACATCTACCGCCGGTTCCTCCGCCATGTCCTTTCTTCACCGCGCGGTTCTCCGCTTTCATCAGTTAACGAGCGAACCCGTTGACCTGCTTAGTAATAAGAGAGCGGAGGATGGGTTATTTGGTTGGGCCTTTGATAATGGATCCAGGTTCATTCTTTTTTAACGGGCCCTGTAGTATGTTTACTGTACGTAGGTTTGATGCTCAAACAGCTCCACTTGGTTTGAATTGAAGTAGATTGGATGACTTTATGCTGTTTAATTAGCACACCTTATGATTTTTTTTGAGAAAATACGAATGAATTAATTATGAGTCTGTCATGAGAATAAACTATAGCAAGAATCGTCGAGAAATAGTTATGTGACTTCAAACTTCAATATGCACATGATCCTTCGGGAAATCATCTGCCAATTAAACGCTGTGTTTATTCTTATATTTTATATCTGTTGTGTGGTTACGTTTCTAGTCCTTTTATTGACAGAGGAAAAGTACACAGAAGAAAAACAGAGCCTTCGGAATTCTACTAATTGTTGCCCAATAACATGTATGACAGTAGACAAAATGTCTCTACGTATGCATGGATTCAAACCATATTTATTTTGATTGGCTTGTCTTTTTATTTCTTTTAGCTAGTATATAGTATCTAATATACTGGTACGTACAACCAAATGGAGCCGATTACATATGGCTTTTTGTTGTAGGTAAGTATTCTATCTACTTTGTTAGAGTCTTACTCTAATCTTAATAGCTTTATGGTGTTTAATCAGTTGACCCACCAATTTGAAGTTGATTCTTCAATTTAGGACACACCAACTGCTGATGCAACATTCCAATGGGATCAAGTCACAGATAATAGTAGTCGCTATCAATACATTTTTTTTACTCTATCATTCTTTAAAATTACTATATAAACATTTTTTTGAAGTAAACAGTGGATATATATTGATATTAAGAACAGAGAGTGCGTACAACGACCGGGAAGTCAGAGGACTTCCAGCAACTCCAAGAGAGCTGAGTTTTTCTAGCATGATATGTTAGGTTGTGAGCTGTAATGTTGTAACGCCCCTATTTAACAAAAATGCGCGGAAAAAAAAACTAAGGCGATTACAGATCATCGGGTTCCAAACACCCGGCACCAAACCTCACCAATTACAACTTATAATATTACAAATGCTACGGTCTGAACTCGAGAAAACATAATAAAAGCAAAATGTACAAACTCTCCACAAACCCTAATTCCCATCCCAATCACTCATACTCTTCGTGGCCACCTGTATAACAATTAGTACCTGCAAGATGAAACCAAGCAGCCCACCCCGGGAGGGGTGAGTCAGTTCCCTGGAATGGAACTGGTACAGTTCTCCACAACAATATTTAAAACATAACTCTTCAAAATAAACAGTAACTTGAAATCAAACTCTTGAAAGTAAAACAGGGAAACAAGGCACTTTAAAGTCACCAAGCCGAAGATAACAAGTTAAGGATAAAGATAAATAATAGAAAGGTAAAGTTAGTCAATCCAAAAACCACACCATGAGTTAGTGAACATCCAGTGCTCAAGTTAGAATCAATTCCAGTTAGGAGTAGAAAGTCTCAGATAGTCACAAAGGACTAGGAATGAAAAGATAGATCCAAGAACCAATAACTCCAGAGTAGAATAAAACCAGTTGGGAGAGATGGCCCCCACCGCCAGATATAAATGTCTGTATGGACGAGGGATATACAGCCCCCTACTGTCAGATTAAAAATGTCCTGGTGGACGAGGGATATACAGCCCCCTGCTGTCAAATATTAATGCCCGTATGGACGAGGGATATACAGCCCCCTGCTGTCAAATATAAATGCCCCTATGGGCGAGGGATATACAGCCCCCCCTGCTGTCAAATATTAATGCCCGTATGGACGAGGGATATACAGCCCCCTGCTGTCAAATATAAATGCCCCTATGGGCGAGGGATATACAGCCCCCTGTTGTTACCATTGAAGACGCGCGCACGTCGAAGCCTCAAGAACCAGCTCATGGATGAAACGATATCCAGAGTCAAAAGAAGAGTTACCAAAGTTGACATTTTCCAAATTCCCACCAGATCACTAACTACCCAGAGCAATACCAAAACACTCAGTCCTACAGAGTGCAGAAGCGTAAACCCTAAGCAGTCAATGTCTAATGGAACAACCAAATAGAAGGAACCAATACCCATGTAAGTTTCACATCCAAGGCTCAGTTAGTCACACAAGTTGAGTTAGTCATACACACAGTTTCCTTTTGAAATCCATTCAAGCTCAGTTAGCGTTTTCCAAAACATTCCACAAAGCCCATTAGTAAAAGTATCTGAGTACGAGAAATCGTACCTGGTAGGAGCAGTAGCAGTAACCAACTTGAATGTGCAAACTTCCACTAACAACCTATAATTAAGGCGTTCCAAGTACTGATTAGCTAAGGAACTCATAAAGCTAAATGTCTTTTATTCTTACTGGTTTATAGTTTCTGATTTACAATTACTCTCTCATAAGGATCTGGGCTAGATCTTGTTAATTAAATCTTTCATTAGGCCCATTTCATTTAAATCAGGAAAGATTTAGAGTTTATCTTGAGAGTGGCCCAAACTCTCGTTGAATTGTTTAAGTGGACTTAGGAGTTCATGGACTTGGGCCCAGTAGGATAGCCCAAGTCCGCGTTACGTTTTCGTTGATTAATTAAATTTCCTAAAAAAAAAAGATTCTGCGAGGTTTCAAACATGAACCCTCGATTTAGTTCCAGGTTTGACTTGACCGTCTACGCCATTGAATTTGTATGTCTTAAGTGTACATTTAATTTTATTTCAATTACTTACTCTTGATCATGGGTTTAGCTTAATTAAACTCTTAAGTTACAATTGACTAATTTATATTAATACTGATTAAAGTCCTAAAGTTTAATACATACATATATATATATCCCTCCTAATAGTCCACCTAGATGTCACATTAACATTTAATATTTTTATTGCTACGTATTAATTTTAATCTAATGTTTTCTATAAGGTATTTTATTCCTTTTATTTATTGTTAATGTATTTATATATATATGTATTAGGATTTATTCAAGACATTCTTTGTGTAGTCTTAATGTATTTAATTATCTCTATTAACTTTTACACATATCCACATCCAATATATGGTTTATAAAATAAAGTATTTCCCTTAGTTTCAATTAAGTATATTAACTACCACACTATATAATTAATATAAATGGAGATTAATTCAATTCCTTGATTTAGCCTAAGTTACTATTTTATTCCCTTTATATATATGTATATGTATATATATAATTTTTTTACTTCACTTAAAAGTTTATACCCAAAAATATTTATTAACATTCTGTATTAAATGTTAGTTTAGTCTTATTATATTTTTCCTAACCTATAAAGTTCATTAATCAACTATACTTTAATTTTGGGTTACATTAAACCATATATTATAAGATAACTTATGAAAAATTCATAAATACAATATTTAGACCCATTTACTCTTGTCCAAATATTCCCAAATTTAATATATTGTAACTATGACATTTTAGACATATTATAAAAAATTTATTTCATTAAAATATCTTTTAAATTATCTAAATAATTCCATAATACTCAGAATTTACAAAAATTATAACTTACATTTAAAAACTCAAAACCCATATTAATTTACATGAAAATAAACTATAGTTTATAAGGAATCAATGGTTAAAATTTCAAGTCAAAATACATTAGGGAAGGTCATTAAATAAATTCAACAAGTCAGAGTTTTATTCTGGGATGTATATCACTTAATCATCTATGTTATAATCTCGGGTTGGTTAATTTAAGTGATTATATTATCATTAACTAACACATTGCCTGTCTACAATAAGCCGACTAATCTATTAACCATCCATACTTGAAATGTTATTCGTTTATAAAATATCTTATAATATATGATGCTAACCCAAATTCAACATATGATACCAATATCATTATACATATATAAATACACTAAGCTTATTCAAGCTCATTTTTACCAAGGTATTAATATTATTTTATCCCCCATTTCAAACATCTACCTCCTAAAATTATTGAGTTATAATTACTTACTCCCTTCATTATATTCTATTTGTAATTGTATTGTCATGTTATCCAAACTATATTGTTAGACTAAAGTTTTCATATATATATATGTATACATCTTATATTATGAACTTAACTACTAAATTCTTTATTCTCATATTACTAGTTTATTATTGGTTTCATCCTATTTTCGTAAGCTTATTTGTATATATATTTATATATTTGTTTTTTTACTAATACCTTCCTTTCACGTGTTTAATTCCAAAGTGCTAATTTAAGCAATTTAACCAACTAGATTTTACTCAGATTAGCACCACTTATCAAACCATAATATCTCAACTTACACCACAATAATAGCAATTTATGCTTAATTAGCGCAACTAATTTATGCCCACGGATTATACTTTATTTTTCCACTTGGCAACTTAATAACCTAGTCAACTTAATAACATAGCCACACATGACCTCTCCTCCTAGACTTTTGCCTTAATCAGATTTATATTTTTTTTATACTAACTTAATTTAGTTCCCTTAACTAATCTACCCTCTTTATTCTCCTCTCTATTTTAACCCCATTTATTTAACTAACAAGATAATCTATGTCAATTTATACTTAGCAAATTATTAGTTATGTTATTGACTATTTTCATTTGTTTCTTTAAACTTAACTATACTTACCTATAAATTTCTTAATTATTATAATACTTTATTTAAATTTGTTTTATTATTAAGCCCAAAGTTTCTTGAATAATTTATCAGACAATTATTCATCAATTTAACCACTCAATCTTCTACTCCCATATTACTATTCTTTTACTAAATGCTTTTTATTTCCTTAATCCCAAATATAGAAATATGTATTCTCAATTCTAGCATCACTAATAGTTTAACCAATAATTAACTATTAAATACTCCCTCAATCTCTTCCACTAACCACAATATTTTCCATAATATTAATTTTCCAACAAATCTAACTACATTAATATTTTAAACCCAAAACTCCGATCCCTTTAAACACTTAATAATTCTTATTTACTACCTGTTATCAACCTCCCATTATTTACTTATTACTTAATAATCAATAAATCATGTCAACCCACCAAATTAGCACTAATTTACGTAACAAACATAAAATTACACATTTAGTTAACTTTTGGAATCAATTTTAATTTATTTTATTTTGTTTCTTCTGCTCTCACAAAGTCTATTGCTATAGTCACCAGAAAGAATAAGACGAGTTGAGAATATTACCGTGCGAGATACAGCAGTTGATGGCCTGTCCCTCAGGGCGTACAGAAGAAAGGAAGATGAAGATTGGTGTAGATACGAGAAAAGAATGAATACTGGCGTAACCGGATTCTGGAATCTGGCGTGCGAATAGTAGTTCCAATGATTTACTACTTCCTGGTTTAGACGTAGGGAAAGAAAGAGATGCAGAGTATATGAGTTCCTTGTTTGCCAGTTAGGCACACGAAGAGGACGAGGAGAATGTAGAGTATGTAGGATGGGTAGCAAAATTACCATGAAGAGGATGAAGCAGGCACACACATCAGAAGAGAATGAAGCAGGTTGCAGATTTTACCGTGAAGGGAATGAAAAGAGTTGCGTAGATTTCCACCTGAAGAGAATGAAGACTTGGCGCAGAGCAAGAGTTCCTTGCTGTACCCGACAAGAAAATGAAGATGTTGCAGAACGTGTATGCTCTTTTTTTACCGGTTGAGTATAAGAAGAGAATGAAACAAATGGGGGTGAACCATTTTCTGCCCGTTCCCAACCTAGTGGTTTATATCACTTCAGAGACGTAATTGCAATAGAAGAATGAAGAGATGAGCTCACCATGAATGTTCCTCGCCAGTTATGTGAGAGAAGAGAATGTGAAGGGAAAATAAATGTTAGTAGTTTGTACGGGAATGAAAAAGAAAATGAAGAGAGGCATAGGATTGTACGCCAGGATAATAACATGAGGTGGGGAAAATGAAAATATGGGGAAATAAAGAGAAACTACCATGTATAACCGTGTGAGGAGGAAATGTAGAGAAGTGTGGCATGTGTTATATTCATTTATTATTTTTAATCCCAAATTTTTAACTTAATTTATTACTTAATAACTTCTTATTTTTCTTAACTGTATGCATATATATATTTTACATCCTGAACTATTAACCTTCTCAACTATTTTAGTAATTATTTAGTTACTCTATGTAAATCAATCTTTAACGATTTTATTTGTTTTGCTTGAAAAATAAGTATCATGAATGAAGAAAATATAAATAGAAAAGTAGAAGGGAAAGGAAGAGAGAATAACATAATGTGAAGGGACAATGAGAATATGCGTTATTATTTATTTATTTATTGACATGAGTGAGGGGAAAATGAAAGAAGATTATAGGGGATTAAAATTCCGCAATTGACTTGGCTTGTTAAATAACCTTTCAATCTTCCTCATAATAATCTATGTCATTTCATGTAATAATATATATTACAAGTTACACCGATTTTTATTGTATAATTTACTCCTTTAAAATGATCCCCTTAATTTAGAATTTCATGTTAGGTTTGATAAATCTTTTTAGACTATATATTTATTTTTATAAATGTAATTGAGGTTCATTGAAACCTTAATTCATGTAAATATTTACTTAATCTATTATTGCAACATGTTAGCCTTATATAATTAGACCTTAATTATTTTTATAATTATTAGGGATATTTCAACTATGATTTTATTTTGACTTTTATGATCCAAATCAATGTTCCAAATATTTCTAAAATATTTTATAGTATAATTGGAGTGTCTTGACATTTTTCCAAGATTTAGGACTTGTAAATCTTACTATTAAATTCCTAATTCCATATAATAATTTAATATATTATAGTATTATTTAGGGTTCAATAAAGGAAATCCCCTAAATTAATTTAGATTAATTTATGGGGTATTTCAAATGTTATTTAACCTACTAACATGGAACCATACAACATCAGATATTGGTGCCAAGTGAGCTAGTGCTGCATCGAGTAGGTCCTTCGTGCAATCATCCAAACCCGTAATCCTAAAGTCTGAGATGTAGTCGACAATGCTTTTGCAATCTGATAAGAGGCGTAATTGTCGAAAACCCAACTGCTTTGCAAGACCGTGTCCGAGAATTACAGCCATGGCTTCCACCTGTGAGGGTTCATGAAAGCTTTGTCCTCCCATAAATGCTGCGCCGACTGTAGATCCATTGCTGATAGCAACTGCTGCAAGGCCAAACCGACCATACCTGTTAAGGCTTGCATCAACTGAAATCTCAACCCAATTGGTGTTAGTGGATCGATGAGTGGACAAAGATGTGGAAATTGAGAGATTGACAGCTGATGAGCTATGGCGAAGGAAGCTATCAGCCTGAAACCATCCAACCTCAAATGTTCTAACCCGCTGATGAGTAAGTTGGCACCGAGCATACCAAAGTCTCCAAAGAAGAGAAATGAGTAGACAAAGGTGAACTTGGGACATGATTGTACATAATTGAGTGAACCAATCAATGAAAGCAGCATTTGTGGTTACTAACGGTGGATGTGGCACACCTAGACGGTCCCAGTAAGGCATGACAGACGGACAGCTGAAAAAAGCATGAAGTAAGGTTTCACATCCTCCATATAGGCTGTTGGAGTAATAAGTCACCCATATGGAAATAACCATTAGTCCATTAGTTAATGAAACGATTTGTATTGCCAATTCTGAAATAGGAAGTTTGAATTGTTTGAATTAGTTTGAATTAGTTTGAATTAGATTCACAATTTTGGTAGTTTACTTGTATTATATACACTACGTGGGTTAGGCTTCAATACACACATCTCCTCTTCTAAACATCTCATCTCCTCTGTAAAAGAAAGAAAGCTTAGAACACAATGAAATAAAATCATCCCTTTCCTCCCTTCTCTGCCTTGCGCTCTAATCTTTCTTCTTCTTCTCTTTCGATTACGTTTACATTCCATATGGCATCAGAGCAGGTTTTCATTTAATCAACGATGGAGAACGAAATACCAATTGAAAAAGAGGGAGAGAAGGTCACTGCGCCGGCAAACACCATCGATGCCGGTGACCCGCTATACGTCCATGTCTCCGAGCAACCCGGCGCGCAACTTGCCCCAAAATTTGACGGGACGGGATTCACAACCTGGAGATGGTCGATGGTCACAGCCTTGAAGGCTAAAAACAAACAAGGCTTCATCGATGGCTCGGTTAAACGCCCAGGCACTGGAGATCCCCTTCGAGAAGCGGCCTGGACTCGTGCGAGTTCTCTTGTTCGTTCCTGGATTACTACAGCCCTGGAACCAAATATAGCCCAAACCGTCATGTTCACAGAAGAACCCAAGGAAATTTGGGATTGCCTCTGCCAAAGATACGACCAGACAAACCTTGCCACGATTCACAACCTCAAGCAAACCCTAGGAGAACTGAAGCAGGGCAATGATACGGTGACGGTATATTTCGGAAAATTGAAGAGCATCTGGGCACAATTGGACTTGGCCCGTCCCTTTCCTACCTGTTCCGGAGAAGCAAGAGACCTCCTGTGCAAACAGATTGCAGAAGACCGCCTAATTCATTTCCTAATGGGTCTCGACAGAAGATATGTTCATGTGCGTGGTCAAATACTGGCGATGAAAGAAACGCCTTCACTTGAGCGTGCCTTTGCTCTGGTAATTCATGAAGAACAACAGCAAGGCGCGAACACGGAAGAGGAGAAAGGTAGTTCCATGTCGTTCCTTGCAGAGGCCCAAAAGAAATCGGAGTCCGACGCCTCCTTCTCACTGCTACTGGTGGCCCGAATTCAACCAGAAAAGGGGGACCCGAAAGAAATACTGGAGAAAGGAAGAAAAAGAACTGCACTTTTTGCAAAAAGAACGGGCATGTTTTTGAGGAATGCTATGCCAGACAGAAGTGTACCTACTGCCAAAAGACCGGGCACATTGCGGATGACTGCTTTCATCTCCATGGAAGGGAGAAAGTGCTGGCACGCAGGAAAAAGGGTGTGGCGACTTTAGCTTGTGGAGAAGGTCCAAGTGAGGGTAGTAAATCGGTGAAGGGATTCACTCGTGAAGAAATACAACAGATTGCTAGCATCATCCGTGCCAGCGATCAAGAGTCAAAAGGAGGAGATTCTGGCTACTGTCATTTTTCAGGTAACCGTTTTATTTTACAGCAAGCAAATTGTGTCTGATGAGTAAAACTCTGTATGATGCTGGAGGTTTAACTGGAAGTTGGATACTCGATACCGGTGCTACGGACCATATGTCTGGTGCCCGGGAGTTATTTGAAAACTGGAAAAATTTGGCTTATAAAAGATCTGTAATTCTGCCGGATGGAAGGCCTCAACAAGTCTCTATGGTGGGAGACGTAAGATTGGGAAAACATTTCTGGCTGAAAGAAGTATTGTTTATTCCAGATTTTATGTTCAATTTGATCTCTGTGAAGAAAATGGTTGAACAGGAACAACAACTTCTAACTTTTGGCATGGAAACTTGTCTGATCCAGGACCCTACTACAAGGGAGAGTGAAGTAGTTGGGCTCGAAAAGAATGGTCTCTATATTCTGGATCAAGGACGGATCAACCAGTGGTTTTCCCATCAGCAAAGACGTCAAGGAAGTCTAGACATGAGTAGTACTTTAGGATTTGCTAATTCTGTTACTAGAAATGCGAAAGATTACATGTAAGGTTGGGACATGTGCCTTATCCTAAACTCGTTCAGATGAAGTTGATAAAACAAGTTGATTTTTCTCCAAAAATTGCATGCGATATATGTTATAAATCACGAGGTCAACGTTTACCCTTTGGAAAATCCGAGATTAAAACTAATAAGGCTTTCGACATGGTACACTTAGATGTATGGGGGCCATTTAACGTAACCACATACAATGGATATAGGTACTTCCTTTGTCTAGTTGATGACTATACAAGGATTACATGGGTCCAATTGCTAAAACATAAAGGGGATGCTTGGGATGCAATAGTGGATTTTGTTCGAATGGTGGAGAGACAATTTGATGCGAAAATCAAAATTTTCAGGAGTGATAATGCCAAAGAATTAGGAAGCTCTAATTCAGGCAAAAGGTTTCTCGCACAAAATGGAATACTCCACCAAACCACTTGCGCACATACACCGCAACAAAACGCCGTTGTAGAACGTAAGCACAAGTACCTACTTGAAACGGCTAGAGCGGTATTTTTTCAGTCTCAGGTTCCCACAGAATATTGGGGTGAATGTATTCTTCATGCGGTTTATCTAATTAACAGATTACCTACTAAGGCCCTGTTGGGAAAAACACCATATGAGCGGTTTTATGAAACACAACCGACATATGATGACATTAAACCTTTTGGATGTCTGTGTTACAAGACCATAGTTGGAGAAAAGGGAGGCAAATTCAATCCCCGGGCCGAAGCTTGTGTATATCTGGGAGAGGAACCCCGCAAGAAAGGGCACAAAGTCTTGAGTTTGGTAACAAAGAAAATTGACGTGTGTCGAGATGTTAAATTCCATATAGATGTTTTTCCTTTTGCTAATGGAGTGGGAGAATATGTAACTTGTTCAGGGGAACAACCTAGCATACCACCATCTTGGGTCTCTGACGATGACCCTCGTGGAGTGGTTCACTTTACAACGAATGTCGATGAACCCCATGGTGTGGTCCACTCCGTGACAAATGACAATACCCCCTCTTCTCCCCCTCTTGCACACGAAACAGTCCTGGAACACACCTATATTCCAGAACATGATCAAACCAATGATGACGGGCTTCGTCGATCACAAAGAGAGACTCGTAGGCCTGATTATCTTAACGACTATATATGTAACACAGCCTTTCAAGATGTGCTCGACGAACGAGTTTATAGGCAGAATAAAGGGATGAATTCTTTAATACAATGTGAGAGCCTCACGGACACACGACCTAGTTCATCCCTTGCTCTTGCTGTGTCCACCAATATTGAACAATTGGAAGAACCCCAATCTTATCATGAGGCCGTCAAGCACGTGCACTGGCAGCAAGCCATGCAAAGTGAGCTACGAGCTTTAGAGGAAAACCACACTTGGACAATCGTTGACTTACCCAAGGGTAAGAAAATGGTTAGTTGTAAATGGGTGTACAAAGTAAAACTGAAGTCCGATGGCACGTTGGAACGATACAAGGCACGTTTAGTTGCAAAAGGGTTCACCCAGCGACATGGCTTTGATTATCATGAAACTTTTTCTCCGGTTGTAAAAATGACAACCATACGTGCCCTTATCACGGTCGCTCTCCACAAGGGGTGGATCATCAATCAACTAGACGTTAATAATGCCTTCTTGCACGGGGATCTTGACGAGGAAGTTTACATGAAAATCCCACACGGGCTAGATGTCACAGGACGTAACAAAGCTTGTCTTCTAAAGAAATCTCTATACGGATTGAAGCAAGCTTCCAGGCAATGGTTCTCCAAATTAGCCTACTTCCTCAAAACCCTTGGATTTCAACAATCCAAGAACGATTATTCTTTGTTTCTTAGGAAGAACGGCATCCGTCGTGTATATGTGGCAGTCTATGTTGATGACATGTTATTAATTGGAAATCATCAAGAGGATCTTGACAACATCAAACAAGCTCTTGATGACAATTTCAAAATCAAGGACTTGGGGACCTTGCACTATTTCCTTGGGATAGAATTTATTCCCACGCCCCGAGGCGTAGTCCTGTCTCAACGAAAGTTCTGCATGGATCTGGTCAAGGAATACGGGTGTGATAATAAAAGGGCAACAGTTGGGCCTATGGCGGTGGGCTCACAACTCCTACGCTCAGAAGGCACACCGCTAGATGATCCCACTCCTTATAGGAGATTAGTGGGAAAATTAAACTATCTCTCCAACACACGACCAGATCTTAGTTACACTGTCCAAACTTTAAGCCAGTTTATGCAGAACCCTTGTGATGTGCACATGGACGCCGCCATCCATGCCTTGTGCTATGTTAAGGGAACAATGACATACGGTATTGTTCTCAATAAATCTACGGCACCTCAATTGGATCTTGTAGCCTACTGTGATTCAGACTGGGCAGCATGTCCAAACACTCGAAAGTCTGTCTCTGGCTATTATATCTTCCTTGGTACCAGTCCAATCTCTTGGAAGACTAAAAAGCAAGGAACAGTCTCTCTTTCTAGTGCAGAGGCTGAGTATCGTTCTTTGCGACGTGTGACAGCAGAGCTCACATGGCTAAGCAGACTACTACATGAATTTGATGTTTCCAATGTACATCCCATACCTGTCAAGTGTGACAACCAGTCTGCCATTTACATAGCTCGTAACCCAGTCTTTCATGAGCGAACCAAGCATATAGAAATTGATTGTCATTTCGTCCGTGATAAAATTCAAGAAGGACTCGTTGATGTTGTGTACACCCCCACATCAACAGTTGGCTGACATGATGACAAAAGCTCTACCCGGAATATCTTACAAAGCACAACTTGACCGCATGGGTATATCCAACACCAACATTTCAAGCCTCGTTGATCAGGATCACCATCGGCTTGCGGGGGGGTGTTGGAGTAATAAGTCACCCATATGGAAATAACCATTAGTCCATTAGTTAATGAAACGATTTGTATTGCCAATTCTGAAATAGGAAGTTTGAATTGTTTGAATTAGTTTGAATTAGATTAACACAATTTTGGTAGTTTACTTGTATATATATACACTACGTGGGTTAGGCTTCAATACACACATCTCCTCTTCTAAACATCTCATCTCCTCTGTAAAAGAAAGAAAGCTTAGAACACAATGAAATAAAATCATCCCTTTCCTCCCTTCTCTGCCTTGCGCTCTAATCTTTCTTCTTCTTCTCTTTCGATTACGTTTACATTCCATTAAAGCACACAATGCCAAATAAGGGCGGTGCAGGCGATAAGCCAATATATCGTTGCATTGAATTCTCCCACACCACTGTCCGTGTCTAGCTTGCACGCCACCTTAGACATATATGTATACCATGTTACAATCTTTTATAATTAATGGTAGGTAAGTTTGAATAGAAACTCGGTCACCATTACTATGAAAAAACAAAACAAAAAACACGGTCATCATCAATCATAATATTTGGAAATATTTGGCTCAAATAATGTATAGTGTTATTGCACCCACTCCGTCGGTACACTCCAGACAAACTTTAATGGTCAAATTTATAGAGAACTGCTCTATGCATTTGTGTTTTCTTGTGTGGTTTGGATTACTCTTTCCATTGCTTGCATGGATTTTTTTTTTTTCTCTTTGTGTGTTTGATCTTTCAGCGTTGAAGTAAATGGAATGAAGCGGCGCATTCCAAGATCAGATTTGCTGTTGTTGATGATGATATCAAACATTTAAGTCCCCACGAACCTTTTCTTGGGTAGCTAGTTTTTTTAGCCAAACAACCCAAACTTTCATATATGATAAAGTACATACTTAGAATTCAATTGTACTGAACAAGTTGCAAAGAGACAACCTATACCCCTTGATAAGCCGTAGACTTATCATATTTTATATACTAGATTTATAGGTATATTAGTCTAAATAAGGTTATAATAGCTAATATTTATGTTACATTGTATATAAAGTCTATTGTTTATGTTCAGACTTACGTTTTATATATTTACTTGCAAGGAATAGCTTCTGACCACATAGTGTCGGGCACTATGCTGGATTGGCAACTCACGACATCGACTGGGAGCGAAGTAGGAGGCATGCCAGATGCAATGACGGGTATCTCCTACCCGGCACAAGCAAAAGTCACCACGGTTGACCATACGTCGACAGTTATTTACCGTTGACGATACAACTAGTGCCGGGTATGGTGTCGGACATCTCCTGTCTGGCACATGCAACTCTTCACTTGGCGGTTTCGACCGTTAACGGTTACACACATTTTACACCTGGTGTCGGGTACAACTGACCTGGCATTCCACCCAGCACACAAGGAAAATGAAGTCTATAAATAGGGTGACATTCTCCACATTTTGACACACTTCAACATCCTATACACTCCATTCATTCGATCATTCCGCACTCATCCAAGGTGTTGGTGTCCAAGGAAGTTCTATGCAACTTTCCACGCTCCGCGAGGGAAATCCATGGCGGGTTAAGGCTACGACCAATTTTCTTATCTCATGTGTATTATTTCTCTTAATCTGTGTGGATGGTGGAGTATAATTCTGTGTCATCTTTGGTTAGGGATGATTTTCCTTGTAAGACTCTTATGGTTATCAATAAAGTTTGTGAGTTTCAACTAAGATTTGGTTCCTAGTGTAGAGGGGAAAAGTTTGGTACTTGTTCTTCTTTGTCTTTAAAATTCTAAAAGAATTGGTTGAGGGATCTTAGTGGTCTTAAAGTTTGTTGATCTATGGATGGGTAATAAGATCTAAGATTGGAATTATCCTATTTTATTCTCCTCCTTCTTGTTTGTTTTTAGCATGAGATTTGCTGGTTTCGATAATGGATTGAGAGTGTTTAAACAATCTTGACATTTTGAACATGCCGGGTGACATGCCGAGTGTCTGATGTCCGGCACATTCAAGTTCTTGAATGCGCCATGCATCCTATGTCCGGCAACCAATCCGGCACATTCAAAAGTTGGTTCATTCGAAACTTGTCAACTTGATTTTTGTGATCATACTTGTTCTTATGGTGAAATTACACACTCCACCCACGAGGTTTCAAAAATTACTTTCCCCACTCATGTGGTTTCCCCTTTTTTACATCTGACAACTTTTCTAATTTTCATTCAACTTAAAAGATGCTTAAATTTTGTCCAAAATTAATGAAATTTTACATGGATGATGCTAATGTTTTATATTTTGGTTCAATGCCAAATTCAAAGTTTTTAAGCTCACATGTAAATATGGGACCCAATGATCACATGTTCACATGTCACATGCTTTAGTGGGTCCCATGGATAATATATGAGCTTAAAAAACTTTAGATTTCATGTCGGACCTAGATAAAACACTTTAGTACCATCCGTGTAAAGTTTTATCAACTTTGGACAACATTTAAGCATCTCTTAAGTTGAACAAAAATAAAAGTTGTTGGATGTAAAAAAGGGGAAATCACATGGGTGGGGAAAGTAATTTTAGAAACCATGTGGGTGTGGAGGGTGATTTTTCGGTATGAGGGGAGTCTATCTAAAGATGGTATGACTGAGAAGCCTAGATCCTAGAAAATGCTATTCTGTGAAGGGTGAAAACCCGTTATTTTAGCATCCCTCAAAAACCTACTAAATCATCCGTCTTTCCCAAAAAGCATAAGGGGGAGTGTAAGTGTGCACTACACCCGCTTTCAATGGGCTCTACGCGGACTTATGTCCAAGGGCAGAAATTGACTAGAGTCCCCTCCTAGTTTGACCTATGATAACTAGGAAGGAAGATCGGGTTCTAAGAACCGTTAATTGACTCTGAGATTGTTGCCTATAGATAGGACTTATCTGGTCATTTCATAGATTATGTGTGGGTTCGCACTAGGTTACACCCCTTGGAAGTGGCAACGACCACGATTTCAGATTGGTGCCCGAGGAAACCTCGGTCTCCAATTATCGAGATTGCCTTCTTTCAAAACCTTTTTAAAGAGAGATTCATTTAAAAGCCAAGGATAGGATTAGGAAGGTAAGAGAGAAAGAGAGTGGGTGAGACTAGTTTTTCTGTCAAGCTTGAGCCAAGAAGAGGAATTTGTGAATTCAGATGAGTATAGAATGAATATTTAGAAAAAGTCTGAGGTTGGTTGAATAGACAAGACTTGGAGTCTGGTGGTTTGAAGTTTGTGTGAGTGCAGACAGGAAAATGAGAGTGGTTGGAACTGGTGTAATTAAAACAAAAGAAAAAGAAATTAAAAACTCAAAATACCTTACGGGCTGCAAACAAAATCCCGGTTGCAGTAGTGTAGGCGACCGGATATCGAACCGTGGGACTAAGGGAATTATTAAGTACCTAAGCTTTGTCACAAAAAGGGGGATTAATTGACTTGTTTTTATAAATAAAAGGAAAGATAAAATAAACTAAGTAAAAGGTAAATTAAACGGGACTCTGGGTTCAGGTTTATATAGTCTGCTCTTTTGTGCTATGTCTACCGGTTTTATATAATAGTTTGGCAAAATTCCTGTTATTATTAAAGGACTAAATCATAGACTCAAAAGAACTCGTTTACCAGAAAATGCTCGATCTAATCTAGATCGAGCAAAACACATGTAACGGAAATTAAGTGCGAGAAATTATAATTGCATCTGAAAATACTAACTTATTAAATCATAATAAGCTTTCTCCAGATTTACGGCTTAATTAACCTGTCTATTTATCACGGGTCTGATCAAATAGACTTAGTAAGCATTTTTAATAAATTCATGTAATTTATTAAAAAGGCGAGATAAGCTTTAATCGTAACAAACTGTATTAAACTAAACCGATAAATATATTGCATAATTAATACAAACACATAATAACCATTCCCAGAGTATATATATTCTAGTATAACATATTAAATAGATAAACAGACAAGAGTAGTCGAAATCATCGACTACTAGTTTGTTAACTATTTGTATACATAGGACTAGAGGTGGTTATGGTGGAATGAAAAGAAAACAAAATGGAGAAGACGGGAGAAGAAAATGGGATGAACGTGTGATTTGTGGTGTAGTGGATCGATGATGGATAGCCTGTATAGGAGAGGAGGAATGGGTTTATATAGCAGAGGAATTTGAAGAAGACGATAAGGATGGCGGTGCAGTTTTTGAGATGAGACCATGCAGAAGTCTCATGTATTAGGTGAGATTAATCTCGGTGGAATAAACAGACGGTCCATAATTGAAGATAACAGTGCCGACATGCCTACGTCCGTGTTTTAATCCCCGAGTCCTCTCTAGCTCTTGTCCGCATGAAAAACGGCCGGACGTCTCTATTAAAGTGGCGCGTTGTTTCTCCTTGGCGTCCGCAGTTTTGTCCGCCCATATAGGGCCGGACGTGTCTAATCCTGTCCGCCCCTTTGTCTGCCTTTATTTCTCCGGACGGGCCACGGTTGTCTGGGTCTTGTCCGCCCTTTTATCCACGGACGGGCCACGGTTGTCCAATTAGACGTGTCCGGACCAGTGTCCGGACCAACCTGGTTCGGACGAGAATTCAATTGCTTCTAAAATATTCGTTTCAGCTCCGATTTAATCCCCGTCTGTTGTGTTGAAATCCTTATGAGTAAATCTACTTAATTACAAGGCTTTTCCTACATTGAACATATAAAATGCATTAGTTCATAACAAAACATAATTATAGGAAACGCAAGATAAGTGAGAAACATTACTTAAAATGCTACAAAATATAAGGTGATTAAACTAATAAGTCTATAGGTTCTGTAGGGGTTTGTGGCGCAGCGGAAAGACGAGTTGTAGATATATAACAATGACTACGGAAAATAAAGTAAAGTGAGAAGTGAGACACAATATTTTACGTGGTTCGGCTATGCCTACTCCACGGACGGTGAGGAACAATATTCACTATATGTGTAGAGAGAATTACAAGTTACAAAAGAGATGAGGAACTAAATCTCACAAGGGAGATAACTCTCACAAAACCTCACAATCACTTTGAGAAGTGATATACAAAACTCTCTTATATGTTCTCTCACACGAAAACTCTTCTAACTCTTTGAAAAAAGGAGAAGATTGCTTGATCCTTGGATGGATGGATGATGAGAAGTGCCAAGAATGATTCTCTATTTATAGTGGTGGGTGGTCCTTGGAGTCTTCTAGAACAGCCATGCCTTATGGAAATAAACCACATAAAACTGGCCGCATTAATTGACCATTAAATGCCATTTAAATGTATGACTATCTGCGCCAGTAAATGGAATAAAATAACTTCCATAAGTTAAAGCATAACTTCCACTGTCAACTCTCCAGCATTAAAGTCTCCACCATAAATGTCAACATTAAGTCTCCACCTTAAATGTTGACCATTTAATTCCCCACTATAAATGTAGACCATTTAATTTTCCTCCATAAATGTAAATAGAATTCAAGGCACTTTACAATTCTCCACCTTGACTTGAATTCGAAGCACTTCATAATTCTCCACCTTGACTTGAATTCAATCTGAATAGTGAATAATCAAAAATATCTCCTCACCTCCAAACCCCACACGGGGCTAATCCAAAATACCTTTGGCAAAACGGGTCCCTGAACTGAAGCTAGCTGAACGCGCTTGTGTGTACCAGAGACACAATGCTTATAGAAATCGAGATCAACCAACTTCTGGGTTCCAAGAAGACCTTGCTTGGTCAGCTCCACCATGCCCTTCTTGTTCATATGGGCCGACCTCAAATTCCGTATCTTGGTAGTATCCAAATCAGACAAGCTGGAAGAAGCAGAAACAGAGCCAAGCTCACAACTACCACACAATAGATATAAAGTGTTAACTAGCTCTGCTTTCATCACCAAAAGATTACCACGAAAGACCTTCAAAACTCCACCATCACTGGCGTACTTGCACCCACTTTTATCAAAGCACTCAAGAGATAAGATTCTTCTTCAAATCTGGAACATACGGACATTGGATAGAGTTCGTACCATACCATCAAACATCTTAATCCTCACAGTGCCAATACCTTGGACCTGACATGGAGCATTGTTACCCATCATTACAGCTCCACCTTGAACCGTGTCTAAGGTATGAAAGAAATCCTTGTGAGGCGTCATATGGTAAGAACAAGCAGAGTCCATGATCCAGCGTGACGTATCTTTATCTTCATAATGGCTCACTCTGTGAGTACATCCCCTTCATCACTCGCAAAACTAACTTGGCTATTAGTTTGATCGGAGATGCTTTCCTTATCGGTCTTCTCTTGCTTCTTCATCTTATTTGTAGCTTCCAACAGTCTGCTTTAATGTGGCCCTTCTTTCGACAATAATTACAAATCACATCCTTATGGTACCTTGACTTGAGCGAGACTCATCAACCATTTCCTTTGAAACCTTTCATAGGTTCTACCCCGAGCAACCAGGCCCTCACCAGAAGGTTCTTCACTTTTGGCAATCTGGTTGTCTATAAGATCTCGTTGAGGAGAGCTTGTTTTTACCTCATCCGTCGTTATTTCCTCACGCCCCATACAACAAAGTTTCGGTGAAACTTTTATAAGTTTGGGCAAAGAGCATAATAAGGTAATAGCCAAATCCTCTTCATCAATCTCAACATCAATATTCTAAAGGTCCATGACAGTTGAGAAGAACTCATCAAGATGAGGTTTGATCGGTTTACCTTCTTGAAGACGGAGATCTTGAAGCTTCCTCTTCAAATAGAGATGATTAGTGACATCTTCGTCATGTACAACGACTCTAGTTTCAGCCACAAAGCCGATGTAGTCTTCTCCTTGGCAACCTCTCTAAGAACATCGTTAGAGAGACATAACTGAATAGCTGTCAAGGCTTTCTGATCAATTCTCTCCCAATCCTCGCACTCATGGTAGCAGGTCTTTTTCCCAAAGCCGGATGCCAATCATTTTGGCGCAGAATGCTTGCATCTTAATTTCCATAAGCCGAAATTGACAGAACGGTCAAACTTCTCAACATCGAATTTTGTAGTCATCTTGACAAACCACCAACGAACAAAAGCTCTGATACCACTTGTTAGGGGTTTGTGGCGCAGCGGAAAGACGAGTTGGTAGATATATAACAATGACTACGGAAAATAAAGTAAAGTGAGAAGTGAGACACAATATTTTACGTGGTTCGGCTATGCACTCCCGGGCGGTGAGGAACAATATTCACTATATGTAGAGAGAATTACAAGTTACAAAAGAGAGATGAGGAACTTAAATCTCACAAGGGAGATAACTCTCACAAAACCTCACAAATCACTTTGAGAAGTGATATACAAACTCTCTTATATTTTCTCTCACAGAAAACTCTCTAACTCTTCGAAAAAAGGAGAAGATTGCTTGATCCTTGGATGGATGATGGATGAAAGTGCCAAGAATGATTCTCTATTTATAGTGGTGGGTGGTCCTTGGAGTCTTCTAGAACAGCCATGCCTTATGGAAATAAACCACATAAAACTGGCCGCATTAATTGACCATTAAATGCACATTTAATGTATGACTATCTGCGCCAGTAAATGGAATAAAATAACTTCCATAAGTTAAAGCATAACACTTCACTGTCAAACTCTCCAGCATTAAAGTCTCCACCATAAATGTCAACAGTTAAAGTCTCCACCTTAAATGTTGACCATTTAATTCCCCACTATAAATGTAGACCATTAATTTTCCTCCATAAATGTAAATAAGAATTCAAGGCAACTTTACAGTTTCGCACCTATCAAACTTCCTCACACTTAAGCTTTTGCTTGTCCTCACAAATAAGGAGTGTAACTATCTCTAAGCCATAGTATAAAACAAGATTAAATAAGTGTAGAAGGGATTTAGACAAAGTGACATTGAAATAATAATTCTGCTCTCAGAAGTAGGTTTTTGCAAACAGCGAAAAGGGCAAATTATAAAAGCATAGAAAAACTAGATTGCAGAAAACAAGTTAGATTAGCCTGGGATTTCCTCCAATTTCAGTTCTCTAACCCGGATGACAAGGGGTGTGAAGTAATGCCTTATTCCGCAATACCTTTCAACACCACGTACTCATGTTTATAAATAAAAATTGTAATTTATTGATTTCATTTTTTTTTGAATCCAGAAATGTATATACTAAACAAACATTTTTTTTATATTGCATTATTTTTCTGTACCCCAGACTTTTCTCTCTATCCTTGTAGCGGTGTTGGGTCTTCTATCCTAGATCACGAGACCTTAGGTAGATAGGTGTTAAGGCACCCGGAGGACTTAATAACCGGATAGACGAGGCCTGTTTTTGGTTTATAAAAATTTATAAACAGCGGAGTACCTTGCCTTTATCCTTTTCTTTCCCAACTTTCCAATCATTTCCAAAATCCAAGCTAAGCTAAATTGGTTTTACAATTAGTAGATCTATCGTATTTTCAGTGAAAATAGAGTATTTTGATTTAAAATAATTTTATACAAACTCCTTTAAACAAAACGACTCTTTCAGTTGTCACTTGGCTTAATTTCAAACACTTCTACAATTATTTTATCTCATTTTTTTAAAAAAATGTTGGCAATTAGAGTAGCAAAAAGCGAGTGTGGCATTAACGAACAACTGACATATTTTCAGGGAAAGGTCTCTACTTCCTCACACTTGAGAGGAGCATTGTCCTCATTGTTCAAAATAAATTCAAGTAAATGACCTTTCAAAATATGCCAGACTCATGAAGGATTAATTTAATAAAGAAGCTTTAACGTAGGATAGGCTGAACATTAATATAATAAAGAAGGAACTGAGACTCCCCTTGTATCGTAGATTGAGGAAGGTGCCCTTCCTCACACTTAAAGCTTTGGTAGGGGTGAAACGTTCCTCACACTTAAGTTCACGCAAGTGTCCAACCGGGGAGATAACAAAATTGCCAGAACAACTGAGGTTGCTTTCCATATGTGAGTTCAGCTATATGTCTAATATAGAATTTATTTGGAAAAGAAAAACTTGTATAGCCAGCAAACTCAAGTGGCACCGAAAATAGTAGTGAATTCCACCAAGTTAAAATACATAAAATAAAAGCATTAACAAGAAAAATATAAGATGTAGACGGAGTAAGAGGATAAAAATGCAATGCATAAATAAAAGCATTAGCAAGAAAATAAAAGTGAACTGTTACCTCCTGAGTACACAAAGTATGACAAGATTAAAACAGTACAAGTTTTACAAAAAGTTAGTGAATAACAGAGATATATAAAACTAAATAAAAGGAAAGAAAGATCACTGTGGTGGCTGCTGCGGTCCCTGGCCTATCTGAGTAAGGAGATGCTGAATGAGCTGAGTCGTCCGCTCCTGCTGCTCATTCGACCGGGAAAGTTGCTGAGCTGTATGTGCATGCAAATCCTCACTCCGGTCTAAGCGCCGTGCCATCTGTGTCTGGGCCTCGCGGAGCGTAGTCTGCTCAGCCAGCATCCTTTGCTGTTCTGCTCAAAGCTCTCAAACCTCTGGTGCATCTGCTGCTGCATCTGATGGAAGGCCTGAAGCTGAGTCTGCAGCTTTGATAGAGGTGATCATTCGGGCGGGCGGGCCGGGTTCGGGCCGGGCCAGAGGAAAATTTAGGCCCGTCGGGCCTATTTTCAAAAACCAAGCCCGGTTTTTTACATGCTCGGGCCGGGCCGGCTAGGCCCGGTTTTTTCCAGACTTTGCCAAAGCCGGCCCGCCCGCCCGGTTTTTTGAAATAAAAAAAAAAAAATATTTTAATATAGATTTATATATTATATATATAACTTATTTAAATTTTATATATTATATATAATTTTTGTATATATTATAAAAATTAAATATGTATATATTACATTTTAAAAATATAATAATAAATAAATAAAATCGGGCCGGGCCGGGCTTGCCCACGGGCTCAAAAATTGCCACGGCCCAGCCCGGTTTTTCATTCGGGCCTAATTTTATGTCCAGGCCCGCCCGGAAGCCCTATCGGGTTCGGGCTCGTCGGGCTTTTTTACGGGCCGGGTCGGACCGGGCTGCCGGGCCGGACACATTATGATCAGCTCTACTTTGATGTGATAGGAGGTATCGGAATAGGAGCTGGAGCCTGCATCACGGTGGTCGTCGGCTCGTAGGGCTCAGCTCCCTGTGCTGTGGAAGGTGGCTCGGGATCAGCTAAAGGTGTAGCTCCTGTACTAGTCCCTACTACAGTGGAGGATCCGATGGAAGACCGGCCAGTGTGACCTCTGACCCAGGTACCGTCATCTAAGCGCATAAAGCCCCAGCGCCTCACAGTCTGCAATGTGACTGGGCGCTCTCCCGTCCGGACCTCTAATCAATGTGTGAAACCCTCTGGAACGACAGAGCAAAGGTGGTGCTGGATGAAAAAGGGGAAAATAGGAGTGATCTTCTTCTTCTTCGTCCTCAGATAGTACACCACCTTATGTAGTTGGCCAAACATGATGTGTGGGATGGAGACGCGCTGAGCAGGTGGAGATGGTGAGAGGAAGTAGTCCAATAAAGCACAATCCTTATCAGAAGCATCGCGCGCAATGGGGGCGGATCTGATGACTGAGGATCTCTAGGAGTAGTCTCTGTAGCAACGTGGGGAAACTCGTGTAAGGGAGGACATCCTTGTCCTCCTCCCCTCTATGTCGGGTCATCCGACCTACATCCTAAAGCCACCTCGCTTTCGATCTGTGCAGGTGATCCTCTGTAAATCCTCGGATATGGTCCGGGCTATCCTGAATCTGTAGGATAGTAGAGAAGGTCTCTGGTGTGATCTCGATGGGGAGATGGTGAATGAAAGAAGTAATCCTTAGGTTGTATGCCTGGGAATTCACATAGAACTCTCTGACCATAGCTGGCAGGAAGAGTCCCTCGCCCATGTTTAGGACCCGTGAAAGTCCTAAACCAGCAAATAGGGTGTCCACCTCTGTGGCCTCGATCACCTCAGGCGCTATTCGCCTCTCCATCACAAAGTCCTTACCTAGATCATACCAGGCATGAGCCTCTGCTGAAATAAAACCATCATCCCGAAGAGCCGGATGGGGAGGAGGTGCAGAAGAGGACGCACCGGGGCAGTTGCCCCTAGTAGCACCAGAATGTCCACCTCGAGTACGAACCATACTAATAAATTTTGAAATTAAGTGTAAATAAACATTAACAGCATAATAATTAGATATTAAATTGAGCACTATGATGCATCGGCTAAACAGATTAGAATTTTTTTCAACTTTTTTTTTATATATACACACGTCCGGTCTGTAGGGGCCAGCCGCAGGCCGGACGCAGACCCGACAGAACAAGAACCCTAAATCAACGGTTTTTTGCGAACATTTTGCAAATTTCACCCAAATCCACCAAATCTCATACCAATGTCACAATTTTTGAACTCAAATCATCAGAATACTAGCATAACCTGTCCAGCAACCAGCCTAATCTACCAATTCCAACCCAGATTCGAAGTAAAAGAAATAAAAACCTGTTTGGTGCGTCGGTTTCGGTTCGAAACGGGAAGAACGTGGGTGGTTGTGCGTCGTCGGTTGTTGGCTGCGCGTCGGTGTTGTGTGGGTCGCCGGCGTCGGAAATGCGCATCGGTGGTGTTGGCGCTTGGTGGCGTTGGTCGCTGTTGCGTGTCGGTGGGGAGCGGCGTCGAGAGTGAGGAGGAGGAGTTGCAGTGCGGGTTTGCGCGTCTGGAAAAAGAAGAGGAAAAAATGCCAGAATTTTTTTTTAAAAAAAAAAACTGGTGGCGCGTCCTTCCTTCGTCCGGTCATGTATGCGCGGACGCTTCTTGCGTCCGTGGTTCTGTCCGCACAAAAAAAGGGCCGGACGCCTCTGTGACAATTCCATCCGCGGTTTAGTCGTGTCCGCCTTGTGTCCGTGCAAAAATGGGCGGACGCGAGTCCGTCTCTTTTTTTATTGATTTAATTAAACCGAAAAAATGAACAGAAAGAAATAAAAAACAAAAATAATGCAGTCAATAATTAAAATAAGAAGGGCAGAATTAAATGACAGAATTTAAATGACAAGAATTTAAAGAACTGGAATTTAAATGACAGAAATTTAAATGTTAGAAATTAGATGACAGAATTTAAATGTTAGTTGACAGAATGTTAAATGACAGAATTTAAATGTTAGGAGTTAGATTACAGAAATTAAATGTTAGAAGTTAGATTACTGAGATTAAATGTTAGAAGTTAGATTACCGAAATTAAATGTTAGAAGTTAGTATAAACAACAAACATAATAATATAAACAAAATATAGTAGATAATTAGTATAAACAACAAACAAAATAATATAAACGTAATATTAACAGAATAAAGAAAACAGAATATTATAATATAACAGGTGAATTATCCGGGGCTTAGGGACTAGAATAAATCTAGTCCTCGGCAACGGCGCCATTTTGCAGACAGGAAAATGAGAGTGGTTGAAACTGGTGTAATTAAAACAAAAGAAAAAGAAAGGGATTTTTTACCGGATACCCCTGAGATTTAACCGAATTTCACCGAATACCCCTATCTTTTTAAATTAATATGAAATACCCTTTAGATTTGTATTTTTATACTAAATACCCTTCTGTTAATTTCCTCACTTAACGTCTGTCAATTTTAATAATTTTTTCCTATTTTACCCTCTCTTTATGTCCAATTCTACTTCTATCATATTTCACGGTTAAACCCCTGTCGCTCTTGCTCTCCAAACCTAAACCCTGGAGTCGCTCGCTGCTATGCGATTCGGGATTGTTCATCCCTAATTCTTTCACCATCTAGAACAGAGCAGGAAAGAGTGGAAGGTAATCTCTTTCTTTTAAACACACGTTTTTTTGCTAGTTTAGTGGGTACTTCTATCATAATTCTTCCTTTTCGTTACTTCCATCTCTCTCTCATCTGCTTGCTTCGCCGCTCTATCTGGAACCTTCCTCTTTCTTGGGATCATGTATTGTTCGTACGTCTAAACATGGAAACTCTCAACTCCATTTGAAATGAACAGTTTTTTATCCCCTTTTCATTCACGAGTGTTTCGATTGTAAACTTCCCCTTTTCAAATCCCCCTTCTAAAATTGAATAGCAATAAAGAAAGGACAGATGATAGGAAACTGTACTTCGCTTTTCTTCTAGCTTCGACCCCTCATCATCCCTGTTCATATACTCCCATTATTGTTTGATTATTATCCTTCATTTCTTTATTATCTTGTCTCTGTAGAAATTCCTTGTATATATATCCATAGACCAACCAAAATTGATAAAAAAAAACGGAATGCTTTTTGTTGCTCACGGAAAGAGTACAAATTATATATTAATGATATAGTATATATCTTTAACAACAAATTATCCCCCGGTTGATTGATTTGTCTACTATATTTTCAAACACTGTCATAAACAATATTATATATATGAGTGGAAATATGTTCTCCAGTTGATGTGTTGTTCATGATTGTTCACAAGTAGACTCTACTCTGAAGCTTTTTGCGCTTAATGTCAAAATAGCTGGAACGGAATTAGACCATATTGTTTGGGGAAATTTGGATTCTATCAGCTCTCTGAATTTTTTCGGATCTCATGCATTCTACTTTTTCTTCTTTTTATACTAATCGTGATCACAATTAACATTTGAATCCTGCTCATAAATGAGCACTCGAAGCCTTACTATGATTCCTCCGCCTTATTTTTTCCAGGTTGTAGTGATCGATTGTTTTGTTTTCTCAAGTGAGGAATCACTTTTGGTCCGGGCTTAGCTTTTAACATCATTTGCAGGGTTTGAAACCTAGTAGGCCAACTTGTTTTATATTTAATAGTGTGTGGCTGTGGTGTGACAGATTCAAACATGATCAGAGAAGAAGAAAAAGACAATGAAGCAACTGAAATGGATCATCCTTTAGGAATGGACAATGCCTCTCACATTAACATTGAAGATGATCCTTATAGTGAGTTACCGTTCTCACAGTACACATATGTGGACGGGGAGCAACATATTCCACCAATTGTTAATGCACTAGCACTACTGCCACCCCAGTCTCAACACCAAGACTACCCTCCTAGTCCGCCTCCGGCTGATTGCACTCAAGTTGAAAACCCCATAAGAAAAAGAGTATCCTATAAACAAAAGAGGAAGCCTTCCATGACCCTCATTGTCAAGGAGAGAAGAGCGAAGAAAAGAACTGCTGAAAGGGTATCTGAAAGTGAGCAAGTTGATCTGGTTGATTGCACTGCAGTTGAAAATCCCACTGAAATCTATGTTGAAACCGTAGTGGGTCGAAAAAGAAGGGTTGCAGGTAGAGTTAGTAATTTGTTTGACAGTGCGGATGATCTTCCCGATAGTGACCCAGAAGATGTAGAGTTTTTGGCTGAACCCGAAGACAGCGAAGATACAGATTCTGCTTCTGATTGTTCTCTTCATGAAGAGAACATACATGATAGAGAACTCACCAAGTATGAGTACAATGAAGAAACCAAGTATGAAGACTTGGATATGAATGATGATTCAGATGAACATAAGGGTGCCAAGATCTATAAGAATGGATCTTACTATGTCGCCAAGAAGTTTGGAGACATTGTGCTGAAGCAATGGGATATATTCCTTGATAGAGACCACTTTTTATCAATTCTTGCTGATTATTGCATTCAAGAGGGATTTGATTTGAGGAGAAAGAAGGTGGATAAATGGAGATATACAGTTGATTGTGCTGCTGAAGGATGCCAATGGAGAATACATGCATCTGTTATGCCTGATCACCAATCTTGGCAGATCAAAACCTTGAACTCTGAATATAACTGCAATCCAATAGAGGAAAATGGTATGGCTACTTGTGAATGGTTAGTAAACCATTTGTTTGATGACTTGAAGACAAATCCGGATGTTAAACCCAAGATTCTAATTGACATGGCCATGGATAGGTGGCAAATCAAGGTAATGACTAATGCACTTTCTTATTTGTTGTTGTTGTTGACTTGACACAATATTTGTTGGCTAATGCATTTTTTAAATTTCAAAAAGGTAAAGCCATGCTTGATGTATAAGGTGAGAACTCAGGGTCTTAAGAAGCTAGATGGATGTCATGATGACTCCTATGCCAAACTGCCTGATTACTGTGATGTGCTAAAAGCGACGAATCTTGGCAGCTACACACATGTGTACTGGACAGCAAGTGAACCGCATAGGTTTTTAGGTTGCTTCATCTCATTCAAGGCTCTCATTGAGGGATTTGTTAAATCTGGTAGACCATTGATAGGTGTTGATGGATGTCACTTAAAGGGGCCATATGGTGGTGTTCTTATGTCCGCGATAGCTCTTGACTCAAATCAAGAGATTTATCCTATTGCATATGGTGTCGTTCCTTCAGAAACCAAAGACACCTGGACCTATTTCTTAAAAGCTCTTAAAATTGCTTTAGGGGAAGCTGCTGATAGGGAGTGGTGCTTCATTTCCGATAGACAGAAGGTGTGTCCACTTTTATTTCTTATGTATCCTAACATATATCTTGTTCACTTACATGGTTCATATACATAATAGGGTGTAGAACCAGCACTGTCAGCTGTCTTCCCACATGCTAGTAGAAGGATTTGTGCTAGACATCTATATGCAAATTTCAAAAAGAACCATCCGGGTCCTGAATTAAGGTGGTAATGCACATATTTAGACAAATATCTTGTTAATACTATCATTGTCTATTACTAAAACTTTGTATGTAAAAATGGAACTTTTCTGGAGGGCAAGTGACGCAACAAATGAAGTTGCTTTTGAAAGTGCTATGACGAAGTTAAGGGAAAAAGACAATCGTGCCTTTGCTTATCTATCTGAAGTGCCACTAGCTCAATGGGCCACATTTAAGTTCAGCCCACATGTAAGTTTGTTCACAATTACGATCATTGTAATATGCTTTTGTTAATATTATAACTGTTGTTTTTAATGCAATTCACTATTTCATGTTCTATGAAGGTTTGCAATGAGGAAAGCACTTCCAATTTTGTTGAAAGTTTCAATTCAACATTGGGGTTAGATAGATTGAGGCCAATACTTATGGTGCTTGAAGGTAAACTTTATGGATTATTAACATTTTTGTGTAACCAACATATTGGTAGTTGACATTTTCTAATTATCGATCTGGTTGACAAGGGTAAGAAGAACTATCATGATTAGACACGCCAAGAGACAACAAGAAGCGTTTAACTTATCTGAGGATGACATCTGCCCCAAAATAAAGAAAAAGCTAAAGAAGATTGTGAGAAGGAGTAGGTTCTGCATCTCTCATTCATATGGTAGAGGCAAGTTTGAGGTGAAAGACTTTGATGATGTAGTGACGGTAGATTTGAATCGAAAGGAGTGCCTTTGTGGAGCATGGCAAATATCGGGCATCCCTTGTAAGCATGGGGTAAGGGCAATTCTAGATTCTGGAGAGGAGCCACAAGAATATGTGGACGAGTTTTATTCAGTCAAAAGCTATAGGATAATGTACACTCTTAACTTGGAGCCGGTGCCTGATCAGCGGTATTGGCCGGCTGGAGATTATCCTAAAGTTCTACCTCCAGTGTTGAAAAGGAGAATTGGAAGGCCTTCAAGAAATAGAAGAAGGGAAGAATGGGAGGGACCAGCAAGCAAGAGGTCAAATAGTTCAAGGTGCACCATCTGTTTGCAATTTGGTCATAACAAAAGGACATGTAAGGGAGGACCAACTGCTAGAGAACAAAGAGAGCAAGCACGTGGAACTGTCACTGGTGTAGAGAATTCGTCATCAGCTGCCGCACCATCTCTACCGTAAGAACATATAGGTTCCATTTCATTTTGTGGCTTTTTGGATTTTGATACATAGTACAACCTTGAATTTTGGTGGGAAAAATAGTCTTTTTTGGACATATTATGACGGGGAAAGTAGTCTCTTTTTGGACATATTATGAAGTGGGGAAGATATGTGTTGCTTTTTGGATGGGAGTAAAGTTTTGGTGTTTTATTGTTTGTTTTTGAGCTATTGCAAATGTAAGCTGAAAATGCAAGTTGCTAGAATTATGTAAATGGCCCAGCTTGATGTGTAGCTGCTGGAACTTGTGAAATGATCAAACGGAGAAGTGCCAACTTCATTACTGACTTACTGCTGTATTTTCTTTCTGTTTTATAGGCAAATAATAGTTATTATAATGTACAGGGGTATCTGGTAAAAATGTTCATTACAGGGGCATCTGGTGAAACTTAGTCATTACTGACTTACAGGGGTATTTCGTAAAAAATTGAAGTAAGGGTAAAACGGGAAGAAATTGTAAAAACTAACAGAAGTTTAGTGAGATAATTAACAGAAGGGTATTTTGTATAAAAAAACAAATCTCAAGGGTATTTCATATTAACTTTGAAAAGGTAGGGGTATTTGGTAAAATTCGGTTAAATCTCAGGGGTATCTCATGAAAATATTAAAAACTCAAAATACCTTACGGGCTGCAAACAAAATCCCGGTCGCAGTAGTATAGTAAAGTGTAGACGACCGGATATCGAACCGTGGGACTAAGGGGAATTATTAAGTACCTAAGCTTTGTCACAAAAAAGGGAATAATTGACTTGTTTTTATAAATAAAAAGGAAAGATAAAATAAACTAAGTAAAAGGTAAATTAAACGGGATTCTGGGTTCAGGTTTATATAGTCTGCTCTTTTATGCTATGTCTACCGGTTTTATTATAATAGTTTGGCAAAATTCCTATTATTATCTAAAGGACTAAATCATAGACTCAAAAGAACTCGTTTACCAGAAAATGCTCGATCTAATCTAGATTCGAGCAAAACACATGTAAACGGAAATTAAGTGCGAGAAATTATAATTGCATCTGAAAATACTAACTTATTAAATCATAATAAGCTTTCTCCAGATTTACGGCTTAATTAACCTGTCTATTTATCACTGGTCTGATCAATATAGACTTAGTAAAGCATTTTAATAAATTCATGTAATTTATTAAAAAGGCGAGATAAGCTTTAATCGTAACAAACTGTATTAAAACTAAACCGATAAAATATATTGCATAATTAATACAAACACATAATAACCATTCCCAGAGTATATATATTCTAGTATAACATATTAAATAGATAAACAGAAACAAGAGTAGTCAAAATCATCGACTACTAGTTTGTTAACTATTTGTATACGTAGGACTAGAGGTGGTTATGGTGGAATGAAAAGAAAACAAAATGGAGAAGACGGGAGAAGAGAAATGGGATGAACGTGTGATTTGTGGTGTAATGGATCGATGATGGATAGCCCTGTATAGGAGAGGAGGAATGGGTTTATATAGCAGAGGAATTTGAAGAAGACGATAAGGATGGTGGTGCAGTTTTTGAGATGAGACCATGCAGAAGTCTCATGTATTAGGTGAGATTAATCTCGGTGGAATAAACAGACAGTCCATAATTGAAGATAACAGTGCCGACATGCATACGTCCGTGTTTTAATCCCCGGTCCTCTCTAGCTCTTGTCCGCACGAAAAACGGCCGGACGTCTCTATTAAAGTGGCGCGTTGTTTCTCCTTGGCGTCCGCAGTTTTGTCCGCCCATATAGGGCCGGACGTGTCTAATCCTGTCCGCCCCTTTGTCCGCCTTTATTTCTCCGGACGGGCCACGGTTGTCTGGGTCTTGTCCACCCTTTTACCACGGACGGGCCACGGTTGTCCAATTAGACGTGTCCGGACCAGTGTCCGAACCAACCTGGTTCGGACGAGAATTCAATTGCTTCTAAAATATTCGTTTCAGCTCCGATTTAATCCCCGTCTGTTGTGTTGAAATCCTTATGAGTAAATCTACTTAATTACAAGGCTTTTTCCTACATTGAACATATAAAATGCATTAGTTCATAACAAAACATAATTATAGGAAAAACGCAAGATAAGTGAGAAACATTACTTAAAATGCTGCAAAATATAAGGTGGTTAAACCTTAATAAGTCTATATGTTTCACACCTATCAGTGAGCCAAAGAAAGTTTGAGTGTCTTGAGAGACATGAGAGTCACCTTAGAAGGGGAAAAGGGTTTTTTGTTTGGAATGAGGTCGCACCCTGGGTGAGTTGCCTACGTACTCAACTCCCTGTTGAGATCAGACCTTACGTAGTTCAGGTTTTTGGGTTTTTGGAGATTTTGGTGTTTTGAGGGTTTTTGAGGTGTTTGAGAGGTTAGTCTGTGAGACGCTCGGGTCTATGAGACATTTGGATGTTCATGTAGTGGGAAGTGCGAGATATCAAGGTCTGTGAGACACTCAGGTCTGTGAGACGTTTGAATCTTAAAATGGTGGAGAGATTGAGATATTAGAGTATACGGGGCGCTCGGGCCTATGAGACTTTAGAAGTTAAAGAGAAATCGGGTTTAGGGAGATGATTCGAGTTTGAGGTGATTTGGAGTTTGAATGATGATTTGGAGTTTTGAAGAATGATTTGAGTATGTGTGAGACAATTGAATTTTGAATAGGAATCCCGGGTTTTTCAGGTACGAGGTTCAAAAATGGTCGAGGAAAATCATTTTGTTGTGAAAGGACGGATGATCGCGAGGGATCACCTTGTGTACCCCCTCGAGCGTGACACACTTAATGAATGGTAAGTGCCGAGGCTCAAAAGATGGAGCAATGAATTTATGTCGAAATATAGGATTTAGAGAGAAGTATCATGAATCGGATACTCTCGGTCAAACCCTAATAATGTCTCTAACTCCCGGGTTTTAAAACGTTAAAAACCAAAAACATTGAAATTGAGTGGAAGGGAGTTAGACGATTCTAAAATCTCGACTGCAACTAGGAAGGCAGTCACATCCCTAGCACCCCGTCTTGTAAAAATCTAGGCTACAATTAGGGGAGGTTTGTCACCCTAATGCTCTGCCTAAAGAAATCCAGACTGTGACAAGGGATGTTACTGCCCAGTGCCCTGCCTCGGTTTATATTTGGAGAGGGAGACAAGTGATGTCTAACTACGAGAAAATGTTTTGAAAGTGTTAAACATTTCCTGTTCCCCGAAAATGGCTTATTTCAAGTTTAAAAGCTGAGTTAGAAAACTTTAAATTTTGTTCGGAATTCTTGTTGAAGAAACACTAATTTTGAGAAATGTTTTTAGGAGAAAACTTTCTGTATTTGTGAGAAGAACTTTCTACGTTTTGAGAAAAGTTTTATGTGATGTGAGAAGAGTTTTTCCTTTAAAATTCCATAAAATGGTTTCTTTTGAAAACTTGATGAAGTTTGAATAAAATGATTGTTTGAAATTTGAGAAAAGAGATTTTCGGGATCTTTAAATTAAAGCTGAATAATTAGGAATTTTTTTGGATGTTTAGAGTCTGAATGGGATTTACAAGCTAAGTTTGAACTGGATTGAATTGGCCATAGCAAATTGAATTGTGTTGAATTGAATTGAACTGAATTGACCTAAGTTGAAATTGGGTAGAGAAGGAATCAAATTAAGCTGAATTGAATTTAGTTAGGATTGGATTGAATTGAAATTGAATTGAGTTTGGTTGAATTGGACTGAATGGGATTTTAGGCCGAAACTGAAAGCAGGTCAGGTCAAGGTTTGGGACGGTCAAAGTTGGGTCGGTTAATGTTGGGTCAAGGTCAAGGTTTCGGATGATCAAAGTCGGATCGGTTAAAGTGTAGGTTAGTCAAAGTTCAGGTTGGTCAAAGTTTAAGTTGGTCAAAAGTTGGATCAAGTCAAAGTTAAGTCAAGGTAAATTGGGTCTTGTTTGGGCTTTTGGGCGGAATTGGGCCTTGTTTGGGGTTTTGGGCCATATTGGACCTTGGTTTGGGGTTTGGGCCAAAGTGGGCCTTGTTTGGGGTTTTGGGCCAGATTGACCTTGGGTTTTGAAATTGGGCTAGATTTGGGCTAAAGTTAGATTGAGTTTTGGGTCAAATTGGGTTTTAGGCCTGCCTAGAATTGGAATGAATTTTGGGATGGTCTTGAAATTGGATTTAAAATTTGGGCCTTGGACTTGATTTGGAATTTGGGCCTCATTTGGGCTTTTTGGGCCTTGGGGTGATTGGGCTTTTGGGCCATGGGCCGAATTGGGCTTTTGGGATGATTAGGATTTGGGCCTTGGGCCAGATTTGATTTTTGGGCCTATGGAGCATTTAGGCCAGGGCAAAATTGAACCAGATCAAGCTTTTTGGTTTGGCTGAGGTAAGCTTTTAATTTTTGGGCCTGATCTAAGCCTTGGACTTTTTATTTTCGGGTCTGATTTGGACCTTATTGATTTTTGGGCTTGATTTGTGAGATATTAGCGAGTGAAAAGGGATCAATTTATTGGTTTATTAACTCTTGATTGTGGGTGAGTTGAAGGCAAAAGGGGGATTCCACCCGCATAAAAAAAATCAGAGACACGCTAGGCATGGGGTGGTTTCGCATCCTAAGCCCTCCTAAGATAGCCTTAAGGGCTTGTTCTTCAAAAAAATTAGCCTATAGAATAAGGGATGGTTTGGGTGTTTTCTGAAGCTATAGGAGATTGTCACCCGGCGAAACGAATCAGAGACCCGTTAGGTGTGGGGCAACAATTGATCCAAAGCTTTTCTGTTAGTTCCTTAAAGTTCCTAGAGGATAATAGCTACGGTTTTTGTGCTAGCCGTCAATTTGGGCTAGAATGAAACAAACCGAACTAGCTCAATCCAAAACAAATCCCAATGGCAAAACATTTAGAAATTCACAAAAGTTTAATCGATAAACAAGGCCCACTTACAAAAATATAGCTCGATCAAACATGAAATTCAAAACGTATAGAATGAATCAAATTAAACAAGCAGCGCATAGGACAAAATGAAATCACAGTGTCAAAACGCCAATTACACACATGAGCCTATGATCAGTTGGGCCGAATTTAATTATTGGGATCCATATTGACAGAATATTTCCAGATTGGTTAAAACAACGTGGACCTCAAATCCCAACAGACGGAAAGGGAGCGACGCCCGTTAAACATATGATCAGAAACAACATAATTCACAAAACGAAATCAACTCATATAGATCGGCAAGATAAGCCCCAGAGTCAAAGGATGTGCAAACCGACAAAATTTTGAAACCCACAAGGGGTGATGCGGGTTCGAATATCCAGGTTCAAGGGGACCATCTCACAATCCGTAGCACCAGCTAGACAATTGTCTCCAAATAGTGTACACAACTCAACCTTATCTCAGTACCTCGGTCATAGAATGGAAACAAAGGCATGAGTAAGAATCTGAATAAATGAATCACAAGTAGGGTGAAATGAGAATAATGCATAACAAACAATTAAAAACAGACATAGCTCGAAATGTATCCCAGCTTAAGATTTTAACAACTCAGAATCAACAACCGAGAGCACTTCAAGCAAACGAAACCGACAGATAGGAAGCCAAATTAGGAACTAAACAAACGTTCCCTGCCTCATGTAGCAATCCAACACGAAGTAGATTGATGTGGGTCAGCAAAACGTGAAACAAATCTTGGCTAAAAGTCATATATTATAAGCAAAGTAATCAACAGACAAAACAAATCCAGATTAATTCGGTAATCACCAAAGCCAAACGCAGAGATCCGTCAATGATTAAGCTCCCGAATTTAGTTAATGCCAGCAACAATCGCCAAAACCTAAATTCAGGTATGAAACGAGTGGACGAGATATATGCACCAGATAGATAAGGGACATCTCCTTGATGCCAAAGGTAGAAGAGAAACAGGCTCGATACGAATGAAATTTTCGGTGACGGTTTGGTGTCGGTGGTAGTTTCGACGGGTAGAGGTGAAGATTTGGTTGCCCTTTTCTGGTTTTGAAATCCCAATGATAAGGACTCTGAAGAGTTAGGGTTCTCGTAATTTTTGAATAGGGAAGGAGCCGATTTCATTTTTGCTTCTGGCCTTTTGTGTGTATGAGGATCGAATGAGATTTTGGACTAGTCGAACGAGCGTTCTGATTTTTCAGGGAGGAAGAAACGTGAATGAAGGTAAGGGGTGGGAGATAGATGTGAGGAAGAATGAATGGTGATCAGAGATGATGAAAACGGGTGTCGATTTTGCTTTCCCTTTTGGACTTGCATTCGAGCGAGTCCGACAGAATGAAGGATCATCGTCTGGGAGTGAGTGTTGGGACGCGAAGGTCGACGGGATTTGAGTTGATGAATGCAGGTAAGGTGTTGTCGGAGCTGAGGTCGACGTTCGGTGATGGAGTCGACGGTGTAGAGCGCTTGCAGTGGTGGTCATCGGCAAAGCTGGGTTACGAATCACCGTGAGGAAGAGAATGAAAGTGGTACAGGGCAGTTTGCTCCTTGTCGCTAGTTTGGGTTGAAAATACTGTGAGTGAAAGATGGAAAAGATGGCAGAGTATCTATGCTCTTGTTTGACGGTTTCGGGTTGCAAAATTACTAGTGGTTCAGAGGAAAGTGAAGAAAATGGATTTTGGGAATATGTAGAAGATGATTTTTGCTTCTGGGTTCATCGATTTAAAGATAGAGGTGGGGAGCGAATTGGAAGCTCGAGATAGTTTGGGAAGAAGGAAATAAAAAATGTCAGGGTGGCGACTACAGTCACAACGAAGAGAATGAGGGAGACTACTATGCTAGGGTTTTGGGGATCTATATGCTTTTATAAAAGAATAGTAGGGTTTTTAGGACAGATGTTGACCCAGGATTTATTTGGGTTGGATTTGACCTCGGGTCCAAATTGAGACCACAATTGGGCCGGTTTTTGCATCTCCGAGGTAAAAGGGAAAAAAATAGAGCAATGTTGCTCTCGCCCCGATTCGAACCTGGGTATTCTTCCTCCTCCGGGTAAGCACAAACCGACTCCACTGCTGCACAAATCAATAAATACACAAGGGACTCATGATTTAAGATGTAGCACACGTTAAGAATAATAAAAGAAACAAAATGCTTTCATTGGGATTCAAACTTGAGACCAATGGCTTCTTTGAGGGATGCACTAACCAATTGTACCAATGCAGATTTTAGTATACAAATGAGAAAATAATACTAGAGCTCTAATTCAACCAAACAGACTCTCCCAAAATTCATTTGAAATAGGGATTGAATTGGATATGTACGAGTAGCATCAAACAGAATAGAATAAACAAGTAATAAAATGAAATGAGGTCAGAGGAAGTTTAATCAAATTAGCAATGAAAGAAAGTATACATAAAATAACAAAGATGATCATAAGATAATAATGATGAAGACAAAGTGAAACGAGTACTGATAAAGAAAATACAAGTAAAAGTATCAATAGAATTAATGGGATGAAATAAACAAGTAATAAAATAACATAAGATAAGAACAATATAAAACATAATAGAAAAATAAATAAACAAAGGTAAATAGGCTAAAATAAAGTAAAAATGGTAAAGTAAAATTGAAATTCATTTTCAAAAAACGGTTTTTTTATGAAATGTTTTGAAAATTGATTTAAGAATTTTGTCGTAAAACGATGGTTTCGTTTTGGCACGCGTGTTGATACTTTTTGAAAAAGATAGGTGACAACCCCTCTTATTTTAGAATTTACTTTATGGAGTGAGAATTTTTGGTGTCTACAGTGGGCGGGGTGTGTAATTTCACCAAACATCATGGGTGGGGAATGTAATTTTCCCTAATATCTGTATAGATAGCCTAACAACCCCACAATAAGAAAACAGACAAGGAAATAATATATTAAACAAAATCAGCTAAATAACTAGGAACTTTCTTGATCGGTCACATGAATCAGACTTGTGTGGACCATAATTACAAATACACACAATCATAATGTGACCTTTGTTCTGCATTTTTTAAAAAAGAGATTATGTTTTTATCGCCAAACGCAACGTAGTTTGTAATAATAGAATACTTTTTTGTTAGCTCGGCTCAGCTAATTAGGTGGAAAAGTTCAAGTAAGTAAGCTTATAATTAATAAATTTGTGTGGGCAGATTCGAGCGTGCAACATGCCCTTTATATAGTATCATGCAGTCCAGTGATTTGGCAGTTCCAGTCTGCAGCTGATTGGACTGTTTTTTGTTGACTGAGTTGTCTTTTTACTCTATTTACTTTAAATGGTTGTAACTTTTAATATAAAAGTCCAAAATGAAAAAATTATGTCACGGTTCACCTAAATTTAAGCTCTTCAAAATAAGACCAGTTATGGATATGTTTTGACAACTTTGAAAAAAATTATTTTTACACGAACTAAAATGATAATTGATTCATAAATTTTGATATTATGATTCATTAAAATTGATATTATCATTCATTAACTAATAAGTGGTGAATTAGATTAAAAATTTTGGAACCGATAAAAAATCATTATTGTTTTGTAGTGTATTATTATTGTTGTATGGTGTATATTAAATCTTATATGGTGAATCACGTATTTTTTATACATACCAAATATTGTTTTGTGTTGTATTATTGTTTAATTTTTTATTTTTATATGTTTGCGTTGATACACTAAAATGATGATATGATTCATTAACTTTGATATTATGATTCATTAAAATTGATATTATGATTCATTAACTAATAAGTGGTGAGTTAGATAACAAACTTCGGAACCGATAAAAAATCATTATTGTTTCGTAGTGTATTATTATTATTGTATGGTGCAATTTAAATCTTTTTTGGTGAGTCATGTATTTTTCATACACACTAAAAATTGTTTTGTATTGCATTATTGTTAATTTTTTTTATTTCTATATGTTTGTGATGATAAATAAACTGAAGATATGATTCATTAATTTATATTATGATTCATCAAAACTGATATTATGATTTATTAACTAACAAGTGTTGAATTAGATAACGAACTTATAAACTAATAATGGATCATTATTGTAATGCATTATTATTATTATTGTTGTTGTTGTTGTTATTGTTGTTGTTGTTGTTGTTGTTGTTATTGTTGTTGTTTTGTGGTGTATTATTATTAGAGTAAATTACTTAGAACCCCCTTAAGGATTTGGGATATTACAGTTAACCCCCTTGTGTTTATCATAATTATTGGTAACCACCTCAAGGTTAAGGTATCTTTGACTATGAGCCCCGAACTATAACTCTGTTATCAGAAAGTTAATACGTGTTGATCTATCAACTTAATCACATTAATAATGTCAGACTGGACAACAAAACTACTTAATCAACATCGTCTAACTCTCTCCCATCCCACTTTAGATGTATTTCTGAGGCAGGGTTGACATTTTTAGGAAAATAACAATGTTGACTAAGTAGTGTTTTTTGTCCAGCCTAACATTATTAATGTGATTAAACTGATAGGTTAACACGTAGTTTACTTCCTAATAACAGAGTTATAGTTTGGGGGCTCGTAGTCAAAGAAACCTTAACCTCGAGGTGGTTACCAGTAATTATGGTAAACACAAGGGGGTTAACTGTAATATCCTAAATCCTCAAGGGGGTTGTGAGTAATTTGTTCTTATTATATTTATATGATGTATTTTAAGTCTTATATAGTGAATCATATTCTTTTAACATACCGATTTCAAAACAGATAATGAATCATTATTGTTTTATAGTGTATTATTATTGTAGAATGGTGTATTTAAACTGTATATGGTGAATCAAGTATGGTTGATATGTGTAGATATATACATATAAAAAATATAAAATTTTGAAGTTGTCAAAACATATCAATATTTGGTCCTGTTTTGAAGAGATTGAATTTAGATGAACAATGATATAAGTTTTTTCATTTTGGACTTATATTTTAAAATTTACAAGCAATTGAAATTAATATAGTAAAAAGGAAGCACAGTCAGCAAAACAATCTAGTCAACAGCTGATTGGATTGCCAAATGGACAGAACTACACCAAGTTGCACGCGGGCAAGCCGCAGCATCTACCGTCCGATCTATGTGACTTTTAATGAATTTTGTTCGTCAAGTGTTGAGCCTTCTTTGTTCACTAAGAAACTTCAAAGACCGCTTATATATTTTCTGTTTTCTTTTTCTTATAAATTTAATTTGAACCAACCTATTGTGTGCCATTTACATTCCAATATACTTAGTAGTTAATTAATTCAACTAGTACTTTTGTTGCATTAACACAAATTCGTAGGTGCAGCACGTCCGCACCTATTATTGTGTGCTCTAGTCTACTTAGCAGTCCAGTCAGTTGCTGACTGGATTGTTTTGTTGACTAGGCTGTCTTTTTAGTATATTAATTTCAATTGAATGTAACTTTTAAAATATAAGTCCAAAATGAAAAAAATTATATCATTGTTCATCTAAATTCGAGCTCTTTAAAACAAGACCAGACATGGATATGTTTTGACAACTTTGAAAAAAATTATTTTTATATGTATACGATGAAACACTAAAATCATAATATGATTCATTAATTTTGATATTATGATTCATTAAAATTGATATTATGATTTACTAACTAATAAGTGGTGAATTTGATATCACACTTTGGAACCGATAAAAAATTATTATTATTTGTAGTGTATTATTATTGTATGGTGTATTTTAAACCTTATTTGGTGAATCATGTATTTTCCGTACATACTAAATTTGTTTTGTGTTGTATTATTGTTTTTTTATTTTTATATGTTTATGTTGATACACTAAAATGATTATATGATTATTATTATTATATTATTATTATTATTATTATTTTGTGGTGTATTATTATTTATATGATGTATTTTAAGTCTTATATAGTGAATCATATTTTTTTAACATACCAATTTCAAAACAGATAATGAATCATTATTGATTTGTAGTGTATTATTTTATTGTTGTATGGTGTATTTTAACTGTATATGGTGAATCAAGTATGGTTGATATGTATAGATATATACATATAAAAATATAAAATTTTAAAGTTGTCAAAACATATCCATGTCTGGTCTTATTTGAAGAGCTTGACTTTAGATGAACAATGACATAATTTTTTTTATTTTGGAGTTATATTTTAAAAGTTACAACCAATTTGAGTTAATATACTATAAAATTAGCCCAATCAACAAAACAATATAGTCAGCAGCTGACTAGACTACCAAGTGGACAAGACTACACCCATTTGAACACGGGCAAACCACACCATCTACCGTTTGTTGCATTAATTAGGACACCATGTAAATACCCCAGGAAGAACATAGCCTTCTGTGTGAACAAAGGATCCTCAGAGTACTCGCTCTCTACAGGCACATCAAACAGGTACATTACATTACATATGTTATGTTATGTATATAATTTATTCAACTTAACCCATACTTTTGTGGGTTAGGGTTTTGATTATTGACCCATCTATTTTTTGGGTTGGGTTAGGATAATAAGCTAATTTTATGGATCGGGTTAGGGTATCGATCTTAACCCATGACCCAACCCGAAACCCGAAAATCTATTTGTTAATAATAAGAAATAAAAATATTAATTCACACACACAGATATATATATATATAAATCAGATCAAACTATACATTAGCCTTAAGCCCAAGTGCAGTTGGACTATCCTACCTTTAATAATATCACGTAATCTTAACTAAACAAATGGCCCAACCAGTTGCATATCAAATAAAGGGCCTAACCAAACCTTAACATAATGTTGAAACCCCAAATGTTTTCGTCTTGCAAACTCACATTCATTTGTCTTCTCTACGTCGTTGTTTATGTCTATGTCGCTCTTCATAGTTCTTCTTGAGAACATACGTATATTTAGATTATCTAGATTGGTGAACAAAAGTAGGTGATATGTATTTTTTTGTAAGTAGGATCTTGATTATAGATCTCTTAGTGAATTCTGAAGCCAATAATGCGGATAGCGTGCTACATAAAAGTTCCTCAACTGTTGGTAGTGAATAAATGATTGTGACTATACTTTTATCAGGCATGAGCACTCAATTTAAATAAGTGTAATTATTTTAAAACTATCAGTCATATACTAGGGCTTTGAGCTCTCAGTTTATAAATTATTTATAATTTTAGAAGATTTGTCTTTAGTATATTTCTCTAATGCATAATGAAGATTTTCATTTTCGTTCCTTTTTTTATTAAGGGCACTAGGATCATGTGCATATCTATATAAGATTCCTCCCCAAAAGTGGTAGAACTTTAGGCTAAGGTTGATAAATATAAACTTATGGAAAAAGTATGTGTCATTCTATTCATGGGAAATTGGTGCAGTAGTTTTACATTCTTTAAAAAAATGGAATTCATTTAAAGTTGGGTCGATCTAGCAAGATTACTTCTCTTCCTTTTGTTTCTTCCTAATTAATGTGCCAGCTAGCATTTGATGTTTTGGATTTTTTTTATTAATTTCTACTCCTAATCCATCTTAATTATTGTATGCTTAAAAATGGGTTGGGTGGGTTGGGTTAGGGTTGAAGGATTTTAAATGGGTTAGGTTAGGTCATGATTTTTGACCCATCCATTTTTGGATTGGGTTGAGTTGATATTTTAAATGGGTTGAATTAGGATTTATATCAACCCGATCCAGCAATCCAAATTGTCAGGTCTACCAGTACATACATAATGGTCATGATATGTTGACAAAATAAAGTTGTACGCCTCATTATGAAATAATATACAAGTCAAGTACGGTTTAGCTAGTCACATGGGTTACCTTGGCATATGTAAGTATTTTTAAAAATGAGAGGAGAGCGTGAGCGAGAGAAGCGTGATGGTCGTGGGAGGCGTAGGGAATGGCGGCGAAGCTCCTGTGTCTCTAGGTGATGTTCAGGGTGGTCCAGGAGGCGGGTTTGCTCGAGGAGTCCCACGCAAATACCGTCTTCTCGGAGGAGGAATCGAAGCGAGTCGCGGCGGTCTGGGCAGGAGAGGCAGAGTCGACTACGGCGTCATAGAGTGCAGGCTGCATCACATGACAGTAGGCAAGGAGACCGTAACATCCCCTCCAATTGGTGCTTCCGGCGGACGAAGGCGTCATCCAGAAGGCGCTACAGATCGAGGAGAGTAGATGGAGAGGCGCCGGGGTTGAAGGAAGATGCTGGAGATGATGCCGGTCTGGCGGCGGATGGTTGTTCCTGTATCTCTTCATCGACAACCTGTGTCGACTTGCAGATTCTAAAGCTATTCGTTGGCTCCTGAAGATGGATGACGACATCTCGAGAATCTTCATTTCTAAAAAGTTTCAACCTAACAATAAGCTTACTTTTGTGTTGGTCCAGTTAAAGACTTCATTCCGTTTAGATGAAGTGATTAACAAGGTGAACGGCCAATGGTTTATGAGCTTTGAAAATTTTGCTCGTAGAGCTAAATACGGGATTCCGCATAGCAGGGGTGGTACTCCGCATCCTGCTTTGAGAAAGGAGAATATGAGTGCGCCTGCAGTCAGTTGCGAGAAGATGCTGGTAGGGAAGCAGGAGGACAGTGGTGCCACTGATGCGGCGGGCAAGACTAGTGGGGAAGCGGTGGAAGCCCCTGCTGATTCCGGTCAAGTTGTTAATTTCTCTGGCGATTCGAAGTGGTCCTGGAAGGAGCGTGTGCCAAAGTGCAGTTTCGGCGGGTGCAGGTTGATGAGTGCTCCAATCGGCGTGGAAGATTTCAAATTTTGGTGACCGGTTGCAATAACTGTCGGCGGGAAGATGAGTTGAGGGATGGAGATGGTTCCCAGGCGCATTGTGCCCCTCCAGATGCAGGATTGAATTCTCAGCCTGGATCCTTAAAATGTTTTGGGCCGGCTGGCAGTGAGGCCCAGATGTGGTTCGGTAATGGTGTAACCCCGTATTATATGGGGAGGATGGCCCCTTATTATGGTCCGTGGGTCCAACCTTTGGTGGAGCAGTCCGGTTGGGGGGGCAAGGATATGCGGGGAATGGTGAGTGGTAGAGTCTAGAACTTCAAGTCTCGGGTGGACGGCTTGCTGGTTGGGGGTAGACCGGGCCTGCCGCTGGCTTGAGTCGTTTGTGTGTGCCCCATAATACCCCTCAAGTGGCCCAGGCAGGGCCTACAAATCGAGCTCCTATCTTCATTCGATATTCGTTGGGAAGTAAGATCGCAGTTCCGGATCCCATAGCAGTTGAAATGGTTAGTAAGGACTAGGATGTTCCAAGGGATGGCGATAAGGGGATTAGTAACCTTATTGATATGGAGGTTTCTGAGACGGAGCAAGGTCGAGATGGGGTAGACGCAGCTTTTGAGCACTCCCAAGGTCGAGATTGGGTAGCTGCCTGTTGTACTGTTGGGTAAGAGTAGGTTTGGTAAGGTATGGGCGGTTTTGTGTTATTTTTAGCTATTGTTGTCTTGTAATTTCCCGCTCTTGCGGTACTCGGCCTTGCGCCCAATTATAAAAAAACAGGGTTACCTCGCATTAGTAATGTTCTTGGCTTCTATCTCTATGCATACATATCATCTATTTCGTGCTTAATTGCTTGGTCAGATCACCCCCACATGTTTCTAGAAAAATACAAGTATATATGTGTCTATATATAGCCTAAAAATAAATAAATAATGTTAGATAACTAAATAGTATAACCCAGGGGCGGACCCAAGGGGGTGCACCCGGGGTCACGTGACCCCATGACTTTTGTGAAAAAAATTATTTATAGTAAGTTCTAATGTAGTTTGTTTATTATATGGTAGATGTTTTATGTGTCAGTGACCCCATAAATTTTAGAAAAAAATAACTATAGTAAATTTTATTTGTCAGTGACCCCACAACTTTTAATCTCTGGGTCCGCCCCTGGTATAACCAAAATATGATATTTTGACATTCAAAATGGTACATGTTCAAAATTTGGGTTGATGCTATCAGTTTCTACAACTATAGTTGAAAGAGCATCCGTATCCCTCCTATTTTAAATGTAAGTCGTTTTGGAGATGAATCTAGACTGTAAAATAATTCCGATTCATCTTCAAAACAACTTACAATAAAAATAGAAGCTAATATATCAAAATGGGAGATGAACTTGTTGGTGATACTCAAAACACTTATGTAAAATCAATATATTATTAGTCTTTAACAATAATATTATTATGTATCACTTTCACATAATAAAGACTCATATAAAGTAATTATAATTTAAATAATAATATTATTTAAAAGTTAAATTTTAATATTTTATTTGCAAAAGTGTCCACGAATTTAAAGTCTAGATCCACCACTGATTAATAATAATAATAATATAATAATATATAATAATAATAATAATAAAGTACAGTATATCTCGTGGATTAATCAATAATGAATGGAGAATATATAGGCGGCTGCATTCTAACCATAATAACTGATTCTCTTGAAATGACATTCTAATTGTTTAGTCAGATTAAAGGCATACAGTGAAGTTTAAGATTAATAAATATGATTGTCTGCACAGGCAAGTTCGAGTAATGGCTGGAAATGAACCACCTATGGGGGGGCGAACTGGTGCATTATTGGGGTCCACTGAGAGGCCCATTTTCAGTGAAATTGACTACACTCTCAACGCGAAAAACACGGAGTGGATTACTTTACACAGTACGAGTGTCAATTTTGATCGGTTGGGTTATGTCACCCATATCCGATCCAATTAAAATAATTCCGTTCAATCCATATTTAACTCATATAAAATCATTGAAGTTATATCTGACCTGTTTAACCAATTTAAATATAAATAATCTTGTTAATCTACAGAATAATCAGTCATCCATAAAAGTGTGCACATGATGGTAATTTATTTTGAATCATTATGTGTCATTTTTCCAAATGTCAACATTTTGTTAAATGGGTCAATAATCTTAACGTATCCGTTATTTGTGCGGATGAAATAGTGTGAACGGTGGAGTTTGTGCGACTAATGATTGACATAGTATTTATGTTTTCAAATAAACAGTGAATGGTGGATATAGATGACCTAGAGAATGTATTTGGATTTATAAAATTTATTTGTGTGGGCCTAAAGAAGTGATAGTATTTTTGTTTGCTATAATACTAATGGTTATAGAATTAATACATATCTAAGTAAAATATATACATATTTATTTATTTATTTTTAATTAAATTAAGTAAATACTGGGTTGAATTCAGGTTAGGACCCGTAACCCATACTCAACCCATATATTTAATAGGTAACACATACTTGAGCCAAAAATTAAATGAGTCAATAATCTTAATCCTTATCCGCTATTTATCGATTGGGTTTGGTCGGGTTATTGGATTAGGTACAAATTGTCATCCCTAATGTAAAGGTTGTTATATTAACCCTTGGATCTAACATATTATGATGAATGGTTTAAATTAGAATGTTTTTCTCATGTGATTAATTTTGCTTTTCTATTTCTAACATAAATGGAGACAACCAAAAATGCTAATTAAAATACTAATTAAAAAATAGTGTCTATAATAGTAAACTGATAACATGAGTTTAACAAATTAATTTAAATTTACAACAAAATAAACTATATAATTTTTAAATATTAATAAAAATGTGATATCATTGCATCTAACGACCCAAAACCCTAAACGACAAACCCAGAAACTTTTCGAGTCAGTGGTGACATTATAAATATAAAACAACTTCAAAAAAGATTACCTACACCACACACCCTAAAAAACACCATAGGAAAGCTAAAAACGTCGAAGAAAATTTTGAGGTTTGTGGTGCAGGGTTTAGGGTAAAGCCTATCCAGTAAGTGGCAACATTAAAGTATAAAATGATTAAAAAAAGGATTACCCTACACCACACTCCCTAAAAACCACTCTAGGAAAGCTAAAAACGTCGAAGTCATTTTTAGGGTTTGTAGTGCAGGGACGACCCTAAACCCTAAACCACAAACCCTAAAAATCTGTCGAGTCAGTGACGATATTATAAAGTATAAAACGACTTCAAAAAGGATTATCCTACACCACACACCCTAAAAACCACCCTAGGAAAGCTAAAAACGTCAAAGGAATTTTGAGGGTTCGTAGTGCAAGGTTTAGGGTCCTAAACCCTAAACCACAAACCCTAAAAACCTACCGCGTTAGTGGTGACATTATAAAGTATACAACGACTTCATAAAAGATTACCCTACACCACACGCCCTAAAAACCACCCTAGGAAAGCTAAAAAACATCGAAGGCATTTTTAGTATTTGTCGTGCAAGGTTTAGGGTCTAAACCCTAAAAAACTGTCGATGCTTCCAATATCAAGGCATGATTTTTTTTTTCAATTTCTCAATCATTATGATAACAAGAAATCGTTACCATAGATAATATATTGTTAATGACTTAAGTCCTTGAAATAGTCAAGATCTAACATTATTAAAAATTTGTATCTCTAGTAACGATTAATACTACAAATTATAAATTGTCATGCTCGCTCTGGCAGTAATACAAAATCCCTAAACTGACTCTTACATTTTCCTCTAGGTTTCTCTCCAATAGTAACATGTAAGGGTTTTATACAGATATTTCAGTGTGAAAATGGTATAAAGAAATACCAAAAAAATCGTCTTACAAATCGCCTCTCCAGCGTCCCCAAGAGTAACAAGTTTTTCTCGTAAATCTAGATTTTCTCCATTGTATGATCTTACCAGCTCCTTGAATCATTTAGCTTATGTGAATGATGTATAGCTCCTTGAGCTTTGTGAATGATGTATCTAATAGTGAGTGCATAAAATTGCATTTTTGATCATGCCCGTTTGGCTGCTGGAGTAGGAACATCCCGCTAATACCTTCTTCATTGCCTGTTCTCGGCTTAGACGTCAATTACTTTGTAATCGATAATATTTTCATACGCACCAACATGTTCACTTAAAAAAAAGTGATGCAATTCGATACAGGCTTACAACCGAAGCGGATGCGGAGTGCTGCTAAATTGTCCGAACAATATGACGAACAAAAAAAAGAACTTCAAAACAACATTCAAGTCTGGCCAAGTTAGCCAAAGAAGATGATGACTATTCCAGTGCTCTGAAACGTGATAATCAAGTTGCTTATGATAATATCATCGACACACTTCTCAACATGAACAGACATCCAAAATGCAGGGGAATCCTGAAAAATCACAAGTATACAGAAAGGGCTGCCCTAACCAGAAACCACATCAAACGAAAATTGGTTTTCTTCTTTCTTCTCCACCTGAAAAAAATAGTTCCTAAGAGGAGCATTCCATCCCACATCTTTCTATGCAAAATTATCTGATCTTTTTTACTCTCTCCAATCAACCAGGTCTACTTTCCCGCTTTAGATTTTCTTTCTTCGTTGTGTCTCTTATCACTTAGAGGGGGCAGGGTGGAACGTCAAGGGTAATACCAGCTTGGATTTGACCCCAACCTATAAGCCTCCAATGTTTCTCCACACGCCGGCTCAAGGCAATCTTCTCTCCTTTGCTGGTACAAACTGGTGATGTGAGTTGAAGCTTAGCAAGATCGTTTTTCACAGCAATAACCCTAGCTCCAGTGGACATGGAACCAATGTTCAACATAAGAATTTCACCCTTGGCCAGCTTTGTCACTTTTCCTTGCTTTTCCGTTCCCTTTGTCCTCACCCCAAGCAGCCTTCTCAAAAGAAAGAAGTTCACCTACAAAAGAACAAGAAGCAAAGCATGCTAAGTTGTCCAGAGTACAACTCTAAAACGGATGCAATCTTAATTTAGAAAAGACGAAATTAGATACCCTCTGAACAGTTCCTATGGGCAAAGCAAAAGATCATATGTTGCAGAGTACCATTTTACCTCGAGTTCCACAAAAACATCTGGAAGGGATCCAACCTCCCCAAGCACTTGTCCAACCAACCTATCAGCTCTGGTCAAAGTAGGGTCCATAGTGGTTCCAACACCAATAAGACCTCCAGGGACAGCGAATTGGAGTTCATTCTGTTCAGCATACAATGAAACTATTCTAGAGTATATGGGGGTACATCTTATGTTGCCATTTTCATCTTTTACAACAATCCCTGGTCGAACCTCAATGAACTGATTAACCTTCAAAACACCCTGCAAACAGAAGACCACAGCATCAGGAAATACGAGTTAGGGGTCCAAAAGTTGGTTGATAATGAAATTATTTCATATAATTTTATCACCTCAGTGGTGAGTGATAAGATCATCAACCAAAACATAAAAGTAATCCCTCCAATGCAAAGAAACAGATATATCCATACAGCCCTTCTTTTAGACATCAAACCCCTTCACTGGTGATCTTAAAAGCAGAAGAGGGGGGTACATATCAACAAACCATTTTGCCAAAATCTTACCTTCTATATCAACAAGACTTGATTCATAAACCAAACATGAGAGATGACAAATACTGAGAAGCTTATAAACTGCATTATGATCTTTAAAAGGTGGGATCAAATATAAGACAGAAAATAATTATCACAAACTAGGTCATTCACAGAAAAATTGTTTTTTTCAGTAATGTAGACATTATGCAGCACACAGATTATAAGCACCAAGGCAAAATACCCAATCTTTCAACCCAATTATTTTTCTAGGGTGGTAGGAAACAAAACCTCAAGTTAAAAAAGAGTCATCAGAATGCAACAGAAGATTTATTAAGCACACCCATACACCTTGAATCTTCAGCAAGAGTAAGAGAACACAAAGAACCGAACCTTGAGAATGCTGCCACCAGCTACACCTCCTCTGATCTCATCCACCTCATACCCAGGTTTATTGACATCGAATGATCGGATCACTATCATATTTGGAGGTGAAATAAAATTCCTTTCAGGAATCGGGATCTTTTTCACAATATATTCAGAGACGACGTCAATATTATACTTCAACTGAGCCGAAATTGGTACAATAGGAGCACCATCAGCAACAGTACCCTGGTGCAGACAGACAACTTTAGTCTACTATAACCACTCAAAGAGATACTACACTGACTGCAATTCATATTCTGCAACTTGCCTGCACAAACTTCTGAATGGCTTCATGCTGGTTAATAGCCACATTTTCCTGAATGAGATCAATCTTATTCTGAAGTATGATAATGTGCTGAAGACGCATGATCTCAATAGCAGCTAGATGTTCAGATGTCTGCGGTTGGGGGCAGCTTTCATTGGCAGCGATAAGAAGCAAGGCTCCATCCATGATTGCAGCACCATTAAGCATAGTAGCCATTAGAATATCATGACCCTGCACAAAGTCACACAGCAACAGATCATAAATAGTAGTAGACACCTTAATTTCTGTTTTGACATGCATAATCAAACTCATGAAATCAGAAATTCTACTTATAAAAAGACCATTATACTGAATGTAAAGGACAATATGAAAGCAAACTTTAGAAACCACATACACATGAACTGGCAGGCCGACCTCCAAAGATAGATAGCCAATAAATGTGAAGCTTAATACAAAGGTGCAAGAATGGATACTCATGGAAGTACAATGTCCACCACAGAGTGCAAAGAAACAGAAATTAAGGGGAAGGTGATAAATCTGTCCAGACAAGATAGAGAGTTACCGGGCAATCAACAAAAGACACATGTCTCAAGAGTTTCATCCTGGCATTCTCAAATCCAGGCACATCACACATAGGACTGTCTTCCTTACCACTTCCATAAGCCCTACAAGAGGATTAACATAAATAAATGTACAGCTTACAAATCAAAGAGGCAAAGTGCTTCAGTTGTCAGCAACTCATAGAGGCATACCCCCCCCCCCCCCCCCCAAAAAAAAAAAATAATGAATGGGGAAATCCCACAACACAGTAACCATAGCACCACATGAGACTTAAAAAAAGTGCACGACATACTTGTAGCACATTGGCCGAGGGCATCGTTCATCTTCACATTTGTATATTTTAGCATTGGCATATCCTAACTTGATAGTAATATTGCGCTCCAACTCATTCTTAAACCGCACAGTCTGCATCGATTAAAGGCAAAGAGTAAGAACCAGCAGAATCAACACATATTCCCCAGATTCCAGTGCAGCCTTAAAATAACAATCATCAGTGAAAGCAATAAATAATCCACAACTTCCCATAAACATCCGTCCCATATTCTAATTTATCAATCATCAGATGAAAGAAATTATCTCAGCAATGTAAGAATTCTGTAAATGCATATCCATCAATAAATCTACATTTCATCAATTAAATGCTGTCACTGATTATTGAAAATCAACATCTGCAGCAAAAACAGTTGGTGTCACACATGATCTGCAGATCTTATTTTCATATCAGCCATTTCTACCTTCCACATCCCCAAGTGAAGTGAAAGCACATTAAATCTAGAATAATGCACGTATAAATCAGAACAAACAAGATGAAGGGAAAGAATAGTACCTGAACACCAGATATGGCTTTCACAACTGTTGATTTACCATGCGCCACATGACCAATTGTTCCTGAAAGATTCAAACTTAGTTTCTACAATTATTTCGGACAACGATGTCAAATATAGTGTGTAAGTTAGTATTGCAAAGCAACAAAAGTTATCATGATCATAAGATGCCATACAACTTCTATGAGATGATATACAACACAGCAATAGATAATAAATTACCAATATTGATAGTGGCCTGTCGGGATATAACCTCAGGTGAGAGAGGATGTAGCTTTGCCACATCCAGTTTGCTCAAATCTTGCTCCATCAACCCTTTGCGCGACATATTGATTGATATTAAACACTCCTACAGATGCTCATCTGGAGTTAGTGTTTGAAAAAAAAGACAAATCGGCTTCCTAATTTATTCATCAGGAACAAATGCATTAGTAAATTACATTGCATCCACCTAAGCTTCACTAGCGTGGTCAATGGCACCGCCATGGCGTTACTTAGTTGCGGGGATATAGAAAACGTTATAAGTACCATGGCTTCTGGCGAATATAATACTACAAAAGGACAATACAGCAAAAGATCACTTCTTCCACCTACATTGAAAAGAAGCATACTTCCCAACTCCAGCTCACGGAGAGGAGGTTCGGCTTACTAAAAAATGCCACTACTATTTCTATACAAACATACTAAATCGATAAAAAAAAAAATTGCTATCGTTAAACGTTGGCACTTCATCATGATTTTGTCTTGAAAGATAAACAATTACGGCCCAGCTGTTACCCAGCACCCACCGTTCGGTAGAGAAAATATGAAGGGGAAGATGAATTTTGTAGTCTCGACTGGCGTAGGGATTAAGAACCCAAATTCTGTTTTATCGAAAAATGAAACCCAAGTTCTAAGGTCATCCTTCACCCTGTCTAGCAAGAAAATGTAAAAAGTCTCACCGATTGAAATGAAAAACGAGATGGGGACTTGTTCGCAGCAGTCAGCAGTTCAAAGCAAAGAGCAAGGTTCTTCTCAGCTCCCAGCAAAGCAACTTAGGGTTGGAAAATCTAGAAGAGGAATACCGCAGACTCTCTGCGAAAATTAGGGTTAGAACAGGAATAGCGCAGATTTGTATTCTAATGACATCACTACCCTTGTTTTATTTCAGCCGCCTATCGCCCTGTTTGGTTCGTCATTTTTTAAAAAGAAAATGTAAAAATATAGTACATATAAAAGGATCATCTATAGACTACAATTGCACACTAGATTTTAAAAAATAAAAATAAAAACTCTAATAAACAAAAGAGGGAAAGAAAATAACAAAATAAATTCGGCGTGATTTACAGACTATTGCGTGACTCGGTGGTTTTACTCAAAAACTAAAAAGAATCATTATGATTCTAATAGGGTAATACTAAGAAAGTATGGTTTACCTTGATAGCCTTTGCATGTTATAGTATTGATTAAATGTTAACCAAACTTAAAAAATTGATCAACCTTTTGGCTCTGATATTTATTTATGAAAAATGACCTAATGATCAAAAGTGTGTGTAACACTAAAAAACAACAACAAAAAATACGAGAACTAAAAATAACTTCACTCCGTTTGGGTGGTGCGTATGTGTAGAAGCTTCTCTTTAGGCTCTTCCTCTTCCATGGTTATCTTCAGCCATGTCTGCAGCTGATCTATTTGCTATGCATGCACGGTTTCCTTTGTAGTGTCTTCCTTTCCTGGTTTGGGATTGACAATCTATCTCTTTATCTTCTCCTTGTTCCTAGTCTCTTTGAGCTGATTCATGCAAATGATTGCCCTTCTTCTCCACGCATGGTTTTTTCCAGCAGCTTAACTTTTGTTTCCTTACACGCAACCGACTCTAGTTTCCTCTATGTCTGCATGTAGAATCTTTCTGCAGGTTTACTCGATCTAGGACATTTCTCTTTGTATTCTTACTTAAGTGTCTTTTCTCCTTCTCTATCCCTTCTTGCTCACCACGGCTCACATCTGATCTTATGTGTCTTCTACTCTCCTCGCTCTTTTCCCTTTCTACACTTTGCATGTTGGGTTGCATGGCGGACCAAGGTCAGTCCTTTGAAGATCTTGTTCGTCAGTATACAAATATGACGCTGACTATAGATGAAGAAGATTCCATGGAGGTGAGTGATCTTGTTGAGGCTCCTTCCTCTCTTCCCCTCCAGCGATGCTTGATCGGTAAACTTTTCTTGCCAAGGACTATTGACGTTAAGGTTCTAGAGCGCACCCTGGGAAAGATTTGGCAGTTAGAGGAGGATTTGAAGGTACGAAGTTTGGGTTCAGGGATGTACCTATTTGAATTTGGTGATGAGGAACGGCTTTATAATGTATACGGTAGAGGCCCATGGACCTTTGATGGGTTTCTCCTAGTTTTATCTGAGGTTGATCGTTCCAAATCACCCAAGCAACATACTTTCCAGTAGACACCATTCTGGATTAGGGTTCATGATGTTCCTTTTTGGCTCATGTCTACTGAGTTTGCTTGACGCTTAGGCAACCGTATTAAGGTATTTCTTCAGTACCAGGATCAGGATCGAAGGTTTGGGGATTACATGCGCTTGAAGGTTAATATTGATGTCACTAAACCATTACTTCGTGTGGTGTCGATTACAGTTGGTGGTAAACAGACTCTTCTCCCTATTTCTTATGAGCGTCTTCTGAGTCTCTGTTTTCAGTGTGGCATGTTCACACATAGCTCTAAAGATTGTCCAAGAAAGGTTTTAGAAGGGGACCCGCCCTATGGTTTGTGGCTTCGTACTGGAGGTCTTGGCCCTGGGGGACGTGCCTGCCCTAGTGTAGTGCCTGTAGTGCCCGAAGGCCCAGTTGGAGCTATTGTTTCTAATCAGGTTGTTGATGTTGGACAGCGAGTTTCTCCACAGGTGGTTGATGAGTGTTCAAATGAGCATGTTTTAGAGGTGTATTCCTTATGTTTTATCAACACTTTTCATGCTCATTTCTTCACTCTAGCTAGGTTTCCTCTACTTTTGTGTTTTATTAGTGTTTTACAAAATTATTATTGAAACAGGAGGAATAATATAGCTAGGATTAAATTAGACAAAAATACAAACACATGGGCGCAAGAAAATCCAAAAATCGGAGCTAAAATGAAGAAGATACAGTGTTTTGAAGATTAGCCTGCCCATAGGACCGACCCTAGGTGGGTCGGTCGACAGTTCCGAAGGCCAGAAATGCTCCTTCTGGGGGACGAAAAGGCTTTTGGTCTTGACTGACCCTAGGTGGGTCAGTCGGACTTAAAAACGTGTCCAAAATTGCTACTAACTTCGACCAACCCTAGGTGGGTCGGTCGGGTCGAAAATTTGCCTAAATCCGTGTTTTTAAAAGCAAGAAAAAAGAGGAGAGAGAGGGGGGAGGATACCAGATCACAAAAACAATGGGAAAATAAGAGAAACTAGGGGAGAAGAAGATAAAGAAGAAGAAGAAGAAAGAAGAGAAGGAGGAGAAGGCCTACCTCCATTGAAGCTTCCAAGCTCCTCCCATGGCTATTTCTTTCTCTTTCTCCCTCCTCTACTCTCTAATGGTTGTGTAGTTTCATATGTGCTCTGGGATGGGGGTTTGACCCCAAATCCCTAAATGTTGCTTTTAATACTTGCCTCTTTATTAGTAGATTTTGTCTCTTAAATGCTTCATGAATGCCTTGTATTGCATTTGTTGTGGTTCCTTGCAAAATTATGTCTTGAGCTTGGAATTAGACAAATTGGGGACAAACCCTAACTTTCATTTCTCTAAATTAGGAAGTGGAACCTTAGGGCTATTTTTAGGAGCTTGAAATTAATGTTATCTAATGACTCTAACCTTCTTTGAATTAAGGGATGAGATTAATTAGGTAAGATTTGATTAGTATAAGATTTGGAGAATCATTACATTAGCTCTAATAGACAACAAAAGTGAGGTGAGTTTATGAGTACATTTAGGTAGATTTGGGCGATTCCCTCCATTCCGGAGTACACCTATCTTAGCTTAGTTAGTTTAGGTCTATTGTGTTCCTTTATTAATCAAACCAAAACCCAAAAACCCCCAATTTACATTTATGCACTTTTATTTATCTTCTTGCACATTCACTAAGTTTATAATTAACTAGATAGTTACGAAGTTCTGTGGATACGACCTTGTTGTACTACAATGATTGGGTTCACTGCCCATAGTTAGCGAGATAGTTTCACCACTATTTTGCACAACAAGTTTTTGGCGCCGTTGTTGGGGGACTTCGGTCCAACTATCCGGTTTATTATCTATTTAGTTTCGGTGCATATTTTTCATTTCCTTTATCTACCCCTTTTGTGTATAATTTTTTTTCTTTTATTTGTAGGAACCTAACACTGATGGATGGTTATTATAATCAAACAGGAGGTTTGTATGGTTACTCCTATGGCGACTACACCAAACAAAACACAAATCAATGGAGTGTATGCCAAAGGTGCGAAGAGTACCATGAGAGCCCCCAATGTCCAACAACAATGTCAGAATTAAGAGCTCTCATGGAGAACCTTAACTCATTTGTCTACCGGAGGCTTGTGTGCCAAGAGTGTGGAGGAGACCATGAGAGCGCTCACTGTCCTGTGATCACAGTAAAGGTTGATTCGCCTAGTTTGGAGGAGCTCATGTCAGATTTTATCTCTTCTTGCAAGCTTAACGCAACTGTGTAAGATACCTTTAACATGAAGCAAGATACCTTCAACATGAACGTTCAAGCTCGAATAGATCAAATTGTGCAACAACTTGAGAGTGAAATAGTTCAAGAGGTGGAGCAACCTACTGAGGACTTGAGTTGTCCACTCTCTCCTTCCTTGTTCGAATCAAAGATTTCACCGTCAAACAACCACCAACTTGATTATGAAGACAACTCATCAGTAGAGAGTTTCTACTTCGACCTCATGAAGTTTCATCCCTCTGAAGTCAACTGCCAATTTGTCTCCCCTCCCTTGTTCATCAATACAATGAGGATGATCACATCCTCAACCTTGAGAAGGAGGAGACACTGCCTCCCTCCGAGTCACCAGAAGAGAGTGCCACCATCTACTTCAAGAAGCCACCTTCATCTGAAGTTGATGTCCATCAAGGCTTTTCCTATGAGCCTCACCAAGAAGTCGAGGATGTTTACATCCTCAAATTTGAGGAGGAGCCGTCAAACTTTGAGGAGGCAGAGCCATCAAACTTTGATCTTCACCTGGAGGATCAAGGCCATATCCTCCCATGCTCAAGTGATGAATGGTGGAAGCTTAAAATCTACCCGCTAAGTGTGGAGGCCACCTTCCTGCTTGATCCTAGGCCAGAGTTTGAAGACAAAGTCCACCCCGAAATTCTCCCTGCACTGCTAAATGAAGATAAGGATGTCTTCATCCTTAAATTTGAAGAGGAGTCTTCACCACAAGATGATTCTTGCACCAAGAATCATCAACTGAAAAATCTGGGCCGTTCTTCAAAGAAAAATGATGCCCACCTAACCCACCTGTTGAAGCCCACTTCAACATTCATTTTCGATCCTGGAGGTCTTCAATGTGGTATGGTCAATGTTGTAAAAAACGGGTTGGGACGGCGTTTAAACGTCCGTACCACCCGTATGTATGAAGGAGCGTATACATACGGCCGCATCCAAACCGTAATAATGTTAGAGCCGTTTTAATGTGCAAGACGGTCGTATAAACGTTGATTCGTTTGAGTCGTCCGTATCAAACTTTGGGACGCCGGTGACTGATGGAATTACTCCCGCTGAGAATAAACATCCCAGAAGACGAAGAGGCTCTGTTTTTTGAAAAATCTCAGAGACTGATAGAATATGTAAAGCGTGATATTAAAGTGTTTAATGTAGCATGTATGTAGTGGACTGATGTTGAGAAACTTTCATTGTATTCGTATTCATCAATGACCGAGAATTACAATGTATATAAAGAAGTAAAACTAAAACCCTATTTCCATGTAACAAACTTATCTAGTAGAAAACAGAAGATAAAGATTACAAGGTTAGTTAAGATCTCCTAAATCCAGATCTCTATTATTATGGGCCTAACTAAAGTGGGCTGGATAACTAATATCCCAATACCCCCCCGCAAGCCGTAGGTAAGCAAAGATTACCAAGGCTTGAAGGGTCATATTCGTGCATTCCCATACGGTGTATTTGCTCCTTGTACCGTGTGCCAGGAAGAGCCTTAGTCATCATGTCAGCGAGCTGCGCCGTAGTATGAGTATAAAGGACATCAACCATGCCTTGTTGGATCTTTTCCCGGACGAAATGACAATCAAGCTCGATGTGCTTCGTGCGCTCGTGAAAAACAGGATTGCGTGCTATGTGGATAGCAGACTGATTATCACACTTGACAGGGACCGGCGTAATATTCTCCATGCCTAGCTCATGTAAAAGACGAGTCAACCAAGTTAACTCTGCAGTGACACGTCGAAGAGAACGGTATTCAGCTTCCGCACTGGAAAGAGAAACAGTAGCTTGCTTCTTAGTTTTCCATGAGATAGGACTATCCCCGAGGAAAATATAATACCCAGAAACTGACCTTCTAGTGCTTGGACAGGCCGCCCAGTCAGAATCACAATATGCCACAAGATCCAACTTAGTAGGGACGCGCGTGAGAACGATCCCATAATTCAGAGTCCCTTTGATGTAACACAAAGCATGTAAAGCTGCCTCCATATGCACATCTGTGGGATGTTGCATAAACTGACTAAGATGTTGGACTGTGAAGCTGATGTCAGGACGCGTGTTTGATAAATAATTGAGCTTTCCCACAAGGCGTCGATAAAGAGTGGGATCCGGAAGAGGCGTGCCATCATCTGGCAACAAATGTTTGCCAACAACCATAGGCCCTTGAGTGGCGCGCTTGGACCCACAATCATATTCAGTAACAAGATCCATGCAAAACTTCCGTTGAGACAAAACATAACCGCTGGATGTGGGAATAAATTCTATCCCAAGGAAATAGTGCAGCGTACCTAAATCCTTGATTTTGAAGTTCGAGTCGAGAGCAGCTTTAATATTATCAATCTCAACTGGATTATTACCAACCACCAAAATATCATCAACATAGACAGCGAGAAAAATCCTGCCACTGCTGGTGTCCTTGAAGAATAAGGAGTAATCATTTTTGGACTGAGAGAAATGAAGGGTTCGTAAGAAACCAGCTAACTTAGAAAACCATTGCCGTGAAGCCTGTTTAAGACCATATAAAGACTTCTTTAGCAAACAAGCTTTATTGGGCCCGTCAACCTCAAGACCATGTGGAAGCTTCATGTACACTTCTTCATCAAGATCACCATGAAGAAACGCATTATTGACATCAAGTTGACTAATGATCCAACCATTATGAAGGGCAACAACGATAAGTGCCCGAATTGTTGTTAACTTAACAACTGGGGAAAAAGTTTCATTGTAATCCAGGCCATGACGCTGGGTGAAACCTTTTGCAACCAGTCGAGCTTTATACCGCTCCAAAGTACCATCACTTGAGCTTAACCTTATAAACCCACTTGCAACCAATAACCTTCTTTCCGCGAGGTAGAGTAACGACATCCCATGTGTCATTCTGCTTAAGAGCATGTAGTTCTTCCCGCATGGCCTTATTCCAGTGCTCATGTTGAGCAGCCTCTTTGTAACTCAGCGGCTCGTGCAAATCAACCACTGAAGCAGAAGAGGAACATGTCGAGAGTGCTATGCAAGCCTTAGGTGTGAGATCTGTAAGACTATCACAACCCGTGATGAGATTACCACAGTGGTTATCACTATAAACTCGTTCATCCAACACATCACGAAACACAGTGCCACAAACATAATTATCAAGATAACCTGGTTTGTGACTGACTCTGCTAGAACGTCGAACAGGAACAGTCGGAGGAACCAAGTCAACCACGTCAACAGGATTGGGATGTTCGACATGTACACCATCTGTATCAAAAAATGCTGCTGGTGTCTCTACATGAGGATGGGGAACAGACGCACGCGATGGATCGGTATCGGTGGTGTGATTTTGGATGTCCTCTGCATAAGGAAAGACATGAGGATAGAACTTTACGTCTCTGCAAACATCAACCGACTGTGTACCAAGGCTTAAAACCTTATGGCCTTTCGTCCGTGGATCCTCACCAAGATAAATGCAAGACTCACCTCGCGGGCTAAACTTTCCTCCTTGCTTATGAACAATGGTCTTGTAACACAAACAACCAAAGGGTCTAAGGGCACCATAAGCAATCGTCTGACCATACAAACGCTCAAACGGTGCTTGCCCCTGTAATGCCTTGGTGGGAAGCCGATTAACTAGATAAGCAGCATGTAAAATACACTCACCCCAATAGGACAGGGGAACATGAGACTGGAAATATAACGCCCGTGCAGTTTCAAGCAAATACTTATGCTTACGTTCCACCACTGCATTTTGTTGAGGCGTGTAGGCACACGTAGTTTGGTGGATGATTCCTGCTTTGGCAAAAAACAACTGTCCCTCAGTGGAGCGACCAAGCTCTTTTGCATTATCAGTTCGGATAACCTTAATCTTTGTGTCGAACTGTCTTTCAATCATTCTTATGAAATTGACAAGGCGTCCCAACCGGCACTCTTTTGTTTGATAAGATGTATCCATGTTGTTCGAGTGAAATCATCAACAAAACAAACAAAGTATTTGTAGCCATTATATGTCTCAACTTGGAACGGCCCCCAAATATCAACATGTATCATCTCAAAAGCTTTCTTGGTTTTAATAAAAGAATGAGGAAACGGTAACCGTTGTGCTCTACTCTTGTGACAAACATCGCAGGCATAGTCAAAAGAAATATCAGAAGCTTTTATTAAATGCATGTCAACAAGTTTCTTAAAAGGCACATGTCCAAGAGAAATATGTAAATCAATTGCTTTATTAAACTCAGCCGGCCCACGGTCTATGTGTGAAAAAGCAGTACTATCACATGCCCGAGTCCGTCCCAAACAAGTAGCATCTGTGGCTGTTGGACAATTTGATTCCCGGCCCAGCTTCGAAGCCTGCAAGCGACCAAGCCCAAAGTCTACACGGTCTGGATCCAAGACGTACAGCCCGTGCAACCCCACGCCAATTCTGTCACTCGCGCCGGTAGAGAGGTCCTGTACAGAGACAGAATCACCGTCAAAAACGAAGGAACAAGCAAGCTCTGCAGCTAATTTCTTCACAGACACTAGATTGAATTGAAACTCAGGCACAAATAACACCCCGCGTAGCCAGAATCTCCGCCCCAGTCTCACATCCCCAATTAGTTTCACTGTGCGCGGCCTCCCATCGGGAAGAACGACGGTCTTTCCGACTCGCAGATCCCTCCAATTTTCGAAGAGCGATTCAATCCCGGACATGTGATCGGTAGCACCCGAATCCATAATCCACCGCCCTTCAAAAGTAATCTGGCTACTCAATAAACAGAACATAGTACAGTAAGCTTTATTACCTGAAAAATTACTGTAATGCGGTTCCTCTGTGCTGTTCGATGCATTCCCTGTGGTTGCACTACGTATTAATTCTGAGATCTGCTGTATCTGTTTGGGTGTGAGTCCATCGTCTTTGTGAGATTGTATTTCTGTATTAGTTTCGGTGGTGCCTGGTTCTTCTGTGCGAGCTATATGCGCATAGTTCTTCTTCCTCCGCGCTAGGACTTTTTCTCTGCCGTGGAGAAAATAGCAGTCCTGCTCCTGATGACCACCCTTTTTACAGTAAGTGCATTTCTGTCGTTGAAAACAGTTCTCAAAGGTATGCCCTGGTTTTTTACAATAGCTGCACTGAAGTTTCTTTCGGCTATCCACTTCTGTTCGACTATTAGGGTGTTTTGTGTTATCTGTCGCAGACCGATGGCTGTAAAAAGACATCGAGGACATCGAATCCTCGTGCAAGTTTTTTCCACTCCTTTGTTCCTCCTCTTGAATTATGAGAGAGAAGGCTTTATCCAACTCCGGTGGTTCTTGCATAGCCAATATCTGCCCACGGATAGATAGGTATTCCCGATTCAGCCCCATTAAAAAATGTATCAGCTTGTCTGCATCTAACGCCTTTTTAATTGCCTTGTTGATGCCACAACTACAACCTCCGCAAGTACAACGTTCTGGTGGTTTAGCCTGTTCCAGTTCACCCCAAACACTCTTGAGCTTGTTAAAGTACTCCGCAACTGATAAATCTCCTTGCTTAACTTCTCCCAGGTCCCGTTTAAGGGAGTGAATAACTGCAAGGTTGCTATGCTGGTATCTACGACATAGAGCGTCCCAGATTTCAACTGGGTCATCACAATATCGGACACCCTCAAGGACATTAGGGCCAAGGGAGTTTTTAAGCCAAGACACAACAAAGGATGTTGATCTTTCCCAAGCCGAATAACGCAAGGTATCTTCTTCACTCGGCTTTTTAACTTTTCCAGTCACGAATCCATACTTGTTTTTAGATTTCAAAGCTGTTATCATGTCAATCTTCCAACCAAGAAAACCAACACCATTGAATTTTGCTGTTAAACTCAAACCTGGACTTTCTGCATGAGCGTAGATCGGATCGTTGACATCAATGGAGTTATTTGCTGATGGAGTTGCTGATGGGGTCACAATCGCAACATCATCTTTCTTTCCCCTGCCTCCGTCCGCCATGAATAATGACGCTCAAGTATATACCCAGGAAAATATCAGCGAAGCTGTGCTCTGGATACCATGATAGAATATGTAAAGCGTGATATTAAAGTGTTTAATGTAGCATGTATGTAGTGGACTGATGTTGAGAAACTTTCATTGTATTCGTATTCATCAATGACCGAGAATTACAATGTATATAAAGAAGTAAAACTAAAACCCTATTTCCATGTAACAAACTTATCTAGTAGAAAACAGAAGATAAAGATTACAAGGTTAGTTAAGATCTCCTAAATCCAGATCTCTATTATTATGGGCCTAACTAAAGTGGGCTGGATAACTAATATCCCAATAGAGACTCAGACACGGTTCTGTGGCAGAAGCAAAAGCAAGAACTCTGTTTTTTTTTATTCTTCAATCTTCACACGATCAATCTTCATCTTCTTCACGGTTCCTTCTTCAAACTTCAAAGTGCAGGAGACAACAGTGCAAGTTCCATTCGTCATCTTCTGCGACCCTTGCGAGAGTGTGTCCTAATTCCTAAACAAGGTCAGTTCTGGTGATCTGATTGCACAAAGTTGTTTTAGTATATTCTGGTAATCGATTCATCATAAAAAAAATTCTGTAAGGATGGCGATAGATGTATACTGTTTGGAGTCTGGACTGGAAGTTTATTATGTTGGAACTTGGAAGAATTCTTCCTCTTTCACTCTCCAATTAGAATAATCATCGGCGGAAATAGTATACATCGGCGGAAATAGTATGCATCGGCGGAAATAGTATAGAATTCTTCCCGTGAATCTGTTATTTGCAATCGGTGAGAATTTTCATTGCCTTCATTACACCCTCATTGTGAGTTTCCTGTAAGTTTTCAATTGTTATTTGCGAGTTGTGACACTACTGTTTCTATACTAGAGAGCTGAAGAAAAAAATAATACTAATTTACAGGCAGAGTAAACCGTGAAAGAGGAAGAAGTGACATATGTCTAGGGCGTGTAAAATTGTATCCAGATGGCTGATTAGATTTAGTAGTTTATTTAAGAAAGTTTTTGTAATATATGAGAAATTGAAATTGAATATTTAATTTAGGACGTGATATTTAGCTGCTCAAAATTATTTTAGTGAAACTAGGTAGTAATTTTTGTTTTGTATATAATTATCTTAACAAAATTTGAACTATATAACATTAAACTGGAAATTGAACATTTAATTTAGGTAGTAAGCGCTTCCAATTAAATATAGCTCGACATTTTTTGAAATATTGTATGACCAAGTGATAATTATTTATTGATATGTGATTATTATTATTATTAATTTTTTGTTACAGATTTAGAATATTGTGGAAACAATTATCTGCATAATGCTTTTTTGAAACTTATTTTTACAAGTCTTAAGAATTTTATATAACAAATATTTTTTCCGTATCAATACATCCGTCTCATCCGTATCAGTACTCCCGTATCACGTATTATGAACAGTCCGTACTAGACCTCCGTTCCGTTTTTCACAACCTTGGTTGGGAAGCATCAGCTTGGATGGTACCAAGCGGAATCCTTTCTTCATACAACAATGGTGGCCAGGAAGATGGAGCAGCAACAGGCAAGTGAGGATGTTGTCATTAAGATCAACGTCGATGGAAGCTACATGGTTGATGGTAGATTTGGATTGGGATTGCTATGTCGGAGTAATCAAGGCAAGGTGGTGGTTGTGGGTTACAAAGGTGGTGTTGGAGCTCGAGAAGCAATGAAGGTGGAAGCGAGGGCGATGGAGCTTGCGGTTGACAAGGCTTTGGAGTTAGGATGGACTAAGGTTGTTTTCTGACTGATTGTAAATCAATGGTAGATTACTTAAGTGGGGAGGGTAAAGGGCACGAGAGTGATATATGTTGTGTTGATATGTTTGACAGGATTTTAGTTAAGTGTTTTACTTTTTGGGTTTACCCAAGGGGAGATAATATAGAGTGTCATCTTTTGGCAAGGGAAGGACTAGTCAATCGGTTAGCAGGAGATAACTTTGGGTTGGTGAATAAATTTCGTGTCATGTAATGGATTTATGTTCTTAATGGAAATCACCTTTCTTAAAAAAAAGTGTGTGTAACACTATGTCAAACTTTTAGATATAGTACAAGAGTCTCCTCTATTATACTCCCTCCGTCCTGAATTGACCGTCTCCTTTGCTTTATGGCACGTTTTTCCACTTCAATATTTAACATATAAGATAAAATAATTTTATAAAACGAAACAGTGTAACATATAGTTTATCATGTGACGAATCATTTGCAAAACTCAAATTTTAAAAATTATTTTATCTTATATGTTAAATATTGAAGTCAAACAACACGTCCAAACAGTAAACAAGACGGTCAATTCAGGACGGAGGGAGTAGATAAGATAGTTAAAAACAATAAAGGCTCAAAACTTTATACTACCTCCATCCCACTTTGATCTTCTTCTTTGCTTTTTGGCACATTTTTCCACTTCAATATTAAACATATAAAATAAAATAATTTTATAAAACAAATTTCTACAACATATAATTTTTCACATAAGGATTCTATTACAAAATTTAGATTTGTAAAATTATATCATTTTATATGTTAAATATTGAAGTCAACCGACATGTCTAAATAGTAAACAAGAAGGTCAAACAGGGACAGAGGGAGTAAGATTTAACTATACGATTAGTTTATCTATGATTAGGGTGAATACATTAAATTGTATCCATATAACACACTTTATGGTCAAAAGTTATGTTGTAGTTGATGTTGGATATATAAAAGCTCTATCACCGTGATAACAATCTTTGATCCAAACGTCAAACAGCGCGTGAAGTCACGCGTGACATGTTTACATATAGTCAATAAAGACAGAGCCACCTTCGAAATTGCGATAGTCAATAGTCCGGCGAGGATGGCACTGCTCCAACTTCCCCAGTGGCTTCATGTCACGTGTTGAAATATCACATGCTAGTTAATTTAAACAACTTTAGCTTAAACATATCGTTTTATACAAGTTTAATTTAGGAATAAAATGAACCAAATAAGATATGGATAAAAAAAAACAGAGTTTTAAGCTTGCGCACCTAGTACACGTGGTCATGCTGATCTAGATCAAAAATCAACTAGAAAAAATATTTTAAAACACTATTATAGATCTGAAATTCATTTGAGATTTTTGAATCGCCTGACCTTGCAAATGTGTACACTGTCATGAGAGAGGATACAATATATCAAGAATCTCTCAACAAAACGATCAAGCTATTCTTGATTGAAAATTTTATAAATTTGTTGAATTCATGAGTTCATAAAATCAACAATCTTCTATCAAATTGAATCAACTGGTACTGCTCTGCTCAATTTGCGTACAAATATCTTAATTTAATGTGCAGAAAAAATAGTCCTATGATAGTGCCTCAAAAATATAGTTTATAGTGATAACAATACATATTTTTATGGATTATGCATGTTTGAATAATAATGCAGTGACCTAGCATGAAAATATAGATTTGAGTTGAGCAAAAAAATTGTTGTGCTTTTATTCATACAGACAATGATTAATTATTATATTATGAAGGGAGCATGGTTCTGATCATAGATGATAAATTGTGTAGATTTGATTGCTTGGCTTGAGTTATCACATATAGATTCACATAATAACTAAATCAGATTCACTTATGTTATACGTTCACTACTAGAGAAAATGCTTTACACAACTGTTAATAACAGTTGGAGTTGTTTATTATAGGCACTCCTTTATACTATTGTGATTAATAGTTGTCTATACTTATAACCAGGGGCGGACCTAGGGGGATCATGTGGGGTCACGTGACCCCACGTTTTACAAAGAATTCAGAGATTCTTATATGTAGAATAATTAAGAATTTATATGTATACAGTATAAAGAGCTCATAATTATAGAGTTGTTGGTGGTTGATGAGGGATAGAAGCATTGAGTGCGTTGTCCTGGGTTCAAATCCAATTATTAAAAAAATTCTTCAAACTATAGTGACCTCACATAATTTAAATCCTTGAGCTATAGTCCTGTACAAACAACAACAATATATATTAATTGATATTAGATATATATATATATTGACTTAAAAATTACAATAAAATTGAAATAAATAAATTATTAAATAAAGAAGTTTGTCTTTATTTTTAGTATATAAAATTATACGTTAATGCCAATAATATTGAATAATAGTTCTAAACTAATAGCTTTTTCTAAAGCTTCCTCTAAAAATTATTTTGAGTAATTATAATATTTTTTAATTTACAAAATCTGTAATAAAAAACTAAAATACTTGTATTATCGATAGTAAGGGTACATGATTACTAAGACTAACATAATAAACAGTTTTACTGTAGACTATGTTGCTAAAATAAAAATATTAAGAGTTTTCTTATCTAATATAGACTAAAAAAGATTTTTTACAATATAATTCTAGAACAAATATTACATATTAATAGAAATAATATTGATAATAGATAGAATTTAGTGAAATCATGGTGATATTTTACAAAATGTTATAGGGGCGAACAAATATCTAATAACATACATAAACTATATAATACAAAAACAAAAACTGATTTAAGCGTGTAGCCGAGGGTGTTAGGGGGGGCATTGTCATGCTACATGCTACGCTTGATCAATATTATAAAATAAAAACTAATCAAATTATGAATCCAAATGTTTCTGGATGTAAGCTGCCCATTGCTCTTGAATGTCATCAACTCTACATGCTACACTTGATCAATATAATTAAAAAAACTAATCAAATTATGAATCCAAATGCTTTTGGATGTAAGCTGCCCATTGCTCTTGAATGTCATCAATTCTACATGCTACGCTTGATTAATATTATAAAAAAACTAATCAAATTATGAATCCAAATGCTTCTTGATGTAAGTTGCCCATTGCTCTTGAATGTCATCAATTTCTTTTTGCTTTTACACTCTACCGTTGTACCCACACAAGTACTTGAAAACACAATAAACATTAGTATTAGCACATTACCAAATAAATACTATTACATATGCAATTGATAGTGTATAATAAGTTGAATTTGTTTACCTCTGTAGAAACAATTCTTTTTCTATTCTTTATAATCTCCTTCATGAACCTCATCACGTCATAACCGCAAGCAATACTGTCACTAGATTGTCTTGGGCACTACAAACAACAAAAGGAACAAGATAACACATTATTATACATCATCATTATTTTCTGTCTAAGAAACTATTTTCTTTTGTTTATTTCTATATTTTTCAATAACATGTGATTGCTGCTCTTTTCTTTGCTACTCTTTTTTGGTCTTGAACAAAAAAAAAGATAACTCAATTCAAGCAGATAGATATATGAATTAACTAATAGGGCAATCTCCTTCACATTAGGACAAAAAAGATGTTTCAAATCTAAACCTTGATTATATTCCACTCCACATTTTTGTGTTGTTGTTTATCACACCATGTTTTGCTCTGAAAATTTACACCCCCTACAAGATTTATGCAGTAATTTTAAATGTGAACATACATTGTTACTAAATTACTTGAATATATGTATACATAGTAAAAGATGATATCATTTTAATTCCATTATGTATACCACACTTACATATCTACAATCTCTTTCATATCAGGATGAACGGGGCCTCTTGATGGATCAAGCCAATAGCATGTGTGCAACTTAGGATCAATAACCCACATAATCCAATGTTGACTAAAACAACATATAACAATATGACTTACCCTACGTTGTATAGAGCTAAAATATTGACTCATCCTTTTCCTCTTTCAAAAGAGGTTGCCAAGTTTCGCTTTCTCTCTTGATCATCATGTCCATTACCAGAGGATATAGAATAAGGGCATATAAATTGAAAAAGGGTTTCACTGCCCATTTTTAGTCTTGTCCAATAGAACCCTAATTCATTGGGAAAGCCAAAGTACAAAGAAATATATCAAGCAACAAAGAGATTGATATATAAACCACAAAAGTCAAATAATTCATATTAATGTATGACTCTTACTTGATGCATATGGACATATGAAAGAGTTCCACAAGTTACTAGTTGTACCACTTTTTTATCTCATAAGAAGTTATCGAATAGAGACTAGATTACCAACAACATCTTCAGACAACTCATACTTAATTATATCACTACTTTGCTATCAACACTACTTACTCCCTTTCAAACATAGACACATTCAAGAATGCTTTAATTCTCTGAAAATGCCGTTAATACCTTTCCACATCTTCAAAAGATCAAAATACCCTTAGACCCCTCAAAATAACAAATGTACCCTTTAACCCCTCAAAATCTCTAAAAATACCCTTCCACCCTCTAAAGACTAAAATGCCAATTAATCCTATCAATTGTCCAAAATATCATAAACCCTCCCAAAAATACTCAACACGCTCTCAACTCCTGCAAATTCACCTCAAATGAGGAAACTATCCCTAAGTCTCTTTCAATACCTCAAAACTATCTAGAATACGCAAAGTACCCCTCAAATAAAATTTACCTCAAATGAGAAAACTACCCCTAAATCTATTTAAATACCTCAAAACTATATAGAATACGCAAAGTACCCCTCAAATCCTTCAAGATCAATAATGTGCCCTCAAAATACCTGATTCCATGAACCTATATACTCCCTCATATTCAAAGTAATGTCATTCTAGAGATGAATGTGGACAGATTTAAGTGTCGATACATCTCTAAAATGACATATATTTTGAATAGGATGGAGTAAATGACTAAATGCCCTTTGAATGTTAGGAGAACCACTTGAACCCTTTTCACCTCTCAATCTCTTCCAAATACACACACAACTTCCAGAACTCGTATTCTTCAAAATAATCTCAAATCTTCCAAATTCACTCTTAAACTCCAAAACGCCTCTCATATAGCTTATCTTAACCCCAATTAACACCTGAAGCATTCTCAAGTATCTTTTATACCAACATAATCTTTCCAACATTAGTGAACCCAACTTTGAGCCCCTTTGCTCATTTCCTCATTCTAGCATTGACTTGGTAGAAAAGCTCATCTCACAGCTCGTTATTTCTCCTCACACTCTTTGATGGATCTCTCTAAACAAGGTTTTGAAAGAACATAACCCTGACAAGGGAGACTAGGGTTTCCTAAGGAGCCATCGAAAGCCGTGGTCATGCCTCTTCTAGAAGCATAACCTAGTGCGAACTCCACATAGACTATCTAGGATCCAATTAGGCGAGGTCTTCTCCTTAGGCGTTTCTTCAGCATCAATCCTTATGGTTTCTAGAACCTTCATTCTTCTTCCTAGTTAGTTTTAGGTTAAACTAGGTGAAAACTCTTACTCAATGCCGCCTCTATAGCATTTGTTCGTGTGGGAACCAATGAAAAGATGACTAATTTTGTGGCATTCCTCTTTAATCTCTCTTTGGTAAAGTCGGATGTTAGTGGGTATTACGACATTTGTTAGTATATGGGTTTGAACTAGCCCTCTCCACAAACTAACCGTAGGGTTTAGGCCATAGTAAGAATTTCCTTCCTTACACCCAAAAAGCACCATTCACACTAGATAATTGTAGACACCAAAAATTCTCACCCCATAATGCAAATTCCGAAATAATAAGAGGGGTCGTTGCCTTTCCTTTTCAAAACATATTAGCGTGCGTGCTAAAATGAAACCATCATTTTATAACCCTTTTCAAAGCATTTTAAAAGAACCCAATTCTTCGAAAATGAATTTCCTACTTCCATCCATTTTAAAACCAACTGGTCTCGGGTTCAATTCTTGGCAAGGAGCTTGGAGCGTTTTATCTTGTTTCAGCTCGCAGTGAATCTTTTATTTTTATTAGTTGCAGTTACAATACCAAATCTCGTTGCAGCTCAGTTGGTTAAGGAGTAGGAAGGAGTGTCTAGATGTCCCGAGTTCGAACCCGGGTAGGGGCAAAAACCTGTTTTAATTTCCGTTTTGTGTTGGGTCCAAACATGGCCCATGTCTTGACCGGTCCGATCTTACTAGTTAGTTAGCCCACAAAAAAAAAACCAGATGACCCCTTCTTTACAAAAACCCTAATATATCACTATAAAGGGGCACAGTAGCCACCAGAGCGAGGGGGATTCTCTCATTCATTCTCTGATGAACCCTGACTTCATTCGACTCCCAAAAACTCCATCGGTTTTCTCCTTCAATCGACAATGGCCGCCAACATCTTCTTCTACATCAATATTTCTTCTTCTTCTTCTTCTACGTCTACCATTTCCCCTTCTCATCCTCTTCATTTTCTTCGGTAATTTTGCAAACCGACTTGCGAGCAAGGGACATCGTGCTCTGTCCTCCATTCTCTCTTCAAATCGGCGCCTCCATTCTCACGAAGCCAGAACTCCTCTTCTTCTTCTAAAAGAAACCCACACCTGAAAATTACTCAGCCCTCACTCCACATTCATCTGCACCCTTCATCCTTCTCGCTGGAAATTTTGTCCAAATGCTCATCTAGATACATCTTCACCGAGACTCCTTTTCGCCTCTGAAAATTCAAAGAAAACCCTAGAAATCCTATCTCCATCGCCACCCTCTGATTCTTCCTGCTTCCCTCTGAAATCGAGAAGAAAACACAGAGCCTACCGCACTAGTTCTCCATCTTCTTCTCGATTGAAGCTTCGACGGATAAAAATCCCAGCTCAGGTACTACATTCCCCAGACGGCCAGACCCATCCTCTCGATTTCTCTCGGGCAAGAAAAATAAACAGAAGACTCCTTCCATTCTCCATGGCCTCCTTCTTCGATCCTGGTCTCGCGATCAACCTCCATCTTCTAAAAACAAAAATCAGACCAAAAGAAAACGATGCTCTACATCTCCCTTCACCGAAATCAATTCCAATTTTCCATATCTTAAACCGAGAAGAATCCTAACCCTTTTCTAATATTTCTTCGGTCATCTTCTTTCTTCTCCCTAATCTTCAAAACCGAAGAGGATTCCACACTGAGATCACAGAGTGTTCCTCACTCGGAACTCAGACAACCACGCGCGATTGGGGTTCCTTCTGCTCCTCGACATTTCTCGTCCATACTGGGTCTGAAACCTAGTCACAGCAGCCTCACTACCAGCCCGCTTTTGGATAGTGGATTTACCACACTTGGAGTGAACATCGGTTTGAATATATGGTAGCGGAGCCATTTTCCCCTGAAGGATTGGTTTCTGGATTGACCTAACTGATGGTAATATTTCGATTTCTTTGTTCCTGTGAATCTCTGGGAGAAACCGCTGAAGTCATTGCTATACTCTTAACAATAATACCTCGTTCTCGGTTATAACTGGACCATATATGTTATTTGTGGTTTTTCTTCTTACTCATGCTGGGGTTTTAATCGACGCTCGTAAGTTGTTCGATATGAGTTCGAGTAATCCCATTTCGTCTCTGAATCGGATTCCTGAGAAATACATTTAGTCGGTTTCGATTTCAAGGGAAGTTTTGGTCCTGTTTGGAATTTATCCCGTCTTGAGGGATTCTTCTGGCGTTTCAGTTCATATATCAATTTGTTTAATCTCGTCGATCGTTGAGGTTAACTTTGATTTAAAGTTTTAGGAGAATGCACTTAGGCCTGTTAATTAATTTGTAGTTGGTTCATCTACACTTGACCGTACTACTCGTGGCTAGTCCATTACCTTGCTGGTCGTGGCTGATATGGGTTTCGTGAGACCCATTTGGTTCTTCTGCGTTTGGTGTTGGATCCTACCGTTACCAGGGTCGACTAACGTACCAATTTGGGCTTTGATTTAATTGGACTCATCATGTGTCTCTGGCATAACTTTGCGATCCCGGTTTGATTTAATGATTGCTCATTGGGCTAATTGCTCGGCTCTCTCATTATTATTTGGTTTCTCATTTGGATTGAGGTACAACCGATTGGGCATGGCTGCGCTAGGATATTGAGAGTCAACCGTTTTGATGGACTTTGGGCTTCATAGCAGACTTCGATGGGTTTGGAAATTCTACTTTTGGCTTCTCTTTTACTATAATCCGAGCGCCTTTGGTATTTTGATTGCCCCTTGCTCATTGCTTATTGATGTTTTAAGCCCTAGTTATTCCCTTTAGGACCTTTTAAGCTGACAGAAAAGTTTAGGATATACTATCGCCCCACACCTAACGGGTCTCTCATTCGTTTTGTGGGACGATAACCTCCTATAACTTAAGAAAACACCCAAACCACCCTTATATGTATATAAACAAAAACTTCAAAAAAAAAAACAAGCCCTTAAGGCTATTTTAGAAGGGTTTAGGATGTGAAACCACCCCATGCCTAACGGGTCTCTCATTCGTTTTATGAGGGTGGAATCCTCCTTTACCCTTAACACACCCATAATCAAGAGTTAATAAACCAATTAATCATTTCTTCTCGCTTGTTAATATCTCACAAATCAGCCCAAATCAATAAGGCCCCAAACCAGCCCAAAATCCAAATCAAGCATAAGGCCCAATTTTCAGCCCAATCTTAAATAAGGCCCATTTGGCACAAAATCTTAAAGCCTAATTCGGCCCACACTTCTAAAGCCCATTTTGGCCCAAATTTCTAGACCCATTTCGTCTCACACCTCCAAGGCCCATGAGTTCAATTTTGACCTGGCCCAAATCAGAATTCTAGCCCATGTCAAAACCCAACCAAGGCTAAATTCGGCCCACATCCCAATCACCTCAAGGTCCATATCCCAATCAACCCAAAACCCAATCTCGGCCTAAAAGCCCAGAAATCGGCCCAAAGCCCAGAAACCGGCCCAACAAGCCCATCTGGCCCAAAAGTTCGAACAAGGCCCAAAGGTCAATTCGGCCCACTTGGCCCAATAAGCCCAGAAACCGGCCCAACAAGCCCAGTTCCGGCCCAAAGTCCAGGTACGGCCCAATAAGCCCCAAACCGGCCCAATAAGACCAATTTCGGCCCACAAGCCCAATCAAAGCCCAACTTGGCCCAAAACTCCAACCAAGGCCCAATTTGGCCCAAGCCCGTTTCAACCCAAACCCATTTTGGACCCAAAACCCACTCAAATCTACCAGGCCCAATCCGGTCCAAATCTTGACCAAGGCCCAATCCGGTCCAAATCTTGACCAAGGCCCAATCCGGTCCAAATCTTGACCAAGGCCCAACCCGGTCCAACTTTGACCAACCCAAACATTGACTTTGACCTGGCCCGTTTTCCAAGCCTGATTCAATTCAAACCCAAATTGTAGATTCCATCTCAACTCCGAAAATCCAAAAATATTCCTCATTATTCAGCTTTAATCCAAAAACCCAAAAAGAATTTCAAACCATCATTTTATTCAAGCTTCATCAAGTTTTCAAAGAAACCATTTTGTGGAATTTTAAAGGAAAAACTCTTCTCACATCACAGAAAACTCTTCTCAAACACAGAAAGTTCTTCTCACATATACAGAAAGTTTTCTCCTAAAAAACCTTTCTCAAAATTAGTGTTTCTTCGTCGAGATTCCGAACAACTTCAAACACTTTCCAATTCAGTTTTCAAGCTAAAAATAAGCCGTTTTTGGGGAACATGTAATGTCTAACACTTTCAAAAGAACGTTTTCTTCCTTGTTAGACATCACCTGTCTCTCTTCCAAATAAAAATCCGAGGCGGGGCGCTGGGGTCATAACCTCCCTTGTTGCAGTCTGGATCTCTTTAGGCGGGGCATTAGGGTGACAAATCTCCCCTAATTGCAGCCTAGATTTTTACAAGGCGGGGTGCTAGGGAAGTGGCGACCTTCCTAGTTGCAGCCGGGATTTTAGAATCGTCTAACTCCCTTCCGCTCGATTTCAATGTTTTCGGTTTTTAATGTTTTAAAACCCGGGAGTTAGAGACGTTATTAGGGTTCGACTGGGAACATCTCGTTCATGGTGTTTCTCTCTGAATCTTATTCTTCGACATAAATTCATTGCCCCATCTTTCGAGCCTCGGCACTTACCATTAATTAAGTGTCGTGTTCGAGGGGGTACATAGGGTAATCCCACGGGATTATCCGCCCTTTTACAACAAAATGATTTTTCGGCTTCAAAAACCTTAAGAGAGGCAATTCAGAATAAACCAATCCAACATTTCCATTAGAGCTTTAGGACCCACAAACACTTCTTAATCCTCCTATGAACCAACTATAAGTCATCTTGGACCTCCAATTCCTGAAAATTCCCAGAAACCTGAAACATCTTCAAAACCCGAATACTTGTAAACCAAATATCCTCTTCCATACTCAATCACCCTTAAAACCCGATTTGCTCCTCAACACATTCAACTTTCCAAGACACCTCAAGAACCCGACCATTTCAAAATTCGAACTTCGCAAACACAAAAAACTCCTCAAATCAGCCAAGTGATCCAAATACCTCTTGACTCCATCAAAATGACCAAAATGCCCCTTTACTCCTCAAAACTCCCATCATTCTCCTAATCCCGTGAAGGCCCAAAACAACCTCAAATCTCTCAGAGCATTTAAAACCTCTCAAACACTTCAAGCAGACCAACTCCAATACCGGCCTCATCCTCACCCCTCACCCAATCCTATCCTTGGCTTTTTAAATGAATCTCTCTAATAAGGTTTTGAAAGAAGGCAATCCCGACAATTGGAGACCGAGGTTTCCTCGGGCACCAATCCGAAGTCGTGATCGTTGCCACTTCTAAGGGGTGTAACCCAGTGCGAACCCACACAGAATCTCTAGTATGATCAGATAAGTCCTATCCATAGGCAACAAATCATCAGAGTCAACCAACGGTCCTTAGAACCCTCCTTCCCTCCCTTCCTAGTTCCTTAGGTCAAACTAGGTGGCGACTCTAGTCAAATCCGCCTTATAGAGGCATAAGTCCGCATGGAGCCCATTGAGAGCGGGTGTAGTGCACACTTGCACTCCCCTTTATGCTTTCTGGGAAAGACGGACAATTTAGTAGGTATTTGAGGGATGCCATGAATAACGGGTTTTCACCCTCCACCGAATGGCATTCTAGGATCTAGACTTCTCAGTCAAGAACCATATTTAGATAGACCCCCCTCATACCGAAAAATCACCCTCCACAATAATATGTATGTGTTATAGTAACTACGGATCATGTTTTACACATCACATTACTTCATATCTCATTTTGAATAAGTTTCGAGCTCTAAATATTCTCAACTAGTAGCAAAGGAGCCTTAGCGGATTTTGCTAGTTGGTGAAACATAGACTAAAATATTTGAGGGTCAACAATAAAAGTTGGTGTTATTATATAAAGTAATCAATCACCGATATACTATTTTATAGCTTATTGATGACATATTGGATAAAAAGAAAATCATAGTGGTTTACACTTAATTAGCTAGTCATCTTCATCTAATTTCTCAAACACTTTTAAGTCGTCAGGCATCAACCTACAACTATCAATCATTGTTCATCAATTAGTGACCATCAACCGCTAGTCATGAGCCAACATTCTAATTGAGTTTTGAAGTGAAAGAAGATCATCATTTTCAGTTTCTAGGCAACATCCTCATTACTTTTATTTCTCTAAAATCCTTAGTTTTGCCTCATAATTATTTATAATTATTTATTTTCAAATTCAGTTTGTAAATAAATCTTTTAAGTGTAAATTTTGTAATATTTTCAAAATTAATTGAAATATTTAAATTTGTCCAAACATAAATAATAGAGTAAATTACTCAGAACCCCCTTGAGGATTGGGCATAATACAGTTAACCCCATTGTGTTTATCATAATTATTGGTAACCGTGTTGAGGTTACGGTACCTTTGACTATGAACCCTCGAACTATAACTCTATTATCAAAACGTTAACTACATGCTGACCCGTCAGCTTAATCACATTATTAATGACATGTTGGACAAAAAACACACCTTAGTCAACATATTTTTTGTCCGAAAAACGTTTACCCTACCTCAAAAATGCATCTGAATTAGGATGAGAGAAAGTTAGACGATGTTGATTAAGCAGTTTTGTTGTTCAAGCTGGCATTAATAATGTGATTAAGCTGATAGGTCAACATATAGTTAACGCTTTGATAACAGAGTTATAATTCAGGGGCTCATAGTCAGAGATACTGTAACCTCAAGATGGTTACCAATAATTGTGATAAACACAAGGGGTTAACTGTATTATGCCCAATTCTCAAGAAAGTTCTGAGTAATTTACTCTATATAATATCTTAGTGAGACATTGAGTAATAATCTCATGTAAAATATATAAATAAGTTCTGTGTGTTTATTGGGCAAAATTAGCACAACAATCCTAAATAATACTATCATTCTATTTAAAAAGCCTTATAATCTTGATAACCTTTTCTTAGAGTGTTAAACACTTGTAGTTTACTTGGTAACACACACTAAATAATACTATCAATCTATTTAAAAAGCCTTATAATCTTGATAACCTTTTCTTAGAGTGTTAAACACTTGTAGTTTACTTGGTAACACACACACTTTACTTGAGCTTCGGTTATCCAAACATGTACCGATTGGGAGACGTGTTCAGGGGGGAAGATAAATAATAAAATGGAGAAAGAGGAATTTGTTATTCCTGAAACTCAGGAAAGGCTACGGACGTCAGGAGGGACTTCGGATAAAAAAGAAAATTCTCAATATAAGAATGACTCACAAATCAGGTAAATAAATAAGGTGACAGAAAGAGACAATAGCACAGCATTGACTGAAAGAAATGATTTGATGTCGAGTGAGTGTTCCAAGCAACTAAGTGCCGACAGAAAAATACAGAATATAGGAGAGAGTACCATTGAAAACAAAAGAGGTCTGAATTTGTTTGTGGACTTATTCCACAGCACTCCCCCGTCGAACCGAGCAGAAAAGGAATAGGCTGCCAGAAGTGAAACTGGCAAGATTATCAACTTTGAAAAAGAGGCCGAGAAATGTGTGGATTTGTTAACATTATTGGGATGTCAGGTATCCAACCCACAACAAACAAAGATTAACATAATCGATCAGCTCCAAGCTCAACAAAACAAGTAAGGAGAGCCACATGGTGACTATAGGCCTCCAGAATGTACGAGGGATGGGCTCAAGATAAAAGCAACGTAAAATGAGGGAGGAGGTAAGAAATAAAAAGATCTCTCTACTAGGACTTGTGGAAACTCAACAAAGTGGAACAGCAGCACAGAAGATACCCCGGTTCTGGGGTAAGAAAAAGACCAGTTTATCATGGGAGGAAATTCCATGCCAAGGCCGATCTGGAGGAATTATAGCGCTATGGGATGAGGAGGAAATTGAAGTTCAAAGGATCGAAAAGGGGTTGAGATGGCTGATGATCGAAATGAAAGCAAGGGCGGATGGCATCATTTCTTTGATAGTTATTGTCTATGCACCATGTGATGCTAGAGAAAGAAAAGCAATGTTTGACAAGCTCTTGATAAATAAAGCGAACTGACTTCCAGAGATATTATTTGTAGGGGATTTTAACGAAGTTTTGCACCCATCAGAGAGTTTGTCGGTTAGCTCATCACAACATAGCAGAGGTATGAGGGAGTTCCAAGCATGGGTAATTGACATGCAGCTGGTTGAGATACAACTGCAGGATGCAAGATTTACATGGAGGAGAAGTGGGGCACTTAGTAAAATTGACCGTATGTTTGCCAGTCATGATTGGTTGGGGCACTACACGAATGTGAAGTTGAGATCAAGTGAGTGGGCTATATTGGATCATCGCCTCTTGGTACTTGATACAGGAAGAATTAATTGGGGGCCATAACCTTTCAGATCCATTGATGCATGGTTGGAGCATCCAGGATTCAAGGATGTTGTATCAAAAGAATGGAAGAATTTGAAGTTTGGATCTACAATGCAGAAACTAAAGCAGTTAAAAAGGGAGTTGAAGAAGTGGAACAAAGAAGTTTTTGGTGAAATAGAGCAACGGGTGGAAAAACATAAAGGCGAATGAGAAGGGTGGAACAAAAGATAGAAGGAGGAGACCAATCTTCTCAGGCTGAAAATGAGAGAATCCAATCCATGAAAAGCCTAGCAACAGCAGAAAAATACAAGGAAATATATTAGAGACAGCTCTCGAGGGATAAGTGGATAAGAGATGCACATAACAACACCGCATATTTTCATAGACGAGCTACGCTCAACCACAGGAAGAAGTGTATCAGTTGTCTGATCACAGATGGTAGAATTGTTGACAACCCAAAGGAAGTTAAGCAAGAAATTGTGGACTACTTCAAGAGATTGTTTCGGAGGCCACATTCCATAGGTATCAAACCTCCGAGGGGTTCGCATCCGGTCTTGACACCTCAGCAAGCTAAAGAGTTGGAAAAAATTCCCACACTGAATGAAATTCGTCAAACGGTCATGCAATGCGATGGGTCAAAGGCCCCGGGTTTCGACGGGTATAATATGAAGTTCGTGAAAAAGATGTGGCATGTGATCGGTGCCGAGTTTGGCAAAGATGTGAGACGTTTCTTCTCCACATCAAAGTTAGAGCGAGGCACAAATATTACTTGGATAGCATTGATTCCCAAAAAACTGGAGGCATCTCAGCCAGAAGACTACAGGCCTATAAGTATGGTTGGGTGTATATACAAAGTGATTGCCAAGTTGCTTAGCAACCTTCTTAGTTCCATTCTCTCCATGCTCATTGGAGAGACCCAATCGGGCTTTGTTAAGGGGAGAAACATTCTTGAAGGCCCACTTATTGCAAACGAAGTAATAGCTTGGTTGAAGAAAAAGAAGAAGAAGGGATTACTACTCAAAATTGATCTGAGGAAAGCGTATGATTCTGTTTCGTGGGAATTTCTCGATCTTATGCTAGAAAGGATGGGATTTGGAACACTGTGGAGGGCATGGATAAAGGAGTGCGTTACTACAGCCAGGATCTCAATCCTAGTCAATGGGTCACCTACTAAACCTTTTTCCCCGACCCGAGGGTTAAGACAAGGGGACCCCTTATCCCCATCTTTATTTGTGATCTCAGCAGAAGTTCTAAATTGGATAATTCAGAATGCGGTGCATCACCAGGTGTTTAAAGGATTGTTGGTCGGCGACAAAGAGGTAAGGATAACCCATTTATAGTTTGTAGATGATGTGATGATCTTCTGCGAGATAAAAAAGGAGGAGCTTGTGCAAGTACATAGGATTCTGACAGTGTTTGCAGAAATGAGTGGGCTGAGCCTAAACATGGAGAAATCGAAAGCTTTTTGTATTAACACGAATTTGGACGATGTCCAGATGGTTAAAGATACATTCAATTGTCAAATGGGTGAACTTCCAACTACATATTTGGGCTGCCCATTGGGCGTCAATCCCAGAAGGGCAGATACTTGGGATCCGGTCATCCATAAAGTAAGAAGTAGGCTTGCCACATGGAAGGCAACTAGCTTATCAAAAGCCGGACGTGCTGTCCTCATCAGGTCTGTCCTTGAATCAATTCTATTGTATTATTCGAGTTTGTTTGTGATTCCTGTGCAGGTAAGAAAAGAGCTTGTATCCCTTCAACGGAAATTCTTCTGGGGCAAGAACTCGAATAAGTTTTTGACGACCGTGGCATGGAAGAAACTGACACGCCCCAGAGATGCAGGTGGGCTGGGCTTTTCGGACCTTCAGGCCAAAAATCTCGCCTTCCTAGCTAAGTGGAGGTACAACTTTGCTAGAAGTAAATCCTCTTTGTGGAAATGAACTGTCCAATCCATCTATCGCATGAGAGTCGGGGTGCATACGAGAGAAGTTGAAGAAAACCGGTCTGGAATGAAAGGACTCTGGTCCTCGATTTGTAAGGCTACGACGAATAATACTGATATATACAGGATTATTGATGAGAGGGTGCAGGTAAAATTAAATAGCGGGAATGATGTATTATTTTGGCATGACAAGTGGTGCCATGTTGGCATCCTGAAACAAATTTTCCCGAGACTTTTCGCCTTGAGCTTGCAACAAGACGCGCCTATCGCGAGGATGGGAACTTGGGACAATGCTTCTTGGCGATGGCACTTCAGCTGGCGCCACAATTTGTTCCAGTATGAGGAAGACCAGCTTTCCCTGTTGTGCGCCACGCTGGACCAGACGCCAAGACTCCCTGCTCATCCTGATGAGGAGACAGTGGATGATGATAAAGTATGCTGGGTGAGTACAGGTAAGTCCTCTATTACTAAAGATATTATTGCTTCCCTTGCTATGTTACAAGTTGATTCACATGATGCTGCTAATGTGATTGATCTTAAGGAAGTATGGAAAGGAATTTGTGAGCCCAGGGTTGCTACGACTATTTGGTTTGCTAGTGTTCAGAGACTAATGACCAGAGCGCTTCTGTTTGAGAGAGATGTGGTTCCACTGAGTCAGAGTCTGTGCCCTTGGTGTAAAAGAGTGATGGAGGAGGTTGAGCATGTGTTATTCAAGTGTCCAGTAATTATGAAAATTTGGGAGTTAGTGCTGAAATGGTGGAATGTAAACTTCGTCTTCAAAGAGCGGATAACAGGCATATATAGTGACTGGTTTGCTGTAGCTCTTCCACCTCATGCTAAGCGAGTTTGGATATCAACCTTTTGCTATGGGATCTACCACATCTGGATGTTGCGCAACAATGTCATCTTTCAAGGAGAGGTATGCGATGTGAATCGTACTCTAATTCAAATTCAGATGGGTATCTTGAGATGGACCAAGGTCTGGTGGAAGGACTTCCCCCTTTCATGCAATGCCTTTATTGGGATATCCTCCCTCAAGGAATATTTGTAACTGAATACTTTATTATGCTTGGTGCTGTCGAGTTTTGTTGTTCCTTGTTAGGTTCTTTTTTCTGTTTAAGTAAGTTAAGTTTGTTAGAGTGATCTTAGGGTTGTATTGGACGTGGGGTACTCTTTTTCCTCCCTTGGCTTTTTCCCACAGGGTTTGCCTTGGGAGGTTTTAATGAGGCCCATTGTACACCCGTTCACCTGGTCTATCAGGTTACTTATCATTAATAAAATGGCTATAATTATCTAAAAAAAAAGATAACAATGAAGCAAAAATCTTTGAGTGAGCTGATAGAGTTCAACAAGAGAAAAGTTCCTGGACCGGAGGTTCATAGCTAGCCCCTAAACATAGTGGACATCACAAGCAAATATCGGGTAGTAGCCTATGTCAACTAAAGAAAGAGCTCTGATAACTAAGAAATTTGTTAAACCTCTACAAGCTCACAATCTCATTATTATTTCAGTCAGAACTTTTAATACTGAATAATAACAGAGTAATTGTTTGTTCCAGACCCTTGATTTTGAAAGTTGTCGTGGATTACTGTGAAATACATAATTATATCCATGAATCTATCCACGTAATTATACATATATAGTCCTCAAACTTCAAATGATAAATACCACAAAACCAAATAGAGGGGAGGAGGATCCAGGATAAATCTGATCTTAAGAATTAGTCGAGCTCGTCACGTCGCCTCATCCAAAAACAGAAGCAGAATGAATTTAGATCCCAACAGCAAAGAAGACAACGGACATAGACAGAGTCACATGCAAGCCAGTTGCTTGACATTGTGCAATATAATTCACAGTATCCATCAATGACCCCTCTGACGAGCCGCCAAAAGGATATTTTGGCGGAGAAATAAAACAGAAGCAAGGAAGGGGAGAAGAAGGTAACCATTTATATCACATTAGGCTAAAAGATAAATGTCTGATGACCACAGCAAGGCCATGTCAAATATACATCTTCGAATTTACTTCCTTACTACTACCGGCCACATGGCTACAAGAGAGCTGAGGAAGGGGCAATATAAACCACAAGTATACTAAAAGTAAAAAATCCAGATGAACAAACAATATATACATGTCCCTTCTACTATAAGGGGCAACCAAAATGTACACTGCTATAGAGTTTTGTCCCTTTTCCCTACGTTTACACACCAGTATAACAACAATACAATGAGCAACGAGGAAGTTAACCCGAGAAGAATACAAGTGGGGAGAATGAAAGATGTTAGTGGACCTCTATGTTTTCTTTACATAGATATACTAGTTTTCTAATATGGAAAATTGCAAAGCTCCCCAGGTCTGATCAAATCAAATAAAAACTGTCGGCCTACTCCTGACAGAATGCTACGACTGTTTCAGCCCTACAGCAAAAAACGCCCTCCCCTGTCTAGTGTTTACCAGCCATATGATGACCTCTTCCTCACCCAACATAATGATATAGTCAGAGAAGAAGACAATGACACTTCAAATGTCCAACACATTACATGTTGCCAGAGACTAAAGAATCAATGTTGTTGGATGGTTAGATATGGACAATAATGGCAAAAGAATAAGCAAATGTTCCTGTCTATTAATGATACCTGAAGCTTACGAATCTGATTGTCCTAATCATCAGCCAGGTAAATGGGTTTAATTTAAGAATCTGCAATCCTTCTATAGAACAACAAATAAGCTGCCGAAGTCTTTATTTTTTCTTCACTGATGGGACTAACACGACTGTCATCAAATTCGTACCAGTGACCACCGCCATGCTGTGGATTAGAAAAATTAAGACCACAGGTATTTAGTCACATTCAAGTGAAAAAGGGGTTAAGTAATATGTATTTGTACATTAACAGTTTACATTGTAGCAGTGGAAAAGTAGTAAGGGATTGATAATGCTAACTCCTGTAAGTGGACCACATGGAACCTGGAACCTTTAGAAAAAGAGGAGAAGAGAAAACTTACGTGCACAAAAGCAGTGTAATGACCACTTCCCAAGCCTCCGTAGTGATTGCTAATTGCATAAAGCGCATATCGACAAGTTGCATCAGGAATCTTGGTGGCAACATAATTTGCAAGATCAAGATCAACAATGGGGAAGTCTACGTACGACTCCAACTTGTTCTTTGTGTATCTGCTATATGAGAACCTCTTCAAATGAATTACCAGCATTTCTGGTAATCTCCAGAGATCCAGCTTCTTGGTGGCTTGGCGATGCTCCTTGCAACGTGGACAATACCTGATATTTATTTGAATGGTACAAGTGTCAGACATGAACAGATATTGTCTTCCCCTCCATGGGCATCAAAAGTCTGTATCCCAATGTACTGACGTCGCATTTAAAATCAAAAATCACATACTGATAAGTGGAAACAGAACAGTATATTCACAATTTTTTAACTAACAAGCTCATTAGGCATGAACCAACCACATGTCTTCAGGTCCAAGAGGCTCCTCGTTGAGAAACGCTTCCAGACACCTATACAAAGATACAGATTCTTTTGGCCTCTTAGCCAGAAACCCAGACTTGTATATTTCAGGTAAAGTGCCAAAGGTCGTTGTATCAGAAAGTTCAGGCTTGTTCTCTGGCCAACGTGCAACTATATACAATCGTCTTGGATACTCCTCCAGACATGCTAAGGGCTTGTCCATTTCAATCTTGGACTCTTTGACAATTCCCTTGTCATCGGCTAGGGAAAATTCAAATGCAGGTACTGTCGATTCATTGATGACCTCACCATTAGGCAAATCTTCATTGGCATAAGCTTTTGAAGATAATAGATGTTCATTCTCAGAAGCACCCCCTAAAGTGCATTGGGAGACATTATCACGGTCTGCGACTATTCTACTAGGTGAAGTAAATGGATTTAGCAACCGCGAATACAAGTCATGAATGTCAGAGCCACTAGTTTTTGGACTTATTCTTGCCACCAAAGGAATCCCAAACGATTTCCAGCGTGAACTCTGCTTCCCAAGGAGATATTGCCTGATAATTTAAGAACTTGTGAGTCTTAGGCTGGATAGCAAAGCAGACTACAAGATATTATTTAAATAATTGGGCTATATTGTCAACACTGGTTAATACTATAATATAAACTGGACGAATAAATATCATTTGTGCCAGAACGGATATCAATGTGATTAAAGATCCGCATCAATCTTGACTTATGTCGGATATAAGAGAAATGAGCATTTACAACAGCTTGTAGCTAACTCTTGGATTAAGTTGAACTTTATTAAAATCCATACAAATCTGAGGTTAGAACATAGCACAAACCCACATTGTCAGATTTTGATTAATGATCTTCACACGCTATCATTAAACTTTCTCTTCACAAGTAAAAATGACCATAGATTGATAGCATAAGTAAGAAACACCGAGACAGATTCTATAGACAGGAACTATGAGTACCATTGTTAAATTTACAGTAAAATGCAGCACTTACTCTTCCAATTGTTGATGCAAAAAGACAACCACAGATGAATTCCCCGTATCTTTTGGAAAGCGACAGGCAACCAGTCGATCTTCATCTCTAATTAAGGACAATGAATCAGATGGATCCTCAAGAAACCTTATGATTCGGTTGTTGAATACCTACAAGTAACTGAAGCTTCAGAGATGAATGGAACAGCATAGTAAATAGAATAGTATCAGTAACTGAATAGTTGCCCGTGATTCATTATTATCACTTGAACACATACCTCAGAAAGCAAAAACATTTCATCATTAGGTAACGAGCAAGAGACAGCCAGAGCATGGAACAGGTCTTCACTTTTGCCATTCTTGGGGACAGTAACAGTAACAGGAAATGGCAAGGACTTGCCATCCATGAGCATAACTGTCAAGGTCATCGAACGCATTGATGTGGAAGGTAACGGTAATGAAAGGTACATGAACGGATCAAATGTGACAGAAACCTTTTTGCAGACAGGACAGATTAGTGTCGACTTATATTGACCCTGTGACAAGTAGGGATTGGTGTGTTAGAACTACTAATACCTAATACTCCCCGACAAGCAAGATACACAGCTTCATTTCTGGAAAATATGGGCATTAATGAGCCAGAGACCTCAATATCGACTTAGCTAGTATTTTCCAATTTAATTAAGAAATTAGCATACTAGTTTTTGTTTTATTAATGGAAGGACACGCCCATCCTTAAAAGAGTTTAATGGTGCAAGAGTAATGAAACCAAAACAATACAGCACAGCCGAAAAGAATGACAAACAACAAATACCTTCTCACATCAAGGTTGCAACATATCGGCTTTGCAAAAAGGTCATCCAACTCAATATAGGCTTAGAAGGCTAGTTAAACACAGTATAAGGATTCTATGCCATAGCTTTAACAGTGATAAACTAAGGTTAGGAGGTTTGAGTGATCTGATTATCCAGGTCAGTATTCCAAAAATCTATGTAACAGCACTTCTTTCGAGAAAAATTACTACTCTTGTTATTGAAAACTAAAGGGTTCTGACTCAATAATTTCATATCTAAGTGAAGAGTTTGTTTCCACCACTATCATTAGATGATCCAGTACTAATGCAATTTCTTACTATCAAATACATCATGGAAATCAACCCTTATCACGAGAAACAATGGCTGTTGTTCAGTAAGATACAGATGCTTTTACTGACATACAAGTGAATGAATACCGAAAATACAAGGTGACATTACACAGAAAGGGGGAGCTTCAGAAAATGTGCTACGTGTCATATTTCAATCTACTTACAAGCAAGTCACCACGCCGAACATACAATAATGCAGAAAATGAGGACATAACTGTGAATGGAATCAGCGTGATCCATGTAGGCAATGTCGGGCAAAATAAATCGGTAAGATTCAGTCAAGTGGTTTACATAATGAGCATCCATGAAAGTCCCATACTTAATTGGTATAAATCAACTACGACAGAATCATTACGAGCTAGATGATTTCCCAATACTCGTCAGCAAGTCAAGTAACTTGAATAATGAGCAGCCCATGAAAGTACCACACTTACTTGGTATAAATCAACTATGACAGAATCATTACGAGCCAGATGATTTCTCCAATATTCATCAGCAACATCCTCATCTGGGCGACCATCTTCATCTTTAGCTTCAAAATAAGGTTTGCATTTGACACGGTTAAGATCTTCGTGAAGCCCATCCAACAAAAATGCAAGCAACTCCTACATAAAAAAAATCATTTTTAAGCATGTTTTTACAGATCCATAGCTATTTATTACAGAGGACAAACATGGAGATAAATTATAAAAGCATGCCCAGACAATCTTCGCTAACCTGGGAATCATGCTGGTTGAAGCCACCAAATTGAGGGGCAAAATGAGCAAGCTTTGACTTGAATACTCTAGGTGCAAATGAAGATGCGCCAGGAGCCCATAAACTTTTTATGAGATCTCCAAATGCTAAAGCAATCTCACCCTGCCATGAGTCAAGCCTACTAGTTAACGAATTCAGATATTTAACAACTTAAAAAATTGAAAGTGCTGATAAGCGCAAAAGAATGAACAAACAGGAATATACTATGGACATACATCCATTCCAAGTGGATTGACACGATTAATTTCTCGAGTGTAATCGTTCAAGAAGTAGTCAACTAGCTTTGGGGTGTGCGCTAGGCATTGGAGTGCACTGTTCATGAAACATGTATTCCCAAGATTTTGTAATCCAGTCAGGCCCAAAGACCCAGATTCAGAACTTCCAGCGAAGATTGAAGAATTGATGCGTGAACTATGGCAATTTGAAGAGCTTCTATTGTTCAATGCAGATAAATCAGAAGAAGCACCTCCTAATCTGGCCAGTAGCATTGAAGTGTCCTCCCTCTTCCCTTCCTTGCACTTGATTGAATCTGAAATCCCATATACTTGCAATTCCAGGAGGACCTTTAAGGGAAAAAGTAAAAATTCTCGTACTTACTAAATTTGTCATTAAAAAAACCCCTAGCAACTTAACTGGGAGCTGCTACCCTTTCTGGAAAAGAAGCCCCAGTTTCAACAGTTTGTTCTCTTAGTAAAATGATTCATAGAGACTTCATTTTGCAGGTGTTACAGAACTGTATTATGGTTCCATATTGCTCAATTGATCTAGCACTGTTTGACAGTGATTAGCACCGCAAAGTTTAAAATTATGTTTGAGTGTCATGTAAGATAAAATACATAGCTAGAATAGCATACATGGAAACAGAGAACATGAAATTGTTTAAAGATCACTTCCATAATCTGAAGGAACATCAGCAAAAGGCACCTTCAAATACCGGAGGTGCATTTACATATCTGAAGTGCCGCTTCACAAGATACAAGGCACTGGGCCAATGAATTCAACAGCTCACCTCCTGATCAGACTGCCTCTGAAACTCAATTTTCTCACTTGATGTCCAGATACCTATCCGCCCCGAAAAGTCCCATATTCTCAACTGTCAGAGATACTTCATCAGTATGCTTTTTACTCGCTAACAGTAAAACTGAGATGCACTTGATGGAAACTCACAAGCTCAATATCAACATTGAAGATTTTACAAGCCCGTTTGAAGTGTTCAACAGCATTATCCTGGAAAAAAAGAACTTCTGTAAAATATACACTCATAGAAGAATGGCCAATGCAACAATATACCATAAGCTATCAGATGGAAGCCTATCATGATATTATAAAAACATAAGAAATACAATTTCATATGCAATCTCAGTCTCAAAAGTCACACCCATGTAGTTGCTTCATTTATTAGAAATGGCTTTTCCCTTGAGTCTAACCTTCCAAGCATCCTAACCTTGGTTGATATCATTGATTGGGGCATGTAAGAATGGCTAGATCTTTAAGGAAACCAAGCTCATAACTCAAACTTGGGCAATAGAAACACAAGTAAACAGAGAGAAAAATATACAAAAAGATCTCAAATGTTTAGCATAAAACGGAAATGCAAGATTCATTGAACCTCAGTGAGGACAAGAAAATCAAAGTTTTCATGATATTCCACCTCCATGTGTGGTGTGGAAAATAATGTGCACAGGATGGAACTACCAAAAAATTTAGTAAAACTCACACGATAGTTCTCTTCTGCCATAACAGAAAACACTTTAGGATCAATTGTTTATTTAAATTTTACATCACTAGAAGCTTAAGCAAACCTCAAAAGAAAAAAGCTTTTAAGATAAGACTTTCACCTTTTTACTTATTTTTACTCCTATGGAGTTCACTTCTCGGGTAAGAATAAGCTTTAATTGTAAAGGATACCCATCATCCGTATCCACATCCTCACCCATGGAACTTCCAGCACATTTCTTCGGACACCTAAAATCCCAAAGCCGATGTATCAGAAGGTGTAGCATTATGAACTTATGGTGTTCCCTTTTGAATCTAACGATCCTACTATCGTTCTTAAAAAGACAAGTAATTGGAGAGGTTTTCACAAGATAACCATAACATCACTAGCAATAACAAAATAAATCCAAAGACAGAGAAGGGTACTGGAATTTCCAGCAATGCTTAGTGAGAAAAATGGAAAAAGTCAAGTGGAAAACTAGAATGAAAATACATCCAAAACAGAAAAGTTGAACTGTTCATTTTGGTATATCTGTGGTTGTTTTTGTTTTGAATATTTTGATCTTGCAGTATGTTATTGAAGGTTTCGTGATGAAGGACCCACGTGGAACCCAGGTAGGAACCACCACAATATGCTGTAATTATGCCATCAAATATGACACAAATATGCCAACACGAACAAGGATAGGGGAAGGCAAATATGTGCTGGTGCGGTAATTCTCATTGCATTAGGCAACAAGTGTAGAGATAAACCTTTCCTTCTCATAGTTTGTTAAAAGTTGCATATCAAAAGGCAAACTTTATGGGCACCAGAACCTCAGAGCCTTGGGAAGTATATCTTCTCAGTAGACCCATTCTATACCCAATTTTCAGGTTAGGGGTTCAAAGCTACTTTTAAGACAAGTGCTCTGAAAAAACTAAAGGACTCTCATACTACTAGGAAGCAGTTTTACCTTTCATATAATTTGATTTCCTTGTTTAATACAAGCGCCTATAAGCAAAAATGATACCCCTAATGTCTTGACCTAAAACTGATTCTGACAGGATCATCACATCAGCCCCCAAGTAAAAATGAAAATGAAAAAAACACTCTCATCGCATAACCAGGTAAACCATAAGGAAAGTAAGTATGAGAAGTTAAATAAGGGCAAGAAAGCCCTATATGATGCAGGTAAGCGGTGAGAGGCAGGATCAAAAGCATTACTCTGGAGCTAGCCCCTTGATGGATTGCTGGACTCATAGGCTGTGCTATGCTAGTTTGACAGCATAACGGAGAGCTATGTGCAAGCGTGATCTCAAGTTATATGATTGATCAATCGCAAGTTTAGTCAGGCATGTTTCCTTAAAGAATCCTGATATGACGCCAGCAATCAATAAAGCAGCATAGGAACAGGCACTGCAACCAGGTATGCGTTTTACAATATGAAACCACGTTTGTAATGATTAGAATAGGATTTACAACCTTTTGAGCGTTCGTGACCACATTTCCCCAGTAATGATAGCGTAGTCCCGCCCAGATACCCCAGGTTCTCCTTTATCAAAGCTATGTCGAGAATCGTCCTCCCACCTCAAATCAAACATAATATCTGGGTTGAATATGTTGTTGATCAGCTTCATTGGTCCAGAATATGACGAAGATTTCGTGGCCAAAAACAACGCCCCCTGCTTCCCTTCTGAATTAACCACCAATGAAGATGAATCTTGTGACTCCTTCCACCACCTTCAAGTCCCGCAAAAAGGGAGGGTAGAAAAGGAAGAATGAATGAAAGTAAGCAATCGCATAGCGTTCACTGGCAACAGTCACGGAATACAAGTTACATTGCTCTTATGGAAACCGAAAATGGATTTAGTATTCAGCGCCTCTTGCTCCTCTTCAGTGAATACCTCCCAACCGCTACCCCAGGACGTTAAAGTAGACAAATATTAAATCTATCATTTACTTGAAATCTAGATCGCAATAAATACAGATAATAGGGATAAATAAATGAACAAAATTGAGTTCGTGGGAGCGAAGGAAGAATACTTGAACGGTACAAAGTAAACGCGCTGATCATCTTGTGAGATAGATGTTTGAGCGGCATCACAGGGCCTGTCGGATGAAGTACTTCCCATTGACAAAGAATAAAAAAAGCCAACAGATATTGTACAATGTAGATCACCTCGAAGCTCAAATGTACGGGTGGAAGCAGAAGTCAGAGGTAAATCGAAATGGAGATTGCAATAGGTGATGGATTGATCTGCAGAGAAGGGTCACTGACGAGGTTTGAGGTGTCAGAAATTTGTTCAGGAGGAGACAGGGGGAGGGTGTATGCCTTTGTCCGTGCTTCGCCTCCCTATTCTCCTCGGAAAAAGGTGGGGAGGGGTGTTATATCTGGATTATCAGATTATTCTCCGGCTCATTCAAAAGAGAGGAGCGGTATGTTTCAGTTCAATAGAACAACAAATTTATTTAGAGGATGGATGTTCTTAATTGGAGATGGAAATTAGCGAGGAATTGTAGTACCCACATTTAAAATGAGCATTCACTTCATGGAATCCACTAAAACGACAAACATAATCTTTTAAGGTAGATGACAAGGGTGGGATTAGTTACGGTATCGTTTGGAATATCAATAAGTCTAGGGTTCATCCACATATACCCAAAGATAGTTATATTACTTATACATATAGTATAAAACTGTACATTTCATCTATAAAACATATATATTACTTACATAACAAATATTGTATACAAAAATAACAATAACAATTTCAATATAATTATTTATTGTGCAAGTTTTTATTATTGGTTTTAAGGTACATTTAGTCATCTTTATCTACATACATGTAGCCAAACATTAATGTTGGAATATTATCCCCTCTGGCGTTACCATAACATAACCTTACTTCACCTTTTATCTTTTAAAATCTTATTACTTTCCTCTCCTCTATATTTTTAAAAGTTCTATAAGTGTAGTCTTTATCTTAATTTAAGTGTATTTTAATTCAATAGAACATTTTGCTGCTTTCAAATGAAACGCATCTCAAATCTATCATAAATTTAATATTATTATTAAACATTAAACAATAATAATGTATATTGACCTGTAACACAATGGATGTAGTATTAAGCTTGTTATCTCTCTATTTTTTTTCTTCTTTACTCAAGCAACTAAGAACATGTTCTTCTGACTTATTTATTCATTAGTGAAAGAGAAATATGTTTCAATAGAAAATTTTATTTACTAACTTCTTTCACCTTCTAACCGTGATGCTTTGGTTGTTCCCTTTCTTCATATATTGTCATTTAGATTTAGCACTGAAGGTGTCATCTTTGGATTGTCTAGCTTCTAAGGCACAAAGTGACTCATCATCTTTAGAAGTTTGATGACATATAGAAAAACAGTTAGTCAATAACAAAAATCCTTCGAGATCTCATGAGCTTGGAGTGCTTCCTTCGGTTTTATATAACGAACAACAACATCATCTAATAGGTATCTCTCCTCACATGATAGACATCGTACGGGGTAAGCTCGATTTTCTTGCTGCATGTCCCCCTTTCAGCTTGATTTTCTTTCTTTTAAGTGAGAAGAGTACCATCGCTATCAATTGTCAAGGATTAGGTGATCCTGCTTCCGTTCGAGGGGGTTTTAAAGGTGATTCAAACGAAATCGTTGTTGGTCGATAGGGTACTCCGTGACACGTCTCCAATAGGTTGTTGACGTGTCCTGCAGCTGTAGCTGGATAGGTAACACGAGGTAATTTGAGGTAGGTAGAAGGCATGAAGTATCTTTAATCAGAAGCTTATTTCGATTGAGAATTACACCCTAGCAATTCACTCAACCCCCTCCACGCCCACCTTTGGACTCCGGGACGGTTAAGGACTCACCACCGAAGCCTCCTACCCAGGTCGACACACGACCCCTGGTCGACACACGACCAACAGTCTCCCAATAGTCCCCCAACTGTTCCCCAATTGTCCTAGCTACCCTTGTATACCCAACTCTTTGAGTTATAAAACTCCACTCACTTCACGCTACTGCTCTTTACAAAACCTCACATACTCACTAATTTGCTGGTGCTCTCTGGATATCATACTTTTACAAGCCTAAGTTCTCTAAACTGATATACACGGTTATTTGGCTCTGTTCCATCACACTTGACAAATGAGGCCGGTTGCTTCTTTATAGAGATGATGATCTCTCCTCATTATCCCAAAGCTTAACATTTAACTCTTTGAAGTCCACACTTCTTAGTGGCTTAGCTACTGCTGCGCTAGTTGGGACCACATGCAAAGGTGATGCGGTTAGAGACAAAACGGATGAGGTAGACTTTGCTGACTCTTTCTTATTTGTAGAACCCAAAGCTTGTTTGTTGAAACTTTTGAAGTCCATACTTCTTAGTGGCTTAGCCAATGTTGCGCCAGAATGGGGGACGACAGACAAGAATCTCTTTCCATAAGACATGGCAGAAAAAGCAGAAAGCGACAACTGTTTTTCTGCACTAGCATTTGTCTTATTCCTCCCTTGTTTCCCATGCGTCTGAGCACTTGATCTTCAAGGATCAAAGCTTGCAAGTTTTCATTGAAGTCTCTTTGCTGGCTGGAATAGGATCTTTCTTCATTCATTTCAGTAGTTATGGTGAGTGTATTTGTGAGTCGTTTCCAGAGCTTCGCCCTGAGCTATCGTGAACCGGTGCACGACTGTTGGGCACCAGTTAGAATGGTAAAACCCACTTGTAACCTTGCATACAATCGATCCTAATAATCTTTATTGGCTGAAACACTTAAACACACACATCAAATAACTAAGGACAATTTGTTATCAACAAAACTATAAGGAACTTGACTTCACAATCGCTAGATAATAGTGCTTCTGTCAGAAACTAAGTGTTCGAGAGTAAAGATGTGTAATTTCAATATGCAAGGTTTTACTGGATTTTTAGTGGATAATATTGGTCGTAGGAGTGGAATTTCCCTCTATTGCCGAGACACTATCACTCTGCAAATTCAATCTTTCATAGCTCATCACATCGACTGATGGGTGGATAGGGGGCTTGATTTTGGCTGGAGATGTATAGGTATATATGGCTGGCCCAACACAAGTGATCGGTGGAGGATTTGGAGCCTCTTTTCACAATCTATGTAGTTTAATCTCTCAACCTTGGCTTGTTTTTTGATATTTCAGTGAAATATTATACGATTACAAACAACGTGGTAGGGGTGAATGATTTCGGGGTAGAATGTCAACCTGTAGGAACTGCTTGGGCCAAAGTGAGTTTATTGATTTGGGATACATCGAAGACATGTTTACTTACACAAATATAATGTGGGGTAATAACAATGCACGTTGTTGTCTTGATAGATTTATGGCTTCTTCAAGTTGGTCACATATTTTTTCCACATACCCGAAACCTTCATCTACGGTGGGGCGATCTGATCATAACCCTTAAAATTGATTACTCAACCACTGCGTAGAGGAGGACAACCGTTTTGTTTTTTTCAGAATTATTGGGATGCTGATCATGAATCTCGACAAATAGTTCAAAATATTTGGCATGGTATGAGGAATCAAGGAGGATATGTTGATAAGATAGGTAAGCGCGGGCTTTGAAGGCTTGGGGAAGTAGTAAAAAGAGAATGGAAAATATTTGAATCCTGTAGATCAAAGATGAAATTAATAGAGTCGCTCATATGTATTTGTCTCCTTATGCTTTAGCTATATGGAAACAATGAATCGAGACCTAGATTGGCTCCTGCTCAGGGAAGGGACAAGGTGGGCGCATCGACCTCGACAGTGTTGGCTTCGAAAAGGTGATCGAAATACCACCTTCTTTTTCAATGAAGCTCAAGTAAGGAAAAGGAATAATGTTATCCATGAGTTAATTGATGATCATGGCAAATAGTTGGGACGAAGTTACGGATATAGCTAGGAACTACTTTGTTCAATTGTTCCAATCTACGTAGCCTGATGCTTCAAGCTTGTGTTGAGAATAGAATTCCTTTGTAGTTTCATGATCAGTTGGGGTAGGATTATAGTAGAGATGGAGTCTTTCATGCTATGAACACAAGAATTCAAGAAAGGCTTCGGGTCTAGATGGCATCAACGGTAGTTTTCTCAAAACCTTTTGGGATATAGTGGACGCAAACTGTATTAGTACTGTACTATTGGTTTTGAACACTGATAAGTGTGAAATACATCTATTTTTAGGGCTTTAATTCTTCCTATTTTGATAACAATTTATGCCATATTTTCTCACTTTTCATATGATTTTCCTTAGATTTATGGTTTGATGTGAACTGATATATTTTATGTGTCAAATGTAGATAAAAGTCATGGAATTGTATTCTTCACTTCACTAGCTTCACAATGCAACAAACGGGGAGCAAAACGAAGCTAAAACGAAGAATCCAGGCCCCATTGAAGTTGTGTTCGACTGTCCAGAGGTGATGTCCGGACTCGAAAGTTGAAAAAAAAATAAAGAATCACGCGGAAAAGAGGTGTCCGGACACAAGTCCGGACGCGACGAAAATTCTAGTCCTAGTGTGACGTTTTGATAGAAATCAGAAGATAAAAAAAATAAAGTCCGGACGCGACAAAAATTCTAGTCTCAGTGTGACGTTTTGATAGAAATCAGAAGATAAAAAAATATATACGTTCGCTGCTATAAGATACGAGAGTTAGGGCTGGAAGAAGATACCCATGCCTCACTAGAGGCTTGTGCCTCCCAATTCAATCTCTTCATTCAACCTCACCACCACCAGACCACTTCATCACCACCACTACACCACCACCATCACCATACATATTATCATCTCCTCTTCTTCCACATACAAAAATTCCACCATTGTTAACACACCACACTTCTGACAGGATTAATGAAGAGATAGATGATGACGGAAGGCGGAGCGGGGAATCTTCTTAACAGAGTTTCTTCTTCCCTTTTTATCTAATTTGTCAATGTGTTATTCCTTTGTTGTTTTGTTATTTTTATATTCATGTTAGCGTAGTTAGTTTAGCTCCCTGGATTGGGATAGCAAACCGAATCTTTATATTTATTTTGTAATATTTTTACTAGTTCATTAATGTAATAGTTTAATTCCTGTTGTTCGCGTGCTTTAATCTTTTGATCAATAATTAAAGCAATCTTTGTAGTTTCCTAATCAAAATGTGGCGCTGAGATTAGTTAAAAAGACATAGGAAGTTAAAAGGATTACGCTAGAAGCGATTTGCCTATGGTTAATCGTCTCCAATAGGAATTGGGTATAAAACGATTGTTTAGAATTGACTTGGGCATGGTTTGCGGCTTGTTATTTCTGCTAGTTAGGATTCGTTGTACAGAGACCAATCAACGGATTAATTAAGATTCCTGAGTTTATTGTAGAATTAGGGAAGAGCTTATTAATAGATTAATAAAGTGAAGGTTTGCAGAACAATCCGGGGTGCTTTTTTAGATTTAAGAGTTTCAGTTTTTATCTCTTTATCTAGTTTATTTTTACTGTTTTACTATCTATTGTTTTTATTTGTCAAGTCAGTAATTCAGTTTAATTGGGAAAACCCTAAAAAGTGACAGTTACTGTTTTCTTAGTTTAATTTAGTTTTCCAGTTGGTAAATAAATTGTCAATTAATTGAACAAGGTCCCTGAGATCGACAACCCCCACTCAATTCACTATTCCGTATAACGATTGGTACATTGCCTAGGTAGAGATAGTTACATATTTCTGCTACAAACACCAATGTTATACCCGCGGCTCTAAATCATACCCACATCATCCTTATACCAAAGAAGACTTGAGCTAACTTCATGAAGGATTTACACCCCCTAATCTTATGTAATACACTGTATAGGGTAATCTCTAGGGTCCTGTTAATCGCATAAGGGATGTTATGCATTTTGTCAAATTTGAGGATCATTAAATGCCTTTATAGTAGGATGTTTAATTTTTTACAATATCATCAATGCTTATGAATTTATCCACTCGATGAAGGAGTCAAAGAAAGGTTATTTCGCTCTTAAATTAGATATGGCTAAGGCTTTTGATAGAGTAGAATGGCCTTTTATTTTTTATGTTCTAAGGAGCATGGGATTCCACTCGCGATGGGTAACAACTGTGAAGAAATTCATCACTTCAATGTCCTTTTCTGTTCTAATTAATGGACATCCAGGGCACACCTTTTTCCCCTAGCGTGGTCGCGTAAAGGAGATCCCCTCTCTCTATTTTTGTTGTGTTGTATGAAGGCCTTTTCATCTAGCCTTCGCATAGCTTCTTATTCAGGAGTTCTCAAAGGTATTACATATTGAGGTCTAAATTTTGATGTCACAAGTTTATTTTTTGTGGATGGTTGTGTGGTATTTGGAAGAGCCAACAATGATATGCTAACACTATTATGGGTCTATTTGACGAGTTTAAAAAACTTTGAGCCAGAGTGTTAATACAGCTAAATCAGGGCTTATGTCCTCAGTAGGTTTGAATGGAAATATTAACCAGCAGATTCCCAAGACTTTAGGAGTCAGGGAAGTAAACGAATTGGCCCTCTATTTAGGCTTCCCACGCACCGTTGGAAGACATAAAAACCGCATCTTTGGCTACATTAGAGACATATATATATATATATATATATATATATATTTATATTTATATTTATATATAAGTGTAGCAATACCAAAACGGCCTAGTTCTAAGGTCGATACATGCCGCATACTTATTACCTAAGATACGCAATACTAAACCGATACCCAAATCCAAGATTAATAACTCAATATATTACACAAGCAATGCTTACAAGGCCCAGTTTAACGGTTTTACAAAATGAAAAACTAACAAAATAGAATATAAGCTCCATGGCCTCAAAATACACTCAGACCACTAGGTCAACAAATACAGATACAACAGAAGCTAAAAGAGGAGAAAGTAAAAGTTCTCTAGTTGGTCGGCTAACCAATCTGCAAAATAGTGAATATATATAGGGGTGAGCAACCATAGCGCAGTAAGAAATAAGCTTCATCAGCATAAACATGCTCAAAACTCTTTTACATAACATAGCTTATATAGATATAAGTTTCTCAAATCAGAATCAGAATCAGAATAAAAACGAAACGAAAAACACTTCAAAACTCTCAAAGTAAATACAAAGTTGAATGGAACAGAAGTCACAAAGGTAACTTAATAATGGAATAACCTTTATGAAAATCATAAAGCCTTTCAAAGTCCAAAAGACACTTGTCAAAATTGTCATATGAATGAAAAGCAGAGCGGAAGGAAATATTTCATATCAAAGCATATTTGCAATACAAATCACAGTCTTTGCAAAACTGAAACCATAAACCAAAACTGTCAAAACACAGAAGGTAGAACATAAGCAGAAGCCACACTGCACACTCTTCGAATCCACACTTGAATCCCAACAACAACTGATCAAAATCAACCAAGGGTTGGAACCAAAATCAGAAACAAACAGAAACAAAACGAAGAACGAACACAAAATAAACCCCAAAACCCAAACCTGAATCCCGACAAACTAATAGACCGGAACTCACACGCAAATCACACGGACGATTGAATCACCGGGAGCAGAATAGCAGAACAAAGAATAAAGAATGACACTAAGAAAAATGGAGAAGGAGAATAAGGAAATAGGAAATGAACGTGAAATGAGAGACTCCTTTCCTTCTCTTACTAAATATCTGACTTGACAAATTTCCTCATTGCCCCCCATCCTCTCTTGGCTATTTCAGCCCTCAAATGACTTAATCTTCCAATAACATAAGGTTGCTAATTAAGTAACAATTCCTCTTAAACCTAAAGAGAAAAGAAAAAAATGGGTATAACATTAATCCTCCCCTTAAAAAGAATTTCATCCTTGAAATTCGACAAAACCCAAAACTAGAAACTTATGCACCTCAAGTGCCAGATTTCTAATTGGCACTGACTAAAATGAAGATCCTCCCACAACTACAAAAGCTCGAACCTAACCATGATCTACGGCTCAGAAACACACAGTTGAAGCACCGACACATGAATCACCACATGAATCCTTACAACCTACCTCAAAGCACACATAATCGCAGCATAGAGCGCAAACGACCAAATCATAAACTAAATCACATCAAATAGTTCATCCCTGGAGGGATGAGATCAGCACGCAACCCTGTCCTGCACTATTTTAGGACCGACTCTACAAACAAAACTCAAACTCAGAGAAGACACCCATTCCCAAAGGACTGGACACACTCAAATTCACATTCAGAAACTCAACAAAAACTCAACCACCACGCTTCCGTTGCACCACTCTGATAGCAGACAAGCACATAGCAGACAACAGACAAATGTAGACGAATAGCAGACAAGCACAAGCAGTAGACAACAATCAACAAACAATAGATACTGGACAACAGACGACACTGAAGCGCAGACAGGCAAATACATCCAACACACCCAACATTAAAACCCAACCTGGCTCTGATACCACTAAATGTAACAACCCTAAAACCGGCCTAGTTCTAAGGTTGATACACACAACACACTTATTACCTAAGATACGCAAGGCTACTAAACCAATACCCAAATCCGAGATTAATAACTCAATATATTACACAATCAATGCTTACAAGGCCCAGTTTAACGGTTTTACAAAACGGAAAACTAACAAAACGGAAAATAAGCTCCACGTCTTCAAAATACATTCGGACCACTAGGTCAATAAATACATATACAACAGAAGGTAAAATAGAAGAAAGTAAAAGATCTCCAGCTGGTCGGCTAACCACTATGCAAAATAGTGAATATATATATAGGGGTAAGAAACCACACCTCAGTAAGCAATAAACTTTATCAGCATAAGCATGCTCAAAACTCTTTTACAAAACATAGCTTATATAGATATAAGTCTCACAATCAGAATAAAAATGAAACGGAAAGCATTTCAAAACGCGAGTCAAATACAAAGCTGAACGGAACAGAAGTCATAAAGGTAACTTAATAACGGAATAACCTTTACGGAAAACATAAAGCCTTTCAAAGTCCATAAGACACTTATTAAAACTGTCATATGAACGAAAAGCGGAGCAGAAGGAGAGATTTCACATCAAAGCATATTTGCAGTACAAATCACAGTCTTTGCAAAACTAAAACCATAAACCAAAACTGTCAAAACACAGAAGGTAAAACAAAAGCACAAGCCACACTGCATACTCATTGAATCCACACTCGAAGCTGAGCAAAAATGATCGATATCAACCAAGGGTCAGAACCAAAATCAGAAACAGAGAGAAACGAAAATTAAGAACGAACACATAATAAACCTACAAGCCTAAACCTGAATCCCGCTAGAATAAAATACCAGAACTCACATGCAGAACCACACAAAAAATTGAATAACTGCGAGAAGAATAGCATAACAGAGAAGAACAAATGAGAGAAATTTGAACGAAGAAGGAGAATAAGGAAAGAGGAAATGAACGTGAAATGAGAGACTCCTTTCCTTCTCTTACTAAATATTTGACTCGACAAATTACCAAATTTCCCCTCCTCTCTCTTGGTTAATTCAGCCCTTAAATGACATAATCTCCCAATAACATAAGGTTGCTAATTAAATAACAATCCCTCTTAAACCTGAAGAGAAAAGAAAAAAAATAGGGTATGAAAAAAAGGATTCACATTTGGGAAAGAATGGCATCTCAGGCGGGGCACAGTATCCTTATAAAGTCTGTATTACATGCTATCCCATCATATGTTATGGGTGTCATTAGGTTTCCCTGTCTTCCATCAAAGAATTTCAGAGCATTATTAGAAAGTTTTGGTGGCCGGGATCTCCAAGTCATACAGGAATATGTTGGAGGAAATGGGATGTTCTATGTAGGAGCTTGAAGGATGAAGGCTTAGGATTTTATTATTTACGTGCTTTTAATGATGCCCTCCTTGCTATGAAGGAATGAAGAGTTCTATAAAACCCGAACTTTTTGATGTCTCAAGTAATTATAGCCAAATACTTTGGATATGAGTGCTAACAAAGTTTTTTGTAGGAGAAAGGAATATACAAAAAGAATAAAAAGAATAAAAGAATCTTACAACTCTACTATGAGTAGCAAAAATCCCAGTCGGAATAAAGTGTAAGTAAATTACGACCAAGAGTATCGAACCCTAGGGACTTAATATAAAATTAGCCCTAACCCTAGTAATTGTCTAATTCTAACAAGGGGGAAAATGATCATTAATTCAAATTAAAACAAATATCTAATAATCTAACTAATTTGAGTATTTACAATGAACTATCCTTGATTCGGGTTAATAATCAACCTAAGAACAAGTATGATCACAAAGTCAAATTAGCAAGTCTCGAATTAATCAAACCTATGAACGCGCCGAATGTCATGCCGGACATCATACGCATGGCACATTCAAGAACTTTGAATGCGCCGGGCGCCAGACACCCAGCAGTACACCCGACAGGATCAATTTGTTAATGGTATTTCCAGTTTCGGGTCTGACAACAGGAACTCACTACCCATTATTGAAACCAGCAAATATGTTGCCAATAACGAACAAGATAGTGGAGAGATAACAGATTAATTCCAAATCTTAAGTCTTGAGGCCTAATCTATAGAAAACAAAGTTAAAGGTCACTAAGATTCCATAACCTATTCTACTCTTGTTTTATGAACTTGAACAGAAGTTTGAGATAAGGAGAACAAGTAGCGAACTCATTCCACTTTGCACAAAGATCAAAATCTTAGTTTGAAACTTGCTAATTGTATTAACGATCATAATTGTTTTACAAAGAAGATCATCTCTAACTCAGGATAACCAAGGATCCTAATCAACCAAGCATACAATTACAGAAGAGATATAAGGAGGGAAAGAAAACTTAGTAAGAATTCCCTCGAACTCGATAGAAGTCTTCTCCTTGTAGGTTGGATTTGTAGAACTCCTTGGCAGCAATGCGCGGTGATTTTGGATGGTATGAGGCGTGGAATGTGGAATGAAAAAGATGTTGTGAAGTGTAGACTCTCGGCCTATTTATAAGCCTCAAATTTTCAAGTGTCGGGAGTCATGCCGGATCAGTAGTACCCGGCACCACATGTTTTCTAACGGTCAATTAACAACAAAATCCAGCAAAATGATGCTTGTGTCGGACAGGGTACGTCCGGCACCATACCCGACATCATTCGGTTTGGTAACGATAATTAACTGCTATCTTCTGATGAATCGAGGTGACTTTTCACTGGTGTCGGCTAGGGGATACCCAGCACTGCGTCCGGCAACACCTCTGCTCTGCTCCATACTCTTGCCGTGAGTTGAACTCCCGACATCATGCCCGACATTACTCGATCCTTTGATTAGAATTTTATTCCTTGCACAAAATATAACAAACATAAGTCTGAACTTATAAAATGAACTTTATATGCAATATAATATAAATACTAGCTATTTTATACTTATTTTCACTAATATTCCTATAATTCTAACTACTAAAATATGATAAGTATGAGGCTTATCAATGAGGGCATTCTGAATGCGGCATTACAAGCGCGACCTAGTCCTCTTTGAAGATCATTGTGGGGAGCACTGTATCTCGTTCGAGTGGGTGCTAGAAGGCTAGTGAGGGATGGTACTACCATATGACTCACTGATAGATGGTTGTTAGATAAGAACGGTGGCAGGCCATGGGAGTGGACCTTACCCTCTAGTACTCGAGACAAGGGGAGAGTTTCATGGTTAATGAATGTAGATAATCGATCAAGGAATGAAGAGAGAATCATGAGCTGGTTTACAAGTGAGGATGCTAATATCATTCTTGGGACAATCCTCCCTAGATTACCACAACATGATGGTTGGTGTTGGGGCAGCTTGAAGAATGGTCAATTCACAGTTAAGTCTACCTATCATTTGGTGAGGTCAATCAACTCTGATTCTAAGGACTCGACATCTTATAAGAGCTTGATTGGCACATCAATGAAAATGTTGCGTAAGTGTTCATTTCCGCAAAGAATTCACCTCTTTGTTTGGATTTATAGGGCATTATCCAATGTCGCACCCTTATAACTCAATGATGCGATAATGATTTAATGGAGTGGTGCTCAATTTGTGGAGGACATGAAAACCTGACTTGTGCTTTTATCCAATGCAAAGTGGTCAAGGAATTATGGACTATAGATGGCCGTGCTCGCCCAAGAGAGATTTATGATGATAATGCCCTTCGGGACTGGTTGGTATCTACTTGTGCCCATAGTAATGTGTCAAAACTTTTGAGTATATAATGTAAATCTGAAAACATTTTAAAGCAAAGGTAAAAAGGTCATTTTCCGACTGAGCGAATTAGAAACTCGACTGCGCGTAGTGAGTCTTAAAATAACTAAGAATATTTCAAAACAGTTTGGTCATAATTATCCTCTCATGTAAATCGAAAAAGAGCAAAGGAAAAAAATTGTTGCTTATGCGCTTGTTTGGTCGAGAAGGAGGTTAAATTCTGCATATGACAATAACAATAAGAAGGAGCAAAGCCTTGCTATTTTATCTGTCGGGTTTGATACTCTCGTAATGTGAAAGAGGAAAAGAGTGTTTGTTAATGATTTAAACATATTAGAGTAACAGGGGCATATGAGTAAACTGTAGTATACTCTAGTATATATATATATATATATATATCACATACGGGGATACTGCAACACATATATAGAAATATAATAACTCTCTCTGTAGTACCCATTATTCCTCTCTGTAATTCTCTGTACACGGGTTTCTCTTGCCCCACTTATGTCGACATTCAATCCTTGTTTCCACAGATGAATAATAAATCGATTCATTGTTTAATTCTTCCATCTGTCGATCTCTAAACCTAACATGGTATCAGAGCAGACAACGATCTGATTTTCACATTTGTTCTTCCGCAAACAAACAACAATGTCGGAGATCGAAGAGGAAGGGAATGAAACACCAAAGGAGAAGAACGAAAATAAAAAATTAGATCTCTCAGATGACAAATCCAGCACAAGGGCAAATGAAGCCTCGGTGATCTTGGATCTTGGCGATCCCCTTTACCTCCACCCATCAGAACACCCATCCATACCCAAGTTTAACGGAAAGGGTTTCGATGCTTGGAAGAGGGCTACAACCATCGCTTTAAAGGGCAAGAACAAGTATGGATTCGTCACCGGCACCGTTCAAGAACCTGAAGTCACCTTAGAAAGGTATCCACTGTGGGAGAGAGCAAATAATACTGTGATAAGTTGGATATTGAATTCACTGGAGAAAGAAATCTGCGAATCGGTGTTCTATTGTGAAACTGCAAGTGGAATCTGGAGTGAACTCTGCGCTAGGTTTGGAGTAGCGAACGGACCGGAAATCTCTGGGATTCAGCAGCAAATAAGCGATCTCAGGCAAGGATCCGACACTGTGAGTACTTACTACACCAACCTCAAGAGATTGTGGGATAGACTTGCCGCAATGCGAAGGTTACCCAAATGCACCTGCTCAGCCGCAAAGGAGTACGCAGAACAAGCATCTCAAGACCGATTGATGAAATTTCTGAATGGTCTTAATGAGGATTTCAAAAATACTAAAGGAACTATTCTTTTGATGGCTCCTCTCCCCAGTTTGGAACAAGCATATTCGCTCGTGGTTCAAGATGAGCTCTAGAGGGAAACTTTGGATACTAACCACACTAGCGACACCCAATCTTTTGCTCTGGGAAGCAAGATGACGAGCTATTCCAGTAATAGAGTCAAGAACAACCCTAAGTCGACAACAAAGAAAAGCACGGGGAGCAACTCCAGCGGAAACAAGAAAGGAGTCCCAAAATGCACTAATTGTGCCAAGCTTGGACACACCCGCGCTGAGTGTTGGTGGCTCATAGGATTTCCAAACAATGAAGAAAGACAAATGCAAACAAACATGGCGGGATCTGCCTTGCAAGACAATAAGGAAGATAGAACTTCGGAACAAAAATCTGCTACTACCTCCGGAGATGATCTCACTGCAGACATGATCAATCAGCTCATTGGGCTTCTCCAGCAGAAGAAACAAGGGAACTCAAGTGAGCACAAATCAGTTTTTGGAAACTTCTCTGGTACACAAGTTTTATCCCTAAATTCTCATTACACTTCCTTTTCAAATCATGCCATAACTAATAGTACATTAAAGAATTGCTGGATTCTGGACTCTGGAGCGACAGAACACATCACTGGTAACAAATATATTCTGCAGAATACTAGAAAACTTAGCAAGAATAGACATATAACTTTACCTGATGGCCATACACAAAAGATAGAAAAAGTTGGCGAAATGAGGATTCATAACACCTTGTGCCTTACTGATGTGATGCTGGTCCCGAGTTTCATGTTTAATTTGTTGTCTGTGAAGAAACTTGTTGATCAGCTAGGAAAGTCGATAATATTCAATTCTGATTTCTGTATGTTGCAGGATTGTGAAAGGAACTTGGAAGTTAAAATAGGAAGACATTGTAATGGTTTATACTTGCTGAATATGCCTGTCTTGCAGAATTATTTGAATCGAACAGATGTGATATCTGCTGCCTGTATGAGTCTAGAAGATAGTGATGAGAAACAACAAATAGAAATTGTTCTGTGGCACTATAGATTAGGACATATACCTCTGAAAAAGCTTTCTAGAATGAATGTAATGAGAGGTCTAAAAAGTGAGACAATGCTTCCCTGTACTACATGTTTTAGGGCAAAAGGGAAGAGATTGAAGTTCCCCACCTCTGAAATAAAATCTGCTGATGTTTTTGATATGATTCATTGTGATGTTTGTGGTCCGATGCGTACTGATACAATTGAAAAACAAAGGTATTTCCTTACTATTGTAGATGATTACACGAGGGCTACTTGGGTTATACTGCTAAAAACTAAAGCTGAAGCAATGAACAAAATCATTGAGTTCATACGGCTCATAGAAACACAATTCAATAAGGTTGTTAGGCCGGATAATGCCAAAGAATTAGGGAGTTCTAATCAAGGAGTTCAATACTATGCTGAAAAGGGAATAATTCATCAGACAAGTTGTTCTCACACACCCCAGCAAAATGGGGTTGTGGAGAGGAAACAAGGCCATGTGATGGACATAACCAGAGCCCTTTTATTTCAATCTGGTTTAGAAAATCATTTTTGGGGTTACGCTGTCCAACATGCGGCCTACATTATCAATAGAATCCCTACAAAAGCAACCAAATTTGATACCCCCTATGAAGCCATCTATGGAGAACCACCATAGTATAAAGACATCAAAGTTTTTGGTTGTCTCTGTTTTGTCACAAACATCAGTCCCAGTAGAGGAAAACTTGATCCTAGGTCTAGTGCTTGTGTTTACTTAGGAAATTGTGCCAACACTAAGGGATACAAAGTCCTAAATGTAGAAACCAGAGACATCAAGGTTAGTAGAGATGTGATTTTTTTTTTAGAAAATCTTCCCTTTGAAGGATAGGGAGTGGCAAAACCTTTGGACTGAGAATGATAGTGACCTTTTAGGAACTGAAAGCATTCCACAAGACATAGACTATCATCACCAGAAACAAAGCACCATCAAAAGAAAAGAAAAACTTCACATTTTAGAGAGTGAATCCGAAATTCCTCCTAAACCAAAGGAAATTAACAACACGATGGATAAGCAAAACGTTCCAGACCTGATACAACTAGAAGAAACACTAGAAAGCCCAGACAGCCACTCCATAGATGTCACTGATCTACCCACTTCTTCACAAACCGACCCCTATGACCAATGTAGTAAGGAACAAGCCTTGCCTGATCATGAAGCAGTTTGTCTCAGAAGATCAACCAGAATTCACAAACAACCCATCAAATTAAATAATTACATTTGCTCTCTTTCTCCTCCTTCTCCTATGTGTGACGAGGATCCCTTCTCCGCTGTCCTATGCAGCAGACTTCAGGGAACCAGCAGCACACAAAATGATCTAGGTTTTCACTCTTTCAACACATTAACCGATGTCATACCCAACAGAACTATCCTGTCCTACAACCTCCCAAGTGATAATAACAAAACACTACACAACATAGAAAACCTCTCTGAACCTAGAAACTACAAAGAAGCTAGCAAAGACCCTAAGTGGGTAAAAGCCATGAGAGAAGAGTTTCAAGCTTTGGAAAGGAACAAAACTTGGACCATTGTTGATCTTCCAAAAGGAAAGAAACCCATAAGTTGTAAGTGGGTCTACAAAACCAAGCTGAAATCAGATGGCACCTTGGAACAGTTTAAAGCTAGACTTGTAGTTCGTGGTTTCACCCAAAAATATGGTTTGGACTATGAGGAGACTTTCTCCCCTTTAGTCAAACCAACCACTGTGCGTGCTTTAGTTATTTTAGCCATAAAAAGGAATTGGGCTTTAGATCACCTAGATATTAATAATGCCTTCTTACACGGCGATCTTCATGAAGAAGTCTACATGAAAATACCAGATGGTGTAACTGTTAACAGCAACACAAAGGTATGTAAACTTCAAAAATCCCTTTATGGTTTAAAACAAGCTTCACGCCAGTGGTATGACAAGTTAGGCACCTTTCTTCTCAAACTTGGCTATACACATTCCCTCAATGATTACTCTCTTTTCATTAAGAAACAAGGAAACAAAACCACCTTGCTGGGAATCTATGTTGATGATATTATAGTTGTTGGTAATGACAGAAAGGAAATCACAAGAGTGAAACAAAAACTTGACACAGAATTTCAAATAAAAGACTTAGGAAGACTCAAATTCTTTCTAGGGATGGAGTTTCTTGAGACTCCAGAAGGGCTCATTATGACACAACGAAAATATGCAAGAGAAATTCTTGAGGATTTTAACATGTTGAATTGTCGTGCAGTAGTCTCACCCCTGCAGGTACACCAGAAACTATACCAAGATTCAGGAACTCCTCTAGAAGATCCAACAGTTTACCGTTGTCTCGTGGGAAAACTTAATTTTCTCACAAACACACGACCTGATCTAGCATACAGCATTTGAGCCAGTTTCTGCAAAGCCCCACCACAGAACATCTGAAGGCAGCACATCACACTTTGGCTTATGTCAAAGGAACAATTGGGTTTGGTCTTTTCTTTAATAACAACTCATCTTATTCTTTACAAGCATTTTGTGATTCTGACTAGGCTTCCTGCCCCATCACGAGGCGTTCTATTTCAGGTTATTACATCATGTTGGGGGGCTGTCCATTGAGCTAGAAATCGAAAAAACAAGTGTCTGTGGCCCTCTCTTCTGCAGAAGCAGAATACAGAGCTCTCAGACAAGTGACCAGCAAGCTCAGCTGGCTTAGCAGAGTTCTCCACGAAATTGGTATCACAGATCTCACTCCAATCCCAGTTCATTGTGACAATCTTGCGGCCATACACATCGCGCGGAATCCAGTTTCACACGAGCGAACAAAGCATATCGAACTGGATTGCCATTTCGTGAGAGAGAAATTGCAAGAAGGTCTTATCCACATACAGTACATACCAAATACAGAACAGATATCAGACATCCTCACAAAGGAAGTTACAGGGAAGACCTATGGAAGCACGCTTCCACGAATGGGTCTAATACAAAGTGAAAGCAAAACTTAAATTTGTGTACAAATTATAATTTTTGAAGGGGCGTATTAGAGTAACAGGGGCATATGAGTAAACTGTAGTATACTCTAGTATATATATATATATACGCACATACGGGGATACTGTAACACATATATAGAAATATAATAATCTCTCTCTGTAGTACCCATTCTTCCTCTCTGTAATTCTCTGTACACTGGTTTCTCTTGCCCCACTTCTGTCGACATTCAATCCTTGTTTCCAGAGATGAATAATAAATCGATTCATTGTTTAATTCTTCCATCTGTCGATCTCTAAACCTAACAAAACATAATAAACACACCGTTTGAATTAGTGCAGCACTCCTGCATATTCACTATTACAGTTGCAGCACCCTAGGCACAACCAAGAAGAGCTAAAAAGGTGAATTAATACTTATACATTTCAAATTTTTTAAAAAAGCGATACAAGTGGTAAATTTTCCCCTGGACCCACACTCTCATAATTCTTCGATACCTATGAGGAAGCATTCAAGCACATAGACATAAATTATAAACTGTCAGTATAAACTGAGTAAAACAAAGCCTATAAGGGAATTTTATTAATCCTTCTTAGCAATAATAAATATATGAATTATATCCTTTATTGTGATTGTTGCCATTCCAATATGATACTTAAACCTCTTTAAGATAATAAACTTATTTAGAGAATATGTGTAAATTCCATTTCTCATCGAATATGGGTTTTAAATCTCATTCCAAGTTTGCTATTTCATTTATTCATTCGCATTCTTTTATCGAGTCACTTTCACATTTTCATCTTAATTCACAACCACATTTTATAGCGGTCTCACCTTCATTCACAAATGATTCTATGCCTAAGGTTACACTTCATTAATTAGAGTTGTTCACAAAATTCGATGTTCCTTCAAGCGGAGTACAAATTATTTTAGATGTAACATGGAGAACCAACATTATTTATCAATCATAATACAATACTCATGGTTTCTCAATACAAGTTACCATTCATAAATCATTTTCCAAGGCCCATTGCCAAACACCAGGGGAAATAAATCCCGCAATCCATATTTAGAAGGAAAGTGGTCAATTCCCACAAATCAAGTTCCAAAGGCACATGGCCAATCACAAGAGATCTAATCCCAACAATCTAATCCACACCATCTCACTCTAGACCCTTAAGTGTAAACAACCATCCAGGCCATACGGTCATCATGCCATGATTTATCGGGTGGTTGTTATGCCTAAAATTTTGACCCTCGGAAGGAGTCCCATTAGACTCGGATGCAATAAAGGGTAAAACGGTCAAAAGACAAGGAATCACGAATTGTTAAGGACGTTTCGGTAGTTGTCATCCTTGCATGGCAAACTCACACGCTCCCTCAGAACGGTTGTGACAGCTTGATCATCATGAAAGTCATTTTTTGTAATTTTTGAGAATTTTTATTTTGAAAAATTAGTTTTAATACATATTATAAGCTAACTTGTTATAATTAAAAGCCCCACATTTTCAAAACTTAAAAAAGAAAGGGTTCCCATCCATTAAAATAAAATTTACAATCTGCTTATTAAGTCCATCCGTAACCCTAAGCCCAACAAATTTTATTTGAAACCTACAACCCAAAAATAAAAGGAAAATACAAATAATCTTGTAATTTTCTCTCTCCTCCGAAATTGCCTAAAACAACTCAAAATGTCATGAAATGTTAACATATGGTAAAGGATCACATTTAGAGCATAATGGCTCTAGAATTTTGAATATTCGAATATCCAATAATTTGTTTATTAATTTCTGAATAGATCAAACAAAAACTGATTATAAAAATATTCTTTTATCAAAATAAAATAATTTTCATTAAAAAATTCAGAAATATCCTCATATACATGCTGGTAAATTTTCATGATAAGATTACACCCTGAAGTTACCCGCCCAGTTTTGGTAAACTTGGATCATTTACCGAGGTTTTTCTATCTCATTCGTTGTCTACATAATGAACCTTTCCTACTGACTCAAATAGATCCTAAAACCCTACAAAGTCCGTAAACCAACCACAAGTCAAATATCCATGATTTCGCACTCTCAGGCCTTACAATCATACTGAAACACTCCCCCAAAAGTCCAAAAATGAAGTCTTTACATTCCCACAAGAAATCTGACCATCAAAACCTCTGAAAAACACCATCCAGACGTGAAGAACACCATATGGATCGCATAGCCAGAAGCTCAGGTTCAGATTTCTTCGGATCAACCTTCAACAAAACAATCAAAGAATTATACGTGAAGAAACATTCAATTCCTAGAGTCAAAACAGGTTAGAAATGAACTTTTCTAACTCCTCTCACCTTAATACGTTCTCTATATGGATTTCTAATCAAACCAAGTTTTCTCGACGTTTTAATTAGGGTTTAAGTGTGTTTCTGACCAATAACTTGTAGACTAAGTTTCATGTGAAATTCGACTTCAAATTGAAATCTTTTGATCACTAACATGTTTAGAATCTTACAAGAAATTTACTTTTAAAATTTCAGCTGAAAACACTGCCGGATAATGCTCGAACACTGCCATCCGAGAACGGTCTGTACCCACGGACGCCATATCCGGGGTCCAGTACGCCCTGTCCATAACCACAGACGCCCTCGGACGGTGGCGCGTCTCACATGTTTAATTATTTTGGGGTTTTAAGGAATGTTCGGGCCCACGGACACCCTGTTCATGGCCCCGGACCCTTTAAAAATTTTAACTTTTAGAAATTTGACTTTCTGGATAATTATTTTAATTAGGGTTTATGGTCATGAACATTTTAATATTTGACCTAATTTGGTGCCGAAACCCTAGCTTAGGTATTTCTCATTTTTCACTTTCAGTTTCAGTCAAAAACTGAAATAAAACATAAAAAATAAAGAAGCATGCACACCTAGGTTAAATCAACTTTATAGTAAGCCGTTAATGACATTAGTAAAGAAAAAATAATTTAGAAGGGTAGTGACAGTAATTTGAACCCGGAAAAGTTATATACCAAGCCTCCAAACTCAAACTCTATCCTTTCCTAGTTTATAGGTTAAAATTAGGTAGCGACTCATAGTAGGTTCCAATGGGCTAACCCTGATTTTAATAATTATAGTTTATGACATAGTTATTAAACTTAGGTTATAAGCGGACCTAGAACTTAATCAGATCCTTATCAACTAAATTAACACAAGGTAAAGGTTCAAAAACCTAGAGCCCACAGACTGGCTACTCTGTTGGGGATTTTAATCTTAAGTTTAACGTGTTTAATTTTAAGATAAGAGGGCTTAACTTGAAAATGCTATTACGGTTTTTATTATATTGCTTGATTTACTTTCGTGCACACTTTAATTTTCCGCAACTATGCATCATGCGAGAGCGAGGGTCGACGCAAACTAATTCCATTCGAAACCCCGCTAGGCGCCCCTATCAAAGACTCACACCTTTTTAGGTGATGTGAATAAAAGGAGAAAAAAGGAGGATGTCGTGTAACCTCATTAGTTGCCTAAGGGAGACTAACAAAATACTACTATGAGTACCACAACCATCCTTGGAATAACACAGTAGATTTCAACCGACTACATGAGAAGCTTTACTATGCTTCCAGGTGAAGAAACTCGATCATCTTATCAATTTTAGGGTTCCTATTTTTTCATAAGAAAATTATAATTAATTTTTAAAAGAAAATAATATGTACAATCAATTAATTAACAATTAATTGAATTTAAAAGTATTAATTTTTTTAAAAGACAAATAATAATTTAAATTATTGGTGAATGGTGAAACTGTTTGTACCGTATTATTTATGTTTTTAAAAAAAAAAGATATAGATCGATTGATCTCCTTCTTTTCCTATGCACTCATGGTAGCCTTTTCAACTACTCTCTTATATTCTATTAAGTATTAATAGAAGTTTCTTCATCTCCCATCTTTTAATTTTACTACAAGGAAAGCGTAATTTCAGTGATGAAAATTTCCATTGTTGAAAGGTCATGACAAGAAGTCGCGTTGTTGTAAATTTTTGGTCGAAGAAGCATATTTCGTTGCTGAAAATAATAGCACAGACAGAAAATGTTCTGTTGCTGTAAATTTGTTAAGGGTGGGAATTTCGTTTCAGAAAATTATTTGCTACAAATACTTAATTTGGGTAATTCTTTTAGTCACGAAATATTTTCGTGGGTAATATATGTAATCACACTATTTTATTAAGGGAAAATTCACAAATATGCCACAAAAATGTTTTAAAATTATCAAAATACCATGATTTTATAATAGACATAAACTGTGCCCTGGAAAATGACCACATTGCCCCTGAATTTTTTTTAATTTAATTTAAAGTTAGTGGTTTTATAACGAATATTTTTAATTTTTTTTAAAAAAGTTCACAATATACCCCTATTTTTAGAACAAGTACACAAAATACCCATTTTTTTCAAAAAAGTTCACAATATGCCCATTTTTATAAAAAGTTTACAATATGCCCCTGTTTTTTGTAAAAAAAAAAAAGTTGACAATATGCCCTTATTTTTCTTTTATTCTGTTGTAACAACTATTAGTCTATTGAAACGGTGATGCAGGATCGAGACAACCCTTATCCTAAAGTGAGACACACTTTCAAAGTGTCACGCAATAACATTACAATTGACAAGGCATACTACAACTAAGGGGCTAGTGGTTTCTTTGAAAGTGTGTCTTACTTTAGGATGAGGGTTGTATCGATCCTGCATCACCGTAGCCCACCGTTGAAATAAACCACAAGCCTAGCAGTGTAGTGTGGCTTTTTGTTTGAACAGAAAAATAGATGTTATAACAACTTAAAAAGGAAAATAGAGATATATTGTGAACTTTTTTGTAAAAAAACATGGGCACATTGTGAGAATTTTATTAAAACAAGGGGAATATTATGAATTTTTTTAAAAACAGGCTATTTTGTGAACATTTTATAAAATAGAGACATATTTTGAACTTTTAAAAAAAAAAAATAGTAGTTATAAAAAGCACTAACTTTAAAAAAATTGAATAATTTACAAAATTTAAAAATAAAATAAAATTTTCAGGGGAAATATGGTCATTTTGCAGGGCACGATTAATGGTTGTTACCAAATCATGGTGTTTTGTGAATTTCAAAATATTTTCGTGGCATATGAGGGACAAAGTTTCAGAAAAAGGGTATATCATGAATTATGAAACATTTTAGTGGTGTATTGTGAAATTTCCCTTTGATTATTAGTTATAACAATCTATGACTGAAATTTTTGTGGCTAAAATCTTCACCCACGGAAATTTATGTTGCCACATACTTCACGCACATGAATTTCCATTGTCATTGATATATTATTTCTGTCCCTAAAGAGTAGTTTCCACCAGAATGAGAGATGGGTGTTTCCTGTAGCAAATATACAAGTTTCAACTTAAAAAGTAGTTGTCATATTATGTACTATGTATACACTGCTACAAATATATCTTTTAAACATATATAACAAAGATAACATCGACCATATAGTAAATCGAATGTCTTTACACATTCATATACTTCATGTACTTGTCATATATATTACCCAACTAAAGAGGACTTCATACTTACTAAAAAGTTTTCTTCTACTGTATAATGTTGGGCAACAGCTATAAACCTCCCTTACATTCTCAGAGCCTTCACAAAAGACCTTCAAAAGGGAACAAAATACTAATTGTTCTACATAGTAACCAAAACCTCCATTGTTATCTCATAGCCTTGAAACCTATATGTACACTACAAGATCAAAAAAGAAACATGTGTATTAGTATTGAAGTATAAGAAAATCAAATTGAAATTAAGATACCCATATCTCATCGAGATGAACATTTGAGAGTTTACATTTTTGTTACCGCCTTACACAAAAATCTGGAACTACTTAATACAATAGGCTTCCATACTAGCTAGCTAAATCTTGAATAGAAGTCTAACATTTCTACACTATAATGTTCACCGGCTCAATGAAATTCAATATAAGCAGATTCCACTTACTATCACTAATTATTTCACTTATAACATTACACTAAAGATATAAGCTTAGGAGAATTAATACACCACATAGAAATCAAGTTGGTGTTGTGCAGTTACACCACAAACGTATTACAAAAACAAGCCGCGTCAAACAAAGACTTTAAGCCTATAAGAGAAACAAAGTGTGAAGCATAGGTATTATTAGATAAAATATTCCACACTTGCACATTAATGTCAATAAGATGAGATGAATGTAAATGGAAGTTAAATCTAAACACAGCAGCCTCGTTGACTGTATACATATACATATGCAACTTTCCTGCAAAAGTCATGCCATAGGAAGCTACTCACGTAGCACATAACACAAGTTTGCAAAATTCATCCCGACTAACGAGAAAACTATCACAACACTATTTGAAATTATTGAAGTCTCACATAAATTTCATTAATACCATAGCGGCGCTTTAAATTCTCTAAGACCCCTAGTTCATGAAGTTGAGCCTTCTCTAGAATCTTCTTACAAGCCTTGAGGGGAGATAATGTTTCTTCAATAAACAATAAAAAGAGAAAAGCTAAAAAAACTAGAGGAAATAAAGCCCCATGCTGAAACTAGTGAATCATACGTCAATACCTTCCATTCTACAGTTTAGAATATAAACAATGCAAATTATAAAGTGTTCCTAAGAAATAAACATTGAAATTGCAAAATATCAAAAGACTTAGACATCATTACAAAGGAAGACACTTAATTTGGTGATTGTTACTTAAAAGAACAGCTTAAGCTTTCTCACAATCACTTAGTAGCTATTATCTCTCCAGTTTGAAGAAGAAACTCAAGTAGCTTAATTTCATTTACAGGAAGGATATTTTGAAGAACTTTAAATTTCCATTGAGAACAAGTTCTACATAATATACTAAACTACCACTTTATCATAAATTTCACATATGCCCTTTATGCATATCTAGAATACGATGTAAATTAGAAACTACAACATCACAAAGACCAGTTAAGCACATGTTTGTATTAAAACTCTCAAAACCATATATGTCCAGAACCCCACTAAGATACTTTGAATCTGGATCTTGGCCGATTAAATTGTTTATCTTATCCACGGTCCTTATACAATAAGTGAACAAGATAGTCAAGAGTTAAGAACTATATATATCTGATATGTAGAAACTTTGGATAAATATGAGGCTCAAACAACAATAACAGTGTGAGGGGCAACACATAAATCAAAATCAAACTTTGTCAATCAAAATCATAGATGTCCTTAAATAACTATGACTAGTAGAACATATATAAAGCATCACATGGGAAGAGAATGCCAATCACATAATCTTGAATAAGTTGTTTTGGCTAAAGCATCTCTACTAGTAGCAGCAACATCCGGATCAAGACATTTGGTGATAGACTCATCACGAGTTTCAATGATACTTTACAAATTGAATCTTCTAGTGCCTTCTCATCACACCTAGGTATCGAGTCATAAAATAATTCCACCAAGGTCAAATTAAGGTATAGAAAGTAGGCACATAAAAAGAGCAAGTCATTGCAAGTATTTACATGAAAAGTTCAGTTGCAGTTTTGAGATGAGATTGAGACTCAACATCCTTAGGCTGAGAAGGATCTACTTCTGTACCCTTTTCAAACTCAATATTTCCAGGTGGAGAATGACTTGGAAGATAGCCTCCTAAAGATGTACAAGAATTTACTTTAAATGAGACATTAACATAGAGGTGCGGCAGAACATATATGTCACTTCGTTTGCCATTTAGAGTTGCAAAATTAGTGAGCAAAGAGAATGAGATAAGTTATAGTATATATTGGTTCCTAAATCAATTGTTTGCAGCCCCGTCTCCAATTTGGCGTGCGAGAGATGCAGCAGTTCCTTCAAAAATCCAGTAACTTATCTCTATAGAGGCGCACGCAAGAAGAGATTGATGAGAGACGCAGAGCATGTATGTTCCTTGATAGCCAGTTAGGGTTGCAAAATTACTGTGAGTGGAGAGAATGAAAGATGGTTGGAGTATATTACCGATTCTCAAATGAAATGTTTTCAGCCTCGTGTTTAGTCTGGTGTGCGAGAGATACAGAAGTTCCTCCAATTCCAGTAACTTATCTCTGCTGAGGCGCAGACACAAGAAGAGAATGAAGAAAGGTGTAGAGTTCCTTGTTCATCAGTTAGGGTTGCAAAATTATTGTGAGTGAATAGATAAGTTGAGTAGATAACCTCTTCTGAAATGAAATGCTTACAACCCCGTCTTCAATCTGGTGTGTGAGAGATGCAGCAGTTCCACTTCAGAGGTGCAAATGTAAGAAGATAATGAAGAGAGGCACAGGACATGTATGCTCCTTGTTTGCCAATTAGGGTTGTAAAATTATAGTGAGTACATAGAATGAAAGATAAGTTAAAGTATATTACCGGTCCAAGATGAAATGTGTTTAACCCTGTCTTCAATTCCAGTAACTCATCTCCACAGAGCGCAAACACAAGAAGAAAGGCGCATAGCACGTGCGTTCCTTGTTCGCCAATTAGGGTTACAAAATTACAGTGAGTGAAGAGATAAGTTGAGTATATTGCTGTTCCGAAGTGAAATGCTTTCAGCCCAGTCTTCAATCAGGTTTGTGACTCCAAAGGTGCAGACACAAGAAGATGATGAAGGGAGAGACAGAGCATATGTATGTTCCTTGTTAGGTGTTGCAGGTTGCAAAATTAGGGAGAGTGAAAGGAAAAGACCATGAAAAATTTTCTAGATTAGAAGATATATGCATATATTTTATTGGGGATTTCAAACATAAAATGTGTTTCTGCAATGGAAATTAGTGTAGCTATTATTCATTTATCACCTACGGAATATTCCGTGGGAAAATATCATATTTACTACAAAAAATGCATAGGTGATCAGCGACGGAATAAATTGCTGGAAACTTTGGCACTACTTTTTTAATCTTCCCACCAATTTGCTATGGAAATTATATTGTATTCCTATGGAAAACAACACCTACAGAAATTCCATAGAAAAATCTGTTGCTGATAGCCTGATATAAGATAACAAGGTGTTGAAGGAAAAATATATGTACATCGGTGATATGGTATTATTCTATCTCTAATAGTGGCTTACAAAAAACAGAAAAATTCTGTCACTAATTCTATACTTTTCTTGTAGTGGTTTGCCGATTATAGAACTCTCACAACTTTTCTACGGTTTTACTCTAAGTCCAATCCTTTTGAACAATCTATTACTCTACATCTTTGTCAACTTTTTCAAGATAGACTACCGATTTTATGAAGAGAAAAGTGTGAAAAGTGCATTACGATAAAATTTTATTGTGACACTACTAGAAGAGTGACTATTTTAAAGTTATTATTCAATAATAGTATACTTCTTATTGTTTGTATGTATTGTCATTTTTTGATATTTTATCTCATTACATAACTTAATATATAATTATATTGTGACACACCTAAATAAAATTTTATATTTAATTTACATAGGACCTGACAAGGGCCCTGTAACAATTAGCCAAGCGAGAAAAAAAAAGTCCCAATGGAGAAACCGGCTCACGACGACTCCTCTGACTATGAATGACTGGACAGGGAGAGCTCGCCAGACTATATGGTAGGGGGTAAAGGATACACCACGACCTCTCCAAAGGTGGAATTCCTTCTCATGGAGGACCTTACTATGTACAACACTTTCTTTGACCACCTCGTAATCCACGCATTTCAAGCCTTCCCAAGCACTGTCTACGACAAGATGAAGTTTTCGAGCAAGACCGGAAAGATCGCACACCTAAAGGGCCAGCAAAATATAGCTTTGGTATGCCAAGTGAATAGAGGTGGTTTATCACTCACCAACTTTAACTGTTGAGAATAACTAGGTATGTACTAGTTTTTCCCTAGAACGCACTTAAACTTACGTAAAGTTTGTTTAGCAATCCTAGACTTAGTTGTTCTTTAACATGGTCCCTTAAGATCCATAGTCTGTGAGAACCCCATACAATGCTATTCTGAGAGGCGGGTGTCTAATGTGTGTGGTGAGATGCAGCTAAGTAATGTTAGCTTGTAACACAAACGAGAGCCAAGGTTATGAATGTTGCGGAGAGCATTCACCCAGGCCTGACAAGGACCGAACACTTACTTGGGCGCGCACACTGCTAAGATATCTTGCATTGACTTTAGAGCTTGCTTGGCGGTGCTCAATATTGGCCTCTAGTTTGTGAATATTAGTAAGAACAAGGACACACAACAAAATAGGGAAGTCTCCGCTGATTACGTTTAAACCATAACAAGTAAAGGAGCATTACACATCAGAATCATTTTATGCTTCAACATAAGTTAGGTTATGGACTAGAGGCAAATAAAGTATGATAAAGCCCATATTTGCACACCTCTCTAATTCATACTTATGTTATACCTCAACCAACGCGTACATTCAAGGCATTTTACTTTAGTGAGTGTAACATCAATCGGTCCATTGCTCAATTATGCAAGAGCTGATTTAGCAGTTACTCCCTTGGTGAAGGTGAATGAAGGTCCATCCCTTATTGAAGTCTCTATCCCCAAAAAAGGTAAAGGAAGATTCTCCATTGGTTCCTCATGTATTCCAAAAAAAAAAACTTTACTTCCCTTAAGCAAAGAGAACTTCAAAGACCAAAAATAAGACTGATTCCCTTACTAACTAAAAGATGAAGTGTTATGATCCTACAACCCTGGAAATGGTATTTGATAAGGAAGTTCTTGCAGATCAGCAACGCTGCCTCCCTAGATGATTACTGCAGGGGTGAGGTCTGCTCACTACAATGTATCAGGATTTGAACTTATTTGGTAAGTTTTTTCATGCGCTTGTTTATCCATCCTAGAGAGACTCAAGGATCTCTTAGAATTAAGGATTTGGTTTTGGGGAAGTCTTTCAAACCTCAAGTTCTCAAGAGTGGCAACAGAGGCACTCATGAGGTCTTAGGGTTGATGTAGAAGATGTATTTCTATTGTTTTATGGTTTAAAGTTATTCCCTTTGTTAGTTACTTTTACTCTCCAAAATACTTCAGTCTTAACCTGTGCAAGGTCCAAGCCTTTAGGAATGTCTACTATCCCGATATTAACTTTTCTTATGTGCACGAAGCTCCTTGGTTGAATTACAACTATCTCATTCGCATCACAGTCAATGCCTTTAACCAATACTCCCTCGTATTTTAAAGTCGTTTTAGAGATGAGTTTGGGCTACTTTAAGTCTAAATTTATCTCTAAACGACTTATATTAAAAATAGAAGGTGGTATCATAATATGATAAATTGCTTTAGAGCTTACCTTGCATGTGGGTAGCCATAACCTATATATGAGCTAGTGCTTGAGTCTAGCAGTAAAACTCTTTCCGGAGACTTGATGCACAAATGAAGGATTTGGATGAAGGCTACTACTATACATGGTAATCTTATAGTTGAACGATATTTGGTTATTTATATTATGTAGTGCAGTTTGTCCTTTACTAGTTAGTGTTGGTGAATCCATGAACCACCATATGATGGACTTTTGAAGTTAGAAATAGGAGGGTGTTCTTTTTCTTTCAAACCACTCATACATGTTATAGGAACATGTTTGTAGTCCCATAATATGCTTTTTCATTTCAGATCAGATTCGACGGTTGTCTTGGCCATATTAGGATCACTCGAGCTCCTCATAATGTGTGTCGATTAGTCCCTTTAGACCAAGTGTCACTCCTGTTGAGTTTATGTTCTAGTTGGGTATCAAATGTTGGCATTATTACTTGTATTATAGAACACACAAGTGCTTGGCCTCAATACCAAGAATATTATTGATTCAATCAAAACTAAGGGCTAACATTCTTCTAGAACACTAAGTAAATGCAGCAGTCATAGTTTACCAGTTTTCAAGTGACCTCTTTTGTTTCAGGAACTCCCCCGTGAGAGTTCCTACCCACCTTCTTCTTTGCTTCCGTCTTTTACATCTTCACCCTCCAACCCATCGTCATGCCCCTTTCCTTCCTAAACAACTATCTCCACCCTACACTAGTAGATGGACACCAACTCCTTCACCTCTGCTACATGTTCCTAGAGGGAGCGTCTGCAAACACGGTTCCTAGGGAAAATAAACTTCGAGCCCCTCACCCTGCATGCCATAATGAAGCACACAAAAACCCCCCTTATGTTGTGTCATTGCTCTCACCATTTGCCTTCTCATCTCTACTATGTCCTTCCTGAAGAAATCTCACCCACCCGATCACAGTGAAATGCCGAGACAGTATCACCAGAACTCGGTGGAAGATCTTACCACCCAGTGCGAACGGCTCTCCCTCACGATGAAAGATAGGGAAGTTCTTGAGATGCAGGAGAATGGCAACCGTTCCCACTCAATCTCATTCATGTGAACTCTCATGTGCAAGCACTTCTCAAATAAGTTCGTGGACACCCGCAGTCTCGAATCATCCCTTGGACACTCCAGGTAACTCAAAGGCGCTTTCAAAACTATGAGTGCATGTAAGAACCTCTACCTCTTTGAGTTGACAAGTTGGAAATGGTGCATACAATGCTTTTTAGGGGGTCGTGATGCTTTAATGGCACTCTCCTAGTCTTCCTACATATTGACAAGATGAAGTCTTCTCGAGATCATGAGTTCGGCTTGATCCACAAAGACTATGCTAAAAAGTTGAATAACCAGATCGTTTACTTTCTTTGACTTCAGAGAGGATGATGGAAAGCTCATCGACGACTACCTATGAGTCAAGATCCTTTTGGATCTTTTTAAGACGCTTATGAGGTGTGTCATTATTTTGATCGAGGGGTGGAGTGAGTTCTACAAGTTACTTATGAGAAAATACCAGTAATCTACTTTAACTGCGGATTGCTCACCCATCATATCAAAGAGTGCCTGGACAAATCTCAGGTTGGCTTTGGCCTCTTGCCCTATGGTTACTGGTTAATGACTTTCAACCCTCGCTACAGCTAGCATGTTGAAACCGGTAGAGCCGATAACCTTTAGAAAGCTGCATGTCATCTCGTCAAACTGGCTGATAAGGATCCAGAACTATCCAAGAAGTCTATGAAAATACATAAGGACTCAAACACTGTAGAAGACTTTAGCCAATCCTCTACCGTTCCTATAGAGCCTCAGGCTAGCTCATAGCCTGATCGACCATTCCCTTGCTACCATGGGTGAGGAGTTTGATCTCAAGTCGGTTAACGCCAACAGGATACCAGCAGTAGATCATTGGACCATCAAAGGGAATGGAAAGGATAGATCAAAAAAGAACTCCCACGAAAAACAAAAAAGAAAACACTATCTTGCTTTGCTTTACAAACTTTGTTTGCCTTGACACTATGGGTTTGCTTGTTCTGTTTTTATGAACTTTGTTTATCTTGATGCCATGGGATTAAAAGTGGTGACATCTGCTCGATGCCTGCCCATGGACTCTTCCTTCCGACGTGATACTCCTTGATGCATTGCCAACTTCGAAAAAATAAACATTCTTCCACCAGAAGACTTCATCACTTAACATTAACATGTTCTTATTTAAAAAAATCCATCCAATTATGAAACTGTATTAATACCGTCCAAGTGTTATTTATGTTATAGATGCTTTCATCTAAATTAGAGCTAATATGCAGTGAGTCTATTTTTTCGAAAGTACTGGTGTTTCATTTCACACAGTGAATAAACCTCGAACTGATGCTACTGTTTGCTTTCGTATAAAACTTGAGTTGAAATATTCGTAAGTCTAGTTGCTATAGAAAGTTACTAACTCCAATTTAGCCATCAATCTCAATCATCCTCCATCAGCTCCAACCAAACCAGGCCTATATCGTTTAGCAAAATTAAGGAAACATGAACTACTAAAATCAAGTTTAGATGAGAATGTCTATCATAAGAGTTCCAAGACGATACTTTCAGGCCATTTGAACACCGTTCCAGCTATGTTGTCCATGAGAGAGAAGTTAAACGGAGTCACAGAGCAAGTCATACAAAATCACTCAACTTCACACAAAATCACTGCTGTGCACACTGCACCCTCTGAGCGCCAGGCTCATCATCGTCCTCATCATAAGCTTCCTGAGCACGCTGCTGCTGCTTCCTCCTCAACTCTTCTTCCATGTTTACATCATGCATCGTTGTCTCCTCACACTCATCTAACTCCATGTCCGTGAGTTGCGTAGCTGTCTTAGACGGCAAAATTGATTCAAGATCCTTTACCTGGTCAAGGCTCAGAGAATCAGGGAAGTCCACCGCAAAATGGATGTACAGCTTGCCCTTCATGAACGGCCTTTGATAAATTGGCATACCCTCATCGTCAATTGCTTTGAATTGATCTGCCAGGATAAAAAAAAAAGTGAGAAACTATGCAGAACATGAAAAGAACTATACCAGCCACAATCAGAAGCGTCTTAAAAGAATGGATCTTCACCAGGCTTAACTACTTCTCCTGGATTGGTTTTGATTAGAAGCTGTCGTCCATCCAAATGGGTCAAAACATACTTGAATCCACAAAGAGCCTCGGTGAGGGACAGTGTGTGCTCAAAGAAAAGGTCATCTCCCTTTCTCTTGAATTTGGGATGTTCCTTCTCTTGCAGCACAAACACAATGTCCCCTGTAACAGTCTCAGGCTGCAAAAATCAACGGCAATTACATGAGCAACCACATCAAAATGATTCTTAATCATATACTATATGTTATTACGATCATCAAAAACAAAATGAAATTCAAGATTACCGCTTCATCTGCCTCCCCAGGGAAGGTAATTTTTTGTCCATGTTTCATACCCTTCTCAACAACCACTTCGAGCACCTTTTTCTCTTGTACCACCTTCTCACCTTTGCACTGTGGACAACGGTCTCTGTCACTAATGGTTTCGCCAGTCCCCTTGCACTCATTGCAGGGATGTTGCATCTGCTGGATCATAGAAGGTCCTAGATGCCGGATAGACACCTTCATACCACTGCCTTGACATCCAGCACACTTCATTGAAGCACCAGATTTTGATCCCTTCCTGTTTTACACATCGTTTGAGTAACTCAATGATCGCCTCACATTTGTTGATCAACAACTTGCGTGACTTCGTATATGTATGCGGATAGCAAAAAATTATACTCACCCGTTACACTTTTTGCAAAGAGCATTTCGAGAAAGAGAAAGCTTTTTGGATGTTCCGACGTAGAGATCTTCAAGAGACACCTTGAGGGGATGGACGACATCTTCTCCTCTCCTTTGTCTCCTTCCACGGCTGCTACCTCCACCTGATGAGTCACAAAGCATACAATCAACGATTACAACAGTTCTTTTGTGAAACGATTCAAAATCAAACAAATAAACTGAAAAAGTGTCACTTACCGAATGCGCCTCCACCAAAGAAGGATTCAAAGATGTCAAACGGGTTGTGCCCGCCACCACCTCCACCCATTCCTTCCTTAAGTGCATCTTCACCGTACTGGTCATATATTTCGCGCTTCTCTGGGTCACTCAAGACCTCGTATGCCTGAGCCAACTCCTTGAACTGGAGGACAAAGAAACTTAAAGTAATTGCTAGGTCTAGCCAACTAGGGTAATTAGGAAAGTAAGACGAGAAAACAGATCACATATTCACCTTGACTCCAAGTATATCAAGTTTTCAAGTAATTTCCATCTCCAAAAGGAGGTGAGCAGTGAGTGGAAAGATCTTAATCAAAAAATAAGGCAATCTAACAATCACTACATCTTCTCCAGCAATCTATATTACCGAATCCTCTAACAGTGAGGTGTCAGCTAACTACTAGCACAGACGAGCATGGATAAATACAATCCAATCTAAAGGAGCCGTAAGAAGCCTCAAATAACACAAACAGGTCTAAATAAGAAAGTTGAAAGCGAACATCTTTATAAACAATCACATAAAAAGCAAAGAACTTTAGCACTACGCTTGAATCTGTCCGCCCGCAGAGATCTTCTCCGGCGCTTAAGACACTAAATCAAAACACAAATTAGGTAGGATCAACATAGTAGCCTTTACTAGGTTTCCGTTGCCTAAATCGACCTAAACGCCACCGCAGAAGAAGCCAACTTAGCCACATTAGAGCGAAAGACCAATATTTGGGATACTGAGATCCGGAGTGATATAAACCCATAAGCAAAAGCATTAAAAGAATAAAAAAGGTTTGCAACGATGAATCCATGTAGCTACCTAATAATCAGTGGGTAGATAACTTCTCTACCACCGACAATGCCAGAATAGGCGCGCGCCGGGGGGGTAACCCGAAAGAGTAACATAATACAAGACTGAATCAATTGGGAGAAAGAAAGAGCAAATTGCACACCTTCTCCGGGTCTCCACCTTTGTCGGGATGATTTTTAATTGCAGCTTTCTTGTAAGCCTTCTTCAAATCCTCTGAGCTAGCATCCTTCGAGACGCCCAGGATCTCGTAGTACTTGGTGTTATTGCTCTTCTTCGGCGCTCTTCCGAACATTTTCGCTTTCTTTTCTTCTCACTTCTAGTCTTCTGTTGAAAAGCAGCAATTCGACGCAGAGCAGTACGGACGATTCGAACCTCTTGGAGCCGAAAACCGTGCAAGAGGGGAAGAGACTACGTTTCCTTGCGAAAAGGAGAAGGGCAAAGCTCGCTCTGAACCTTTATAGGAGGATGCCCGCTTGGTAGCATCGGACGATAAGGCGGCTACCACGTGGGCGAAGCGAAGGGTCTAGAATGATGAGGGTAGAACGATGAAGCTCCGAACAATTCTAGATTGTTCTCCAGAAGTCTTAACGTGAAATGGCAAAGAGCGATGAAAATAGAACACTTGCAGGGCAAATTTGTCGTTATAGTTTATTAACATGGACGGAAATAATATATAAGTTTTTTTTTGGAAAATTTATAATATGTTTTGGTTTTCATAGTTTACAATATATTTATTCTTTTCGTAATTCAACTTTAAACAAGTTAAATATTGTCCAAAATTGATGAAATTTTAAATGAACAATGCTAAAGTGTTATATTTGGTTCAATATCAAATTTGAAGTCTTTTAAGCTCATATGTGACATGTGGGAGCCAATGAACATGTCATATCCCACATGTCACATGTGAGCTTAAAAAATAACAAATTTGATATTGAACCAAAATATAACACTTTAGCATCGTCCATGTAAACTTTCATCAATTTTGGACAACATTTAAGCATGTTTAAAGTTGAATTACGAAAACCAAAGGAAAATATTATGAATTACGAAAGAAAAAAAAGATATATTGTGAATATCCTTTAATTATGGTCAACCGACAATACTATAAATCTCATCCATGATGTTTACTGAAATTGCACACAGCATCCATGAGGTTTCAGAAATTATTTTCCCCACCTATATGGTTTCTCCCGTTTTACATTTAACAACTTTTCTATTTTTGTTCAACTTAGAAGATGCTTAAATGTGGTCAAAAATTGATGTAACTTTATATGAAAGATGATCAAGTGTTATAATTTGGTCCAGTGCTAAATCCAAAGTTTTTTAAACTCACTTGTGATCTATGAGACCTAATAAAAACACATTCTCATGTCACATGTTTCATTGGGTCACACAGGTCACATGTGAGCTTAACAAACTTTAGATTTGGCATTGGACCAAAACATAACACTTTAGCATCGTCCATGCAAAGTTTCATCAACTTTTGGAAACATTTAAGCATCTTTTAAGTTGAACAAAAATTAAAAAATTTTGGTGAATGTAAAACGGAGGAAACCACATGGTTGAGGAAAGTAACTTTTAAAACCTCGTGGGTGGGGTGTGTAATTTCATCAAACGTCATGGGTGGGGATGTAATTTTCCAAAAAAAAAACTATTACTGTACGTATGGTATATAGATTTTTTTTAACGAACATCATAAAGCACCACAAATAGTCAAGATACATTCACGAATAGGCCCCATTCTTTTGCATAGCTAATACTACTAGATGATATCAGTTATCAGCTGTTAGAAAAAGTAGAGAGAAAAAAGTAGGCAAGAGAAAAAGTAAAAAATTGATATGACAGTTGATGTATGTGACATATAGAGAGAATGAGCTCATTAGACAAACTCGTTTCTGTAAACCCATAAGGGGTCGTTTGGTTCTTAGAATGTTAATTCCTGGAATAATATTCCAAGAATGAAATTCCAAGAATAGGATATGACCTCATTTGGTTGTTATGATTGGAATACTTGAAATTTAATGTTTCTTTTGTTTGGTTGCGAGAATAATGAAGATAATAGACTTATGATAAACTATACAGTTATGAATCTATCATTGATAAGTATATTATTATTATTAGTTGTAGGATTTTAACTGTATAGATTAACTTGAAATTTTATAAAAATATATTTGATATAAAATATTTGATAAAATTTATTTTCATAGTTATAAGAACCCAATTAATAAGTCAATAAATTTATTTGAATTTTTTTGCTTTATTTATATTTGACTTGTATGGATAATATATTAAATTGTGATGAATATAAACTTGTAATTATTCACTTACTTAATAAGTAAAAGAAACATAAATAAGAAACACTAAAAAAATAACTAGTTCTTTTAATAAGTAAAAGCAATACTTAATTTTAAATCGTTTATAGTCAATAATTTCATTATTAGAAACATTTTTTAAATTTAAATCTATAACCTTATTTATTTTTAGAATTAATTAAAATTTACATTATATTTAAATATATGGTATATAATACAATATTTTATTTCAATATATAGCATCAAATATATGTGCCCATAACTAAATCTATTTTTTACTTTTTTAAATATATTTATAAATTAATATATTTATTTTTAATTAATTATAAATGATATATAAATAAAATATTAAATAAATACTATAAATAAAATATTTATGAGAGAGATAGAGCAGAGAGACGACCAAAATAAGAAAAAAAAGAAAATTAATTTCATAGATGATGGAAGTTACAGGGAATTCACCTGGAATAAGAATTCCTACCTAATTTGTAGGGAATAGAATTCTCAGTGAGTTGCCAGATATTGGGAATTTTATTAATTCTTGGAATTTAAATTCCATCAACCAAGTGCTCGCATATCTTTAATTCTAGGTTTTGTTATTCAATGCCCTGGTACCAAACGACCCGTAAAGAAATGAGGCCTACCCAGAAAACTTCATCCCTACCACCTCTACCCAAATTAGCTAGCATATGTGCACTAGTATTAACATTTCTAGGTACCAAAACACATTTTATAATCTCAAAACTTGATGTTAAACGCAAAACACCATTCAAAATAGGCTTAACATCATAGTGTGCATCTCTATCTCTATTAGCATAATCTACATTAGTTTTACAATCCAAAAAGGTCTAACTTTACGCATCCCTACAGTCAACGCACACTGAACTTCAAACTCCATAGTATGAGCTTCGACCATTCCTAGAGAAGACCTGCAAGGATCCCTATTAATCCTAACCGCACATATAGTATCATCATACTGCCTACAAACCACGCCCAAACCATAGCTTATACCTCGCCATCAACAAACACATCCACTACATTCTGTAATTTTGTTAACGTGCTAGCTACACCAATGTCGCTAACCATCTTAACTGTACCAACCGTCTAAAGAAAACTTTCAGCTTGGAACCACCCCCACGCTATCCCTCGAGCCTTTCCATGGATCACTTGACGTCCTGCAAACCATAATTTCCACGATAGCAATGTGAATTTAGAAAGAACCATTAAGCTATACCGAAAACAAGCATCAAGAAACTAGTCCCTTAGTGCACCATCAAAATCAACATGACCAGGTTGTTCAAACCCTTCTTTAGCCTAGAAGGATGCAACATCTTTGTAATAACGTAAAACATGCAACATAGACTTGGTGGCTCCACAAAAACATAGAGGATCAAAGAGATTACCTCATCGGGATATAATAAAAGCCTTACAAGGCAAAAGCCCATGAAGGAATTTCCACGCAAAAACCTTAACCCAAGCTGGAAGATAACAATTCCATAGTTGTTCTAATGTTTTCCCCTACCGACCCATACCAGAGCCATGACATTGACTAAATAACATATTCATTCGCGCATAATAAGTAGACTTGACTGTAAAGGTTCCCGGTAAACTCCCGGACCCAACTATCATTACCCTCTTGCTCCTCATCTAATGGAATTCTCATAATCTTAGTAGCATCGCCCTCAGTGAGCGAGAGCCTAACCAAACTTTCACGCCAAGATCTAGTAATCGGGTATATGAAACAAGACATCTTGCCTTCTTGTGTTAGCAAGTGATGGCAAGGTTCATAAAAATGGCTTGCCCTTGCACTTCCCCATGATCCACCTATCAATTAAGTGAGTATCAACCCCACTATTAATTAACTTCCTCGCACCCAGGTCCGTTAAATCCATTACCTCATATACAACTAGGGGTGTACAAACGGTTAAAACAGATATCCGTTAACCGAAGTTTAATAAAAAGTATGGTGTTTGGTTATAACTGAATTAACCGAATTTAATACTAATATCTAATTTAACCGATAACCGTTTTAACCGATAACAGTTTTTTTTGTTACACTAATAACCGTTAACCGCCCCGATAACCATAGTTTCTGAAATAACCAAAATAACCAAACTTTTTAAAATAACCGAAATAACCGAACTCCCTAAAATAACTGAAAAACCCAAACTTTTTGAATTTACCGAAATAATTAAAACCTAAACCTAATTGAGTGAGTAGTAATATATTAGATAAAATTATTGGGTTAAGAAAAAATAAAATTTATAAAAATATATTTATAAAAGTTCTGTTATTATGGATAACCGAAGTTTAAATTTTAATATCCGTTAACCGAACCGTACTTTATTACGGATAACCGTTTTAACCGAAATAACCGAACTTTTATAAAACGGCTAAAAAATACGATGATTGAATCCGAAAAAAGAACAGTTATTTTGGTTTATCCGAAATAACCGCTCCATTTGCTCACTGTAATGGTATGAAATATACCATGCGGAAGGTCAAAACGTCTACCGAAGGCCTGCTAGCGGAAGGACTACTATCGGAGACCAATTGTCGGAAGGCCTGCTACCGAAAGGCCCCGATGCGGAAGGATCTACCAAGAGAGTCTACCGGAGGCCAATTATCGGATGGCCTATCGATGGAAGCCACTACTACCGGAGGGATTATTGTCAAAGTGACGGTCCGGAAGAGTTAGTCCAATACGGAAGCGGTTTTTCCAGTCCGGAGAGACTACCCGTAAAAGGACTGATAGTTATGTTTATGTAATACCATCACATGTATAGGGCAAAAGGGGAAACTTAGTAATAGAAAGTCTATAAATAGGAGTAGAAGGGCTCATTTGTAAAGGACTCAAGTTAGAAAAGGGAGCTCACATCCCAAAAGCTCTCTAGTGTTGTAAACCAAAGAATGAATAATAGCTCTGTCTAGAAGTGGACGTAGGCCGGATTATTGGCCGAACCACTATACATCTTGGTGTGGTAACGGATCGGTGTGGAGCATCTTCAATACCGTTTCATCTGGCGCCGTCTGTGGGAAAAAGACATCAACCGCGATTTATCCACAATTCAAAGGTGTAACGAGGGACTGGTTCTTAGAGAGTGACCGGTAAGAATTGATTCTCGACGATCTTGGGATACGTAAGGAGATTGGCGATGAGAGAGCAATTAGACGAAAAGCAATCCGAAAGGCAATCATGATTTCATCACGGTTCACAAAAACTGGAGAATTATCCAGTTCATCATTGGAGTTCAACATCTACGATCAAGAAGCTCAAAGATATTCACGAAGATTGACAAGGAAACAACAATTGCGGAATCCATCGACTCATTCTACGGTTTTCATTATGAACAGCAAGGAAATGGAGTAGCGGACGGAGAATATTATCCGATCGAGAGATGAAGCTAAAGGAATTCATCCAAGAATTCCGTTCGTGTGAATAAGCGGAACTTACGAAGAATTAAGAAGTGCAATCTGTGGGAAACGATCAGCTTCTCTAGAGCAACGACGATTATACCACAGGCTCGAGGTAACTGTTCGATAGATTGAGGTAACTGTTCGACGGATCAAGAAATGAAGCTCAAATCGGGGTCAAAAGCAAGACACGCTCAGAAGATTTTCGTCGAATATCAACGATTGAAATTCAGAGCAGATCGGGATCAAAGGATCAGATCGAAGAAGCCGATCCATCTTCGCACCACGATAAAGAGAATCGACAAAGAGAACCGATGCCGAGAATTGGAAAGGCGAATGGAAGGATCCGACGCAATCAAGAATCGCTGAACAACTTCAAAGGAATCGCCTCTCAACACACCTTCTGACATCAATTTGACCATGCCTAAAAGGCTATCAATCGGCAAAAGCAGAGGATCAAGGGGATCCGTGAAAAGCTCATTTCGCAATCAGAATTCCGATATACCTGCTGAGTTACGATCAAGGAGGAAAGCTCGAAGCTCAGCCTGTGCGCGTAATCGACATCAACATCCAGATCTCAGGATACTAAGTCCATTTCGAAGGAAAATCGTTCTCAAGATCTCGAAAAGACATCTTCAAAGCGGATAACAAAGAATCTTGAGCCACCGCTAGCCGAAAGATCAAACTCAAAGGATGAATTCAGAACTAATACATCAATCTACGCTCTCGCCCTCTATCTTGCTACTTTCAATCTGATAATTTTGAACTGACAATAAAATCGTTCTAAATCGACTGCTAATACTCTAAAAATTCTTTGCTCCTCTTTACCGATGTAATATCTCCGATGTTCTTTTCTTAGATCTTGGGCCTCGAAGAAGTTCAGTTTCTTAAAGGTCGCCAATCAGAAGGACATTACCGAAGATTACAGCTTAAAGAAGCACCGCAGGGACACCAGTAGCTATTCATCACTTAGCAGCCGGCTGTTGAATCCATCTCCAGATAGCACCTCAATCTCTGGTTCAAAGACCGAGCGCAAGCCAATGAGGAAAAAAGAGATTTGTTTCAGGAATATTATATTCTTCACCGGTAGCGGGTAAGTCACATAGCAAGCATCAAAACAGAGTTTTTGCTCCACCTTCAGTCTTAGCATCACTAATTTCATTTTTGGGCTATGGCTATGACATGGTTTCGCCTCTTATTTATACTGCTGTTTGTGTGGATTCAGTAGGTCAACTATGATTAATGATTAAAGTATGACAGTATGAAAGTGGCTTTCACTTTGTTTTCTCTAGTTAAACTCAAAAATCATGAACAGCAAACTGCATAGTAACTTGTTCAGGGATTGGTTTGTTAGCCGCTTCAGGCAGAGAAGAAAAATGCGATGCTTATCACTGCGGGTTGGTTAAAGTACTTCAGCAAATTAAATATTTAGATACCTATATTCTCCACCTGCTTGTGACTTACTGCCACCATTTGTGTTTACGGTTTCCAACTGATATAGGCAGCATGAGTAGTGATTCAAGATTGTCCCGCCCCATACCATTATGTTGATTGACGCACGATCTATTATACAAAAGAAATTGCATATGATTTCTAGTATATGGCGCAACTGTGCTGCTTGCATCCCATCCTTGTTATCAGCAATTTGACTAATCTAAGCCCAGAAAGAGATTTAGAATTTACAGAAAGCTGGTTATAAACACCTATTCTGGTTCGATAAACTTTGATATTAAAATCGGAGGATATTTCAGCAGTTCATTATGTCCCTACACCCTGGTTTTGTTGCTGATTGATTATCATACTTCTGTCTTTCATATTATACAACATCCTCATAGCTACCTTAGCACCGAGTTTCCTTGATTAAACCCAAGATAGGACGCAACTCAAGTCATTTTTTTTGCTAGAACTCCGAGAGGCCCGTCACAGTAGTTCTTTCAATCATTTTTCTGCATACCAACGGCAGCTCTTACTTTTATTTTAATCTACTCTTGGTTAATTCTAGTGTTGTTCAAGTACTTCACTATAACAATAATTTAAACTGTGTTGACTGGTTTGCTGTTGAAAGCTGTTTATTTCGCTTTGGTTACTGCTTCCGTATTGAGAATGGTGTGGTGGTGATAAATTCAACGTATAATTTTCTGGTGCAGTCTTGTTTTGTGATTTTAATAAGCTTGGATCGTATATTGTTCAATCTGAGAAACTGCAGAAATTCTATGTGGAATATGTGTAGAAAATTCTGCTTGATCTGAGCCGAGATTTCTGCTTGGTCTTTGCTCCTAATCTGCATCTATCTGCTGCTGCTATGGTCAATATGGCCAAAATTTAAACTGTTTATGTACCTGCTGCTTCTGAACTATTAGGATGTACATATCTTGCCTGGTTTTTGCTGCTACCATAGGTTCAAATTTGAGCATCATTGCTGTTACATCAATTGAACTCATTTCAACAACTCTTACCATCTAAAGGCTATGCGATTTTGTTTCTGATCCTTGTTGTTGTTAATCGGCCAAACTCGATCTTGTGTTATGCTTGATTAGACCTGTTATACACCTACCACCGCATCCAGCAGTTAAAAAGGAACATAGTCTGGTTGATTCACCTGATAGGCAACATTGCTTCTGTTTGAATCTCTTCTAAGCCTTACTTACTTCGGATGTGGTTGTGCATTCTGCAAATAAACATTCTCAGTCATCTTTAGTGGCTAGTAAGATCTGTTGCAGCGGTTCTGTTAAGTCCTGTCCGGGTCCTGCAAATTGGATAGCTTGGTTTTCATAGAAACAATCTCCTGACTCCATTATGTTCTATTGTTACTCACTACTACTTTTTGACGCTGCTATATATTTCATAAAACCCAGCATGGATATCGTCATTTTATTTTTACGGAAGTCTTTAACTTGTGAACTAATGCTAAATACCTGTATGTTCTTACTGATATATACCGCTGCTGCTGTGGAAAATGGTGGAACGGAGGCGGCAACTCCTGCTTTCCGCTCAAGATCATCTGCTTCCGGAAGTATCTAAGCATGCATTTATGCCCAGAAAAGTCTCGGGCCCCTCCAACAATCTAGTCAATCCACCGGTAATATCATTTTCTCACCGGTAAGAAAGAGGTACCAAACCTTTTGATATTTCATTGTGAATATTCTTTTACCGCTGGAAGTTTACGAAACTTTCTCTAGAGGATTGATCACCCTCTAGTTTTCAAAAAAAGAAACATTTTAAAACAATTTCTGATTTACTTAAAACCAAGACCAGAGAGTCTTGCGAAAAGAAAAGAAAAGAAAGAAAAAGAATGTATCCGACGATCTCACCATTGGCCATGGTAGAGTGTTTTGTATCCGACGATCTCACCATTGGCCATGGTAGAGTGTTTTGTATCCGACGATCTACCATCAACGATGGTAGTGTAATTCATCCGACGATCTCACTGTCAGCGTCCTGGCAGTAGAGTGTTAATCCGACGATCTCACCGGCTCAAAGTCGGTAGAGTGATAAACCGACGATCTCACCATGTGTACAGTGGTAGAGTGTGAAAGCATGAAAGTGTAACTAAGGGGTTACCAAAAGAGACCTTGGCAAAAAAAAACGAAAGAGCAGTCTAAAAATTCTTCATTATAAGAATCTCCAACTTTTGGGAAGTAATAGAATTTATAGTAATTCCTTTTGTTCACCTCAGACTTGTGTTATCCATGTACTTAGAAAGGCTGCTCTAAAAAACCTATAGGCTGTATATTTGGGTTTTTATCCCCGTGATTAATATACTCTAACTAACAAAAAATTTTGGGAAGTCCGGTCGCTCCGGGCAGCCCAAAAGACAAATATCTTTTAATCTGTTAAATTTAGGTATACAGGTCCAAGGAATAAAGTGATTCAAGCAGCAATCTAATTATGAAGTAATATCCCATTATTATTATTATCTCGGACTTCTTGAGATTATTATGGTCTTCTGGAATTATTATGGTCTTCTGGGGTTATTATGGCCCTTCGGAATTCCAGATCTTTGGATTTCTTATTATGGCACGGTCAAGGAACAGAGACCTCTTCTCAGGAGTACAAGTAGGACTTCATCGCCCCGAAACCCGTGGGACTTCTTTGTTACCGGAAGACAAACTCTTACATAGGCTAAAGTTTTTAAGTTCATTTCCTTTTTAGGCAAAAGAAAAAGAACTTGTGGGACTAGGAGATATATAGTAGAAAAGAAAAAAGTACAAAGTGTAAATTTTATCTTCTTTTTATAAGTTCCACTTTTTAGTGTTAAAAAGTAGAACTTGTGGGACTGATGTAATGGTTGAAATATACCATGCGGAAGGTCAAAACGTCTACGAAGGCCTACTAGCGGAAGGACTACTATCGGAGACCAATTGTCGGAAGGCCTGCTACCGAAAGGCCCCGATGCGGAAGGATCTACCAAGAGAGTCTACCGGAGGCCAATTATCGGATGGCCTATCGATGGAAGCCACTACTACCGGAGGGATTATTGTCAAAGTGACGGTCCGGAAGAGTTAGTCCAATACGGAAGCGGTTTTCCAGTCCGGAGAGACTACCCGTAAAAGGACTGATAGTTATGTTTATGTAATACCATCACATGTATAGGGGCAAAAGGGGAAACTTAGTAATAGAAAGTCTATAAATAGGAGTAGAAGGGCTCATTTGTAAAGGACTCAAGTTAGAAAAGGGAGCTCACATCCCAAAAGCTCTCTAGTGTTGTAAACCAAAGAATGAATAATAGCTCTGTCTAGAAGTGGACGTAGGCCGGATTATTGGCCGAACCACTATACATCTTGGTGTGGTAACGGATCGGTGTGGAGCATCTTCAATACCGTTTCACTCACCCCTACACACAACCCTTCAAACTAGGCTTGAATCACTGCCCAACTTAGCTTCACAGAAATTACCATTAGGAAATATCTAGCCCTTAGTAATTTTGACAAAAGGATGTGAGGATTTGTCATAATTTTCCAACACTGCTTAGGCAAGATAGCCTTACTAAAAACCACTAAATCCCGAAAGGCCAACTCTCATTGACTAAGATTCTAACATATAGAAGACCATCTTTTCAATGTAAACCTTGTTTTGCTACCCTACCACTCCACTAGAATCATGCTAAGAGATGGTAAATTTCATGAATCATACCCATTTACAACTTAATAACACTCATCACATAGGTAGGAATTGCCTGAAGAATTGTTTTATAAGGATGCCACACCCTGCAAATAGCCTGACAGGCTCCTGCCTACATTTCCAGAAACCTAGATAGAGGCCAAATAAACAAATTCACAGATTAAAAAAAAACTAACAATGCTATTGCAGAGCTATTAAGGATCCTGGAAGACAACATGATTCCATATTTCTGGGCATTGATGCACTGTCCAGAGGCCAACTTAAAATCATCCACTATACTAGACATAACCACACACTTTGGGTATTAGCTTCACCAAACAACACACAATCGTCTGGAAAAAAAAGTTAGTGACATGACATCCACATCTAGACCATGAACTCAAAAACCTTTAAGGAACCAACATCAAACGTAAGCCTTAAACTAGATTCCAAGACCTCCATGCACATATGAACACGTAAGGGGAAAGAGGACCCTCTTGCCTCAACCCCTGCGCAGGAGAAGAGGTTTGACCAGGAAACCCATTAATCAACACCCCATGATCACTGTAGTAAGATATTCTTGAACTAAACTAACCCAATTTGGATGAAATTTTGTACTCCTTACAACATCTAAATTGAATCCCTACTACCTGATCAAAAACTTGAGACATGTCTATTTTAAAAGTAAAAGAACCACATTTAACAGCTCTAGAATTCCTCATTGTATGAAGAAGCTCATGAGCAACTGTGACTTGATCCATAATGAGACGACCACTAACAAATGTTGCTGGCTTTCAAAGATCATAAAAGGCATTACAGTTTTGACTCAATTAACTAGCATCTTTGATATAGCCTAATGTATTGTATTATAGAGAGAAATAGGACAAAAAAAATATGTCATATAGCAAGTACCCTTTTTTATAGGAACTAACACCAAATGTGAAATACCCCAAAGATGTGTCTAGGAACTTGTCCAGGACTTTAGCTTTGTTTGGCAAGATCACTTGTATATTTTGTGAGGCTTTTATGATCGAAAAGGAAATGATTGATTTAGGCATGAGTGGTAAGCAAGTAGGTGGATAAGTAGCTAGGAAATAAAGCATGGTGGAATCAAGTAGGTGGATAAGGACTAGGAAATAAAGCATGAGGTGGAATCAAGTAGGTGAAACAACTAGGTAAGTGACTAAGCAACTAAGTAGGTGAAACACACATGTAGGTGACTAAGCACCCAAGTGGTGGCAAACCACTTTCCTTCCTTACTAAGATAGATTATGAGGGTTAGAATACATGGTCCTCTTATAAGATAAGCGCTAAAATATCTAACCGTGGAACCTTTAATGTTGTCATCTCCTTAGTGAACCATACCTTAAGTCCAATGGAAGGTTAGCAAGTGGAAGAAAGGTGTCGTGAGCTAGGGAAATGCTTAACCATTTAGGTAATTCTTTAAACATTAATAAAGCCAAAGGAATATCTTCCAAGTCCTATAAATGTAACCATACCCCTTCATTATAATTCATTCACTTCCATGTTTGTAAAACACTTACTAAATCAAAGAGAAATAAGTGAGGGCCGTGAGTGTTAGGCAAAGAGAGGAGAAAACCAAGAAGCTTGGAGAAAAAAAGGAAGTACCGAGAGCAAGTAGAAGAAAAAGGAAGGCATTGCCTAGAAAATGAGGAACCTATAGCCATTGGGTCAAGAGAAATTCGAGAAGAAGCCTTGTTTTTGAAGAGTAGCCACTATAGTCAATTTAATGGAGGGAAATAAAGTAGTTCTTGCGTTCATCAATTATGTGTTCTTGGTGATGATTTGGTAAGGTCTTCTTGGTTGATTATATGCGCAAGCTATGTTGGTATTCTCTTATATTGTTCTTCATGGATTTAAAGTTATTATCTTGTATTTGGAATATGGTGTTTGTTGGTTTTATATTGACGAGATTGTTCTTGTTTATCTTGAAGGTTATGTCATCAGTTGGTGATGTTCAACTTGTATAGTATGTTGGTATTTACTTATGTCATGAGTATGTTGTTAAACTCTTGTTGTTGGTCCGGGCATGTGTTATTGTGTGGTTGACAAGGAAAGTTGGTAAGGCCATATTGGCAAAGTCTACACTGATTATTTGTCACTACCAATGTATTGCATTTAAGCCACTAGATCTACTCTTTCGGGTAAGTTATACCGTTAGGGGGTGTGCACATTTAAGGACATGGGGTGAGGGGTAACTATTTGCCTAAGGGGCTGAGGGTCTTTGTGCCCTTTGTCTTTGGACCGGTATGCCCGAAGGTTGGTAAGAAGGTAAGTTTGCCTAAGGGACTGAGGGTCTTTGTGCCCTTTGTTGAAAGACCGGTGTACCCGAAGGTTGGTATGATGTGATTGTGGTGTTGATACTCTTGAAGAGTGTTCCAGTTGTATGGTTGTCTTATGTGCATATTGTTTTATATTGTCCTACGCATGAAGTAAGTCTCACTATGTTTGATTTACTTGTTATTATATAATGTGAAATTATTTCTTAAAATACAAATGAACTTGGCAAGATGAAGCTAGAATAACTCAGTTTATCTGACTTTGTCTGTGACTCCTTTCATTGTGTATGGTTTTATGGTTGTAGGTTGATATGTGCTTGGCATGAATTTTGGGTTGGGCACGTTTAAGTAGTTTTATAGTTTTATTATATTCTTATGTGTTGTTGTAATATCTTTGGGGCATGTCTTGGGATAACTAGGGTTTTGGGCATGACTAGGTAGCGCCCGGGTAATTAGCGTTTTGGCACGAGTTACAATTGATCATATTTTGACATAGGCATAATGGAGCTTGTTCCCTTGGCATACTTTCGGTTTATTAGTGATTAAGTGACTTTTAGTTAGATGAATTAGCCTTAGCACTCACATGGGTGAGTGTGGCGATAACAACCCGATAAGCTTTATGTGTATTCTATTGCAAATAAGTTAAATGAGTTAGTTTAAGAAGTAAGCTAAAAATCGGGATGTTACATTTGGTATCAGAGCAATAGGTTAGGTCTTAATGTAGACAAGCCGTGTGGGATGAGATTATGATTCTTGTTTTGCTTATAAGTATGATTCTTTGTGTTTATCTGTAAACTTATATGCAATGGTGATTTGACATGATTGTTATGCACCTTAGCATGTAGACTGATTTTGTGACATGATTATATGGGCCTTAGCATGTTGGTTGACCTTGTAGCTATTTATTGTTGTTTAAAATTGCATGATAAGTGTAAGCTTTAGGGATGAAGCTTAGTTTAAGGAGGAGAGAATGAAGTACCCTAAAGACGTGTCTAGGAACTTGTCTAGGGCTTTAGCTCTGTTTGCATGATCAATTATATATTTTGTGAGGGCTTTATGACCCGAAAAAACGAAAAGGATGATTATGATCAAAAATGAACCACGGATCTACTAGATAGGGCACTCATGACCTAGCACGTACGGTGTTGACGTCCCGTCCCATTAGTCTCGTCGGACAACCTTTCTTCACCATTCACACATCTCCCTGACACATCATTAAATAACCCAAGATTGATGTATCATTTTCTCGGTTAACGAGCAACTACACAAGGGAATGAAGCTTCATTCCTGACAAAGCCATCTCGGATGAGGTGACGTCAGCCCTACTCTACGAGGAGATATCCCGAGTCACAACCTGGCCAGCAGAGGAGTAGCAAGCTAGCTCATCTATCTATATAAATAGCAATAAATGTCCCATTGATTTGGAACAACATATCAATACTCTCTCTCTCTTATATTCTCTCAATCATACTAATAATCTCTGCCAAACCTCCATGGACTAGATCATTCAAGATTGAACCACTTAAATCTTTGTGTCACTTTGCTCATTCATATTCATAAACTGACAACTACAATCCATCAACCCTTAAAGGAGATAACCTAAACCTACATCACATATTACACTATAACATTTGGCGCCGCCTGTTGGAAATTTCTCACTATCACTACAAAGCCCTCACTACCACCACCACGAAGAACCTTCAAATGGCCACTGCGCCACCACCACAGGATGGAAACACTAGTGGAAACAAAATATGAAATATGTAGGAAGGTAAAGAGGCTCACCCATCCTCATGATAGCTGGTAGAGGTTACAAAACAAACTGACACCGAAAATGATCCCTGCATGAGCCACATATCTCCAACTCAAGCAGGCCTGTCAAGAAAAGCATGTCGGTCATAAGCTTCACCAATGAGGACTTGAAGGGTGTTACCCTCTAACACAACGACCCATTGGTAATCTCAGCATAAATCGACAACCAAAATGTGCATCAGATCCTAGTAAACAATGGTAGTGGGTTCAATTCGATCACAGTGGATGCTTACAGACGACTAGGTGCCCTAAAAGAGTAAATAAATTACTTTAGCAACAGTCTTAACGGCTTTTAGGGGTGGAGTCCCATTGAAAGGGGACGATCGAGCTACAAATGATGCTCAAAGACGTAAAACTTAGTTGCATGGAAAATATCAAGTTCTTCTTGATGAACGATCTCCTCGACTGTAATGCCTTTCTAGGGCGCCCTAGCATCCACGCCTTTCATTCCTTTCTAAGCACGATGTGCTTACAGTTGAAATTCCTAACCTACTCGGGGAAGGTATCCATGCTAAAGGGCCATCAAAGAACAACCTAAATCTACAATGTGGAGGCATCTAAGATAAAGATATCAGTTCACTCAGTTGGCCTCGCTAACACCTTAACACCTGTTAGAGTGTATATGTGGTATAGGTTTAGATTTACTCCTTCATACACTAGCGATATGAGTAAGCGATTATGAGTAAGCAAGATGATACAAGAATATACGTGGTTCAATATATAATGATCTAGTCATCGGGGGTGACAGAGGTTTCACTATGATTGAGAGAGTACACTGAGAGAGATAGCATTTATGTGTCTCTTATATGCGTATGTGTGTCTCCATAATAAATGAGGCATTGATTGTTATTTACAGGGAAAAACATTCAAGTTGGCTTGCCATGCCGGCTCGCTGCTCGACTTTAAGTCAAGCTGATGACGTGGGCTACTTCTATGTAGAGTAGGGCTGACATCATTCGGGGTAACCCTATCAAGGATGAAGCTTCCTGACTACTTACCTATGAAGAAGGACATATCAGTCTCAGGGCATTTAATTAAGTGTTAGGGAGGCGTACGAGTGGTAGTGATGGTCGTCTGACAAAACTGATGAGACTAAATGTCAGCGCCATATGTGTCAGGTTATGAGTGCTCTGTGTGATAGAGTTGTCGTAGTTGGGTAAGCTTGCTAGGAAGACCAGATAAGGTATTCGCTGGCAGAGCTCTGGTTGACTCTGGTCGGTTAAATCTTGGACTTGGTCTTAGCCTTGAGACCAGAGTTTAGGTTATAAAGGGGTTTGACTTCCAGTTCTTGATGTTTGGAAGCCAAATTTCTTACATCCTGCTTGTTGGGTCCTCATCAAAGTACATGTTTAGAGATACAAAAATATGATTGTTCTCTGAATGACATGGTTAGGAAGAGTTTATTACACTATAGCAACACTAGTCCCCTAAGTCTTACTTCTTGAGTCTGCGAGAGAAGCGGGACTTAAGTTGTCCGAGTCTATTTTCTTGTTTTATACTTGGGAAAAATTGAAGTAAGAGAAAGGGTCGAGGTATTTTACCTGGGATATATCCCCACTAGTCCCCCAAGTTTGACTTCAAGTGGGATTTGGCGGGAAGTTAAACTATGAAATGTTTTACTTGTGTGGTTTTATCTCGGGGAAGCGAAGCGTGAGATGATAAAGTCGTTGTAAGGCAACGACGAGGGTATAATGGGGGCGGGTTACCGATGGTAACCGAGTGTTGTCTTTGTCAGTGAATTGATGCATAGCTTTGACACACAGATTATGATTATTGAAGTGCTAGAAAAGTGGAGGTAACTGTTGTGCAGGCAGGGTAGGCAGCCAATTGAGTTCTCACGCCTATAAATCGGGTGAGTGGGAAGAGAATTGCTCTTCACTAAACTCCACATTCTGACCGTGGCTTCTTTAACTGCTACTGGTGTTGGTAAAATAAAAGGGGTGGTCCACACTACCTTGTCGCCTGTGGATCCTAAGCTTAACGCTAAGGTGGTGATGGTGACAGATTGTCTTGCAGAAGTTTATAGGGAGGGGGAGGGGTATCCCAAGATACCCAATGGCTCAGGGTTGGACACCACCAAGCTTAAGGCGCTACTGGTGAATGTGAAGGCATCAACGGGGACTAAGTTTTTGCAACCTGTGATAGTTGCATGCTTTTATGACTCTTTTTCCGATGGGTTCATCGTATTTGAGCAGATGAAGGTCGGCTTAACCTTTTTAGTCCACCCGTTCATCCTCGACTTTATGAACAAGGTGGAGGTGAGTCTAGTGGAAGTGCATCCTCACGCCATCCAGGAAATGACGCTGTTTATCGACTAGTCGTGGGTGTGTGACAACATAACAATGGGGTCATAGTTCCTCTTCGTGTTCGTTCTACAATACCGCCAGCTCGGGAAGCTTCTCGCCACACATGAGGAAGGGCTTGTCTATTTCAACATTAAGGTTAACTAGTGAAGTCATAACTAGTTTGTTATGAAGCCACCTGCGGGAGATGATCCATCAGCTCAAGAGACACTTGCTGACCATAATAAGATATTCCACAAGATTGTTAAAGAAAAATCACAAAAGCAGAGGGTCTATGGTACGGGAGAGTTAGCACCTATCTATTTCCCTAACTCATATCACAGCACTGGCACCAACTCACGTGCTACTGACGACGATCAAAATACGTATGAGGCGATGAAGTTAGACATTGAGCGAGATCTGCTTGAGAAGTTGGGTGACACTTTAGGATCAGATTTGTGTTGAGGAGCGGGATGCAATCAGCCAGGATCTGCGTAGCAACGAGACGTAGGCTATGATGAGCGCAGCTCCCCAGATGTTTCCCTTTTAGGGTCCACATGATGCTCCAGATGATAGCTCTAGTATGTCAGGTAGATGGGGTTCATAAGGAGGTCCAGGTGCCGGCTCACGTGATCCGAGTGGCGTAGGTGATTAGATGGGGTATCGTCTAAAGGATGGACAAGGTTGGGAGCACAGACGTAGGTAGTTAGAACATTATGGTTATGTGACATTGAAACTTTATATCGTCGAACATCTTGAGTCCATATTATGGTTGTATTTATTTATTAACCGAGTTGTCTTATATGTTGATTGTACGAATGTTTAACTATTAGTTTCAATTTGGTTAGTAATACCATTTTATTTCCAATTGTTGTGAGGAAGTCTTCATTTACTATTATAGGTTGGTTATATTACAAGTGGAAATACATTAAAGTTGCAAATAAATAATTTAAAAAGAATTCAAAAAAATTTACAAACTGATTATCGATGGAAATTCGCCACTAATATCAAAAAGCAGAAATTAAATATTCCATCACAAATTATAGACAAACTCTTTTCGTTTCAAATCCGTCGCTAATTGGCAACAAAAGATGTCATCCGACGCAAATCCAGGTATGTGACGGATTTTGTTTTTTTTTCTAGTAGTGAAGTATGCTAGCATCAGACAATTTGGCAGTACTCGAGTTCAATAAGAGGTCTAAGGTTTATGAGCATCCCACTGTATATCATGATTAAATTGTTGTTAAAACTACCATGACATTTATTATTCAGAAGCATCACACGGATTTACAGACAAATGTTTTTTAAATCAAAATTTGTCAATTTTCTATTGATGTTTCCAAATCCACTCTCTTCAAGGGAAAACATTTGGAAAATTCAAGTTGGAGAATTTCCAAGGAATTACTATTTTAAAGAAACATCTAATGTCATCACTAATAAGAAGCATTGGTTTTGTTAAATCAACTTCTTCCTCATGTCCACAAGAAAACAAATGTTTTTAAGTTCAAAACTTTCTTCGTGAGATGACAGCGGCATAATGAGATTTCTTTGCGGAAAACATCAACTTCACCAAAATCAATTTTCTTCAAATGTCTTTTAAAACAAGGATCCATGACATAATCATTTTCCGATAGTGGAACACAAAGACTTGTCTCTTGTTTCTAAAAAGTTGAGCATTGTCTACCAAACACCACATCTCATCCCTAAGCATTGAAACATCCCACAAAATGTTTAAGAACCCACGCCCTTCAAACCTGTGTCAAAATTCCCAAACTAATAATGGGGACATCTGAGTTGGAATCACTTAATCAAGATTTCTTCCCAACAAACGTGTGAATAAAACTCTCTGAGTGTAAGAGTGTGAGAGTGTCTTGAGTTGAAAAACTAATGAGTGAAAGAGTGTTTCATCTTTACACAACTTCGGTGAGGCCACACACAAAAGTGAGGAAAACAACATAACTCTGACTAAAGAAGAGAGCTACTAGATTTACACTTAAACCTGTGAAAGGTAACAAGAATGGACACACAACTATCATGAATGACGAAGCACCTAGGTAAACCACCACATAGCCAAAAAGCTCGTGAAACCTTGGAAATAAACCTTAGGCACCCCCATTGAGCCTTTCATATATATATTATATATAGATATCTACTTTTTTATCAATAAAGCTTCACAAAATTTCCAGCTCATGATGATTACCCACCCTGGTGACCAAAGGAAGCAAGAAGCCCAGCTCTCAGAACAACAAACAAACCCACATGCAGAAAGAGAAGCGAAACCGCAACAAACAAAATGAAAATCTACAAACTGTCCCAAAGCGACCCAGGATTCAGGAGCTTAAACCAAAGCAGCTGCAAAAGATTAGAAAACACAAGAACCCCGCGATGGGTGAAAGGAAACTCTAAAGCCTCAAAAATCAAACAAAAAACAACAACAAAGATGGGAACAAGGACAAATTCAAAGTTCAAAGTCCAAAGCCCGAAGGAAAATCCACAGTAGCAAGATAGATTCGCACATAAGGACAAGAAGGCGAATCTAGGAGAAGGTGCAAGGTGCATCTGTAGTCACCCTTAAGCTCTACAAAACCAAAATGTCTCTCCATATCCCATGTGACATTCATTACACCCAATGACCCCGCTATAAGCTTCAATACTTCCGAATTGATAGGTACATGTCTAATCAAGTAAAAGTAACAGATGAAAGGCGTAAATCCATCATATATGGTATTCAGATGTTGAGAAGTTATGATTGTAAGTGAGGAACGAGTGCAATTTCTAAACACAAGGAGTGTAGGTAGAAAAAGCACTACAACAAAGCAAGCCTAAACTTTGTGAGAACAGGAATTGTTCACATGTTTAAATCAAAGAAAAGAAAGGGACAATCGATCGGTTCGATCGGTTGCCACAAATTCTAACTCAGTCTGCTCAAAGAAATAATGGGGACAATTGTTGCTCCAACAATTGCTTTGGACACCACAACCTAGGGGAACCCACGAGCCTTAAGCACATCATAAGCCGTAAGAACCCTACCTCTATCCCAAGTTTTAAGAACTTTGTAAACCTTAAGCACCACATTTCAATACTACAAACCAAAATCCTTAAGCAACCATAATGAGAACATCTTACACCTCCTCAAAAAGCATGTTTGTCTTGGAGACAACCCATAAGTCTGAAATCTTTAGTCAGGAAATGACAATTTCATGAGCCTTCTTGATAAAGCAGCTTTTCCAGACACTAATCATTGCCATGTTTGGTACCTTTGTAATCAAATTTTCAAATACTTCGCCAAGGACAGGTTTCGGACCATACAAGCACTCAAATCACATTACAATTTCTACATCATCACCTCAAACACAAATCATTATCATGTTTGACACTTTTTCAGTCAATTTCTTCAAAACACTTTGTTGAAATCGTTAAGGACAGGTTCCAGACCCTACAAGGACCCGAATTGCATTTTATAAAACACATTACTTTTCCTACATCAATTTCATTGCACAAATCACATTTTTGACAACTAGAACACTAGATTTAGGTATCGACACCTTACAATAGTCCGAATGAGTTGGTGGAGCAATGGGAATAAGTCCATTGTGTTTATGTCAGTTTTTAGGGAGTAACAACAAGTGTGTGAAGGCAATAAGTCACCTTAGAAAACTAGAAGTTATCCGAACACCCCAGTTGGTGGGTAAAGGAAATAAGTTCCCGTGAGTCTAACCAAGAGCAGTTAGATGGATCTCGGTCTCATAAGTAATCCATGTTAGACGGATCTCGTCTTCCTAAGCAATTTGAGTTAGATGGATCTCAATCTCCATAAGCAATCTAAGTTAGATAGATCTTGGTCTCCATGTATAAGCAATATAAGTTAGATGAATCTCGGTCTCCAACGACAATCCGAGTTAGACAAAAATTGGTCTTTATAAGCAAGTTGAGGTAGACGGGTCTCGATCTCCAAAAGCAGTCCAAGTTAGATGGTTCTCGGTCTCCATAAAAAATCCAAGATTTGATGGATCATGACCTTCATAAGAAATCTGAGTTGGATGAATCTCGGTCTCCATAATTAATCCGAGTTAGATGGATCAGTTTCTATAAGAAATCCTTGAAGGATTTTGGTATTAGGAAGAAATCCGATTTGGAAGGGTTTGGTCCCCACAAGTGTTGAGAAAATTATAAACATAGTAAATAAACCTAGCTAAACAGGCAAGTGCACCCAATTCGTTGCAATATAACAAGTATCGTATCCACAAGGAAATTGGTTTCTAAATCCCAAGCTTCGGTACTTTAGTAAAACGTAAATGAAAAACATAAACGGGGTTTAGCCGGAGGCAGGCTTGGTAGTTTGTCAATGGAAAAGCAATAAAACAATAAATTGGTTGTTTAATGAAATGGGTGAAAGAGTGCCCTATGATAGTGGGGAATCACCTAAATCACCCAAAGAAACTCAAAACCATAACTCATTATCTCATTGTCTATTAGAGTTCAATTCATGAATCCCCAAATCATGAGAAACCCAATTTTTACCTAATTAGTCAAACCCCTTAATCAAAGGAGGTTTAAGTCACTAAGTAGCATTAAGTAAAAACTCTTAAATAATAGCCCTAAGATTTTACTCCCAAAATCAAGAGAGCAAAAGTTAGGGTTTATCCCCCTTTGGTCTAGTTCCCAACTCAAGCTCAACTATTGAATGAAACCACCATAAATGTAATAAGAGATCAATTTAAGGCATTAATTGATATTGAAGGGAATAAAACAAGAGTATTAAATGAGTTAGGTTTCTAGCATTCAATCAGCAAAAATAGGGTCAAGCCCCATCCTAGGATACAAATAAGTCTACTCAGCCATTAAGAGATAAAAGAGAAGGAAAGAGGGAGAAATAGCCAGCCATTAGAGGAGCTTCCAAGCTTCAATGGAGGAAGAATCTTCACTCTCTTCTTCTCTTCTTTTCTCCTTTTGTTTCGCCTCTCTCTCCTCCCTCCCTCTCTCTCTCCTTCTAGCTAGAAATGTGTGTGGTGAAGAATGGGAATAGAAGCCCGAAAACCACCTTTTTAAACAAAAATCTGGGCAAATTTTCTGTCCACCTTGTCAGGGTCGGTCTCGGGGGTTGGTCGGACTCTCTGTGAGGGAGGCATGTGACAATTTTTTAGCTCGACCGACCTTGCCAAGGTCGTCGGTCGACTCCAGTATGTTGCAGTAGGTTTGGACAAGGTCGGACCGACCTTCCCAGGGTCGTCGGTCGTCGAGACAAGAAATCATCTTTGTGCCGGAATTATCTCGATGCTTCCCATTGGCTTGGTATCCTTCCCAAAGTGTTTAAATCATTGATGCATCCTCAAATTAAACTTTCAATAAGTACTCACATGAGTATTTACCTATTCAATATGTCAAAAGTAAAATATAAGATAAATAATCACAAAAGTACTCCATAAAGTGGTGAAATAATTCATGCACCGAATAAATGACGGTGATAAAGACCTTGAGATAGCACTATTTCACCACTTATCAACTCCCTCACACTTACCTATTTGCTTGTACTTAAGCAAAATTAGATAAGGACCCATAAAAAGAAGGAACATTGAAAGTAACCAAGTGTTTAGATGAATTCTTGAATTCAAGTGAGCAAAATTTGTGAAAAACCTCAAGAGGAGTGCAACCAACCTTCTCATGGTGACATGGGTGTGCTTAGGGCAAATAAAATATAAAGTTTCAGGGTATGATTGAAACCAGCAAGTGCTCCTGATGCGTCCCCGACGTGTCGTAGGCGTATCATGGACTCTAATAAAACTTGATAGTTTAGGAATAGACACGAGATAAATTTAATCTGGAAAACCCATTTCGATTGAGAATTTACACACACACACGACAATCTCCCTTTCCCAAACACAGACTCCCGGGACAGTTTTGACTTTACCCCTAAAGTCCTTAACCCTCTTTTGACTATCGGCCTACGGTTCACCAACTGTTCCCCGACCTGTCGGTCTATCAAATACCCAATGTATTGATACTCTAACCCAGTCCTATCTAGCTCACCAAATCTCTAGCACTTACACACACTCCTAAGTCTGATCCACACTTGCCCATATTATTTCTTTCTTTTCTCTTGTACAGGCATACTTACATAAGAAATAAATGCGAGTATATATACACGGTTGTTAGGAGGTAACTACCGTCCTATTAGTCCCTAGACTTCTAGGAGTCGGCTACAACTTTGATTATTCACATAACAACACACTAGACTTGTAGAGATTCTTTAACTTGATCTGGAGGCGTCTGGACTACGTGTCACCTCATGGTTGGTCACGTTGGCGGTAGCCCTCTTGATAGGTCGATCACCACTTTGTGCCCCACTTGCCTGATTCTGTTTGGCTCATTAAATGCTCATAAATTCTCTCTTCTGATTTTGTTACGGCTATGTAATGATGTTCATTAATATCCTTGTTATCTTGTGCATTAATGAACTACAACTCATTTTGTCGTGAACGTGTTGTGAACAGTTGATTAGTGTGGATGTATGTGTCTTATCTGAATGTGTCGATCTTTTGCAATCCTTTATCTTTGATTTTTGTTTTTAAGCATGAGAGATATCTTCGTGCGGTGTCTGACTAAGAAGGATTCCCCCTGAGTTTGTTAAGGGTTTTAAAAAATTGAGAGATTCCCCCTAAGAAGGATCCCCCTGGGTATTTAAGGGTTTTAAAAATTGAGAGATTCCCCCTAAGAAGGATTTCCCCTGAGTTTGTCAAGGTTTTTAAGGATGCAAAACTTTAACGAATGATAGCAATAAGTGACAACTTTTATGCACAATAAGTGACAACTTTTATGTTATAATATAACCAAAGTAGATAAAGTTTTCATTCAGATGATACATAATACAAGGACGATAGACATAGTCTCACACAAGTACATATACTTTTTCTTTCCCCCTTTGCCATACAGCAAATAGGGAGCAACTACACTACGTAGAATGTTGTAAAGGCCATGACATTCCATAGAGTATAAAACTACAAAATTGATCAAGATAATCTAGATTGAGTGACATGTTTGGGTATCCCATTCATAATCTTCTGGCCAAAGGGTTCATCCTCCGAAAAAGAAGCTTTGATCCAAGATGGTTTGGCTGTGGTAGGATTAATCAAAGTGATCAGCTGTGTGGAAAGTCAGACTCATCAGAATCTATTGTGAGCTCCAAGCAGTGTGGGAATGTGTATGTGATAGAGTGACACTGGAGGTGATAGACCAAGCTGTGAGGGGGTCGGAGACTTTTTGAACATAGCTTTGGGCGACCTACTTCTTTGGGTGTTTTGTTGCCATGAACTTGCGAATTGTGGAGTGCACTGTTTGTTCATTTGAGCTGGATGAACTTTGTGGAGTTTGTGCCATTTTGTGATATGTGAAGGACTGAGTGTGAGTGGCAGATGTAGTAAGCAAGTTTTATAGACACTTTGGATATGCTCAACGACTAATCGGTGAATGGTATTAAATGAGGTGCTACGTCTTGTGGGCTATGTTTTTAGGCTTTTTAGGTGTTAATGTTTGAGGCTGGATTAGTGGAATTGAGGGACTAAATATCTCAGATCATTTTACAATTTTTAATCAAGGAAGAAGCAACTAATACAATAAATTGTTTCGGAACCATCATAAGCATTCAAGTCGACAAGAACCAATTGCATTTTCATTGATATCAAAAGATTACTTTGAAACAGAAAGTCAAAGGCAAATAAAACATTAATGGTTTTTACATTTTTTCGAAGATGCTAGTTATGCCAATCATCAAGGGGAATGTGATATTATCTCACCATACATGTCTGCTCACATAAAAACTTGAAAAAACGAAATTGTATATGTGTAAGTTTTTTTGATGTGAGAAACATATCAGCATTGTCGTGGGCATAATTGACTCAACAACATTATCATATTCAGATGTCCACAAGGCACGCTATTTATCAATCTATGTTAAGAGGAATTAAGAGAATATTACCTAATGTAAATAGGTTAGTCAGGATCTATTTGTACATGCTTTGGGATTTGTTAGCGGACTCCAAGGGAGATATATTTATACATAATTTTTCATAGAAAAGGTTACCATGAAAAAAGAAAGAGAAAGAGTTTTGAGATCAAACTTGATAAGTAAATTACAACGTGTTGTCTAGGTTTTGTGATGTTCAACGTGTAAACAAATTACGTAGAATTTTTTCAAGTTATTAATAGATTTGCTGGCTGAATCTTTCTTATTCTCAGTGTGTCTTGTCTGCCCCTCGCTGGTGCTGTACATAATATTCAATTTCATCCTTTACAAATGTACACCTTAAAATAAGTAAAGTCCATTTTATCTTCAAATCCAATACTAGGGTTTTAAGAGATGAACCAAATTTCAATTCAACACATACAAATGTTCTTGAAAGCAAGACTTTATGAGCCAACTAATGAAACATAATCACATCACAAACTACACCATGAAGCCAAGCACAATTGGATCAAGTGAAGCTACAAGTTCGGTCTCATCTTATCATGAGCAACAACTTGACAGAACCGACATAATTATTTTTCGATTATGGTCTCAAATCTTTAAGCTTGGACCAAACTAATGATTACATTTAAATGTAATCGACCCCTTGACATTTGAACTGTCTAAACATGCACACACAATAAAATCATGTCCAAGGATCAAGACAACTTGCATTTGGGTCGATGATGCCCACCCTCTTAAGAACAATAATCAAACATTCCTTGAACAAGGTAACCAACTGCACAAGCCTTATGTGACCGGATAGGATTGGACTGGCCATGTTTAAGGCCCAAACAACCTCTTAGGGACCATAACGACTTATGATGGGGTCATTCTATATCTTAGGATAAGACTCGTCTTCTTTTTCAAATCTAGGACTAGCTTGGAACCAAACGAAGGCCCAAACTTTGATTTTTTTTCTTCTAACTGGTTTTTAGGCTTTAAAAATTAGCTGGTACTCATTGAAACTAACAAATCATTCCGACATTCGTATTATGTAAGATTGTAATTCTATAACTATCTTGCCTTATATAATTTAAGTGTTATGAAACTAACAAGATAACTATTTAAAAAAAAACTTAATTGTAGAATTGACTTCGGGCCTAATTAAGACCCATATAACTACCTGTGTGTTTTGGTCTTTTGTTCTTGTAATCAGGTTGCCATTTTGGTTCGAGAGCAATATTTCACACCTGATCCAATCGCCTATAACCATTTCAACTAGCTAAAATTAGGGTCTCAGTAACCAATTCAATTCCATATCAAGTAACAATGCACAAATAGCCAAAAAAATTATCAAATCCAAATGACATAGGATTGAATAAATGAATACGTAAATCAAATAAACAACAACATTTGAACCAATTTAATTCCAAATTGGACTAAATCAAGTAAACAACAACATTTGAACCAATGTAATTCCAAATTGAGTAGTAGTCCATGAATATACCAAAGACATAAACACCACATTTATACTCTCACCAAACGGAGTTCACTATCAATATAACTGTGGTCAAACATACCCAATGATCCAATATTAAAATTCCATGGTTTTTCTTCTTTTCTCTTCCTTCATGAACTTTGTCTCTTCTATTGCCTTTGTTCATATGATTGTCACAGTCCCTTCGTTTTGGAACTAGAATATGTAATTTTGTTTACAAATAATATATACTCATTTTTTTAACAAACAAAAATTATATACTCGTGAACTTGGCTACTTCTAAAATCTGTTATTCAATACTTGCGCATTTTTTTGTTTTTAATAAAATCACTAATCGATCCAACTCGCCAAGATGCGATGGGATAATCAGCCCAGCTAGTCACTCAAACGCAAGTTTGACCCGATGATCATTGGACAGCTGCTACGATTGCGGGCTGATGAGGGTAGTGGTAAACCTCCAATAATCAGCACGATGCTACAATGCACCGGAAGATGGTCACAGATATAGAATGCAAAATACAAATACGACAGCGCGGGGATATTGACAGTTGACCAACCCGTATCACTTGTACATTTGATCTTCCGCTTCGCTCCGTAATTTTCACTTTGATTTTCCAATATCGCTCGTCATAACTGAATCTGTACTTCTCTTCTACAGAATAACATGTCTTTTTTTTATACCATTTACATTACTCTTATAAATATATACATCACTTATATAACATATATTACATAAAAATATATTTTTAATCTAATTATTTAATATACATTTTCCTTATTTACTTATTTATTATACATTTTTTATGATGGATTGTACCGTATATATATATAGCGAGACACATGTAACAAGAATTTGAGAAGAATCACATATGAGCTGGACTTGCCACCGATGCGAGCTCCAGCAACCACGCATCTGTTTCCTCTCGCCTCCGTCCGAATCTCGCCGTGATTGACTCGTCCATTCTTTTGTTGGCGACTTGGCGTACTGCGATAAAACCCACTCGTTACAAGCAGCTATCAGTTCTGGAAACGACGTCGTCCCCTCTAAGTCTATGTCATCACTACCCACCCACGTGGCTGTGAGTGTGACGGGTCGGTGGTGGCCCCCCACCGTTTAGTCCCCCATCAGGCGCATTCTAGCACTCGGCATTGGCGGTGGTCTCTACTTCTGGCGTTGCAACAAGTCTCATTCTCTCTCTCCGAGTTTAACTACTCCGCTATCATTCCCTGCTCCGTGCTACCAGCCAGAGAAGATAGAATGTACTCAGTGAGAGTGGTAGCGTTAGAGATAGGAAGAAGTACAAAGAGTGTTGAAGAGTGAGAGAAGGACGAAGTTTGACTTCCTGTAGTTAATTGATTGTACCATTAGATTCTCTTG
>CM041780.1:196219697-196244756 GCA_023374045.1 Limonium bicolor | reverse complement strand
GGCTCTTCCTTTTAAATTTGAGGATGCAGACATCTTCCTCAAGTGTTAAAGGCTCAATGGAAGATTCTTGTTGGCAGACAATTGTTGAGGGAGCTTCAACTTCTTCAATGTCTCTGGAATCAACCACATCAGGTACCTTCACTGGTTCACAGATAGGTGTAGACAAAATATCTTCAAATACTGGTTGCTCTATTTGAGTTGAGGTTGAAGGAGGAGGGGAATATAAATTCCCAAATAATCGCTCCAACTCTTCATCAGATAATTCACTCCTGGTATGTCGCTCCTCTTCACCAGACTCCTCTTCAGCTTTAGAAATTATAGGCTCGGAATGGTCTTCACCCATCAAAGTCTTTGCTTGAGATTGGTCCAGTAGGTTCGAATGACCTTGATTTTGGAGGAAATTTGTCTGCTCCAGTGCTAGCTGATGCGACATCTGATTAAGTTTCCTTTCCCAACTCTGGTTTATAGCTTCTTGCTCAGCAAATTTGGCATCAAACTTAGATTCAATTTCAACAAATTTAGCATTAGTGGCTTTCTTTGCTCTAGGAGATCCTCCAGCATGCTCTCTATCTTGCTCGTATCCTCCTTAGGAGGCTCCTGATAAGCGTAGAACTTCTCGACCTCCATCTGCATTCCAGTCTGCTCACCTTCCCACCAATAAGGCTGTCGAAAAGATGATTGTTGTGGCTGGTAATAATCTTGTCGCCTGAACTGGTTGTAACTTTGAGTACCCGGCTGATTATACCTGTTCAAATTCTACTCAATGTTCATTATTGTAATCGTCGTTTCCAACGTGTCAACATTCTCTCTCAACTTCATGTTATCCTCCATCTTTGCCTAAGAAAACAAAAACAAAAATAAAAAGTAAAAGTAAAATAGAAATAGAAATAGAAAAGAAAATTAAACTAAACAAAATAACAAAGAGAAATAAAATATAAATAAAAAGAGAATTGCTAAAATAAATAACTAATAAGTAAAACGAAAATAAAATAAAAATAAAATAACAGAGATAAAATAAAGATAAAAACGAGAATACACATTATGTGACTAAATAAACGTAATAAAAAAACAAAATCAAAAACAAAATAAAGTAAAAGCAATTGAAACCTTACGTCTAATGAGTCAAATTCAAAAAAATAAAAAATAAAAATAAATCGTGATTATGAAACTCACGTACTGTAACTGAATGGAAAGAACAAATCAAATCAAGTCAAATAAAATCACGTAGGCAAATCGAATTTGAATAGGATAAAATCAATACGAAGAAAAAAAAATCGAAACTAACTAAGTAAAAAATGATATTGGAAAAGAAAATCAAATACGCAATGGAAAGAAATCAAGATTGAATAAAATAATGACTATGAAGATGTATGTATGCCTACACTAGTTGTAAATAAATTCAAAAACCTAACGGAGGAGAGTGAATTCGATCGTAAGAAAAGAAACAAAAATTTGATCCGAAACAGAAATCAAACAGAAAAATATGACTGAAATAAAATAATAATAAAAGTAGAAAAATTAAAATAAATCTCAATCAAGTAAATAAAAATGTCAATTAATCGTGCCAGAGGTCCCCGGCAACGACGCCAAAAACTTGTTAGCAGAAATATGTTACTATCTCTACCTAGGCAGTGTACCTATCGTTTTGCGGAATAGTGAATTGAGTGGGGTTGTCGATCTCAGGGACCTCGTTCAATAATTGACAATTTATTTACTAACCGAGAAGAAAACTAAACTAAGAAAACAGGAAACGTCACTTTTTCAGATTTTGTTTGATTTAATAAAAAGAATGACTAAACAAACTAACATAAAATAATGAAATAGTAAAAGAATAAAAATAACCTAAATAAAGAAATAAAGATTGAATCTAAAGAAGCACCCCGGATTGTTCTGCAAACCTTCATTATTAATCTATCAATAAACTTTCCTAATTCTGCAATAAACTCAGGAATCATAAATAGTTGTTGACCGGCCCTGTACAACGAACCCTAACTAACTGAAAAACAAGCGCAAACCATGCCCAAGTTATCAAGTTAATAGCATTAAACACAATTCCTATTGAAGACAGATTAACCTATAGGCAAACCATGCTTCTAGTCGTTAATCCGGTTTAACTTCCTATGTCTTGTTAACAAATCTCAGCGCCGCATTTTGATTAGAAAACTACAAGGATTGCTTTAATAATTAGCTAGATAATTAAAGCACATGAAGAACAGGAATTAAACTACTGCAATTATAATCAGAGAAAAAGATTACAAAATAACTATAAAGATCCGGTTTGCTACCCCAACCCGGGGAGCTAAACTAACTACTCAAACATAATTATAAAAATAACACAAAGAACAACATTAAACTGTAACAAAAATAATATAAGAAAGTGGTGGTGGTATGGTAATGGTGGTGCGTGACGTTAGTGGCGTGAGTGTGGACGTTGGTGTGGTGGTGCTGTAGACGATGAGGTGGTCTGGTGGTCTGTTGATGTTGAATCTGGTGACGGTGAAACGTCAAAGAAGGGAATGAGATTAGAGGCGCAGCGCGCCGTCATGTGGACCTGAAGCCTCCACTCTGTTCAACCCTAACGTTATATAGCCACGAACGTTTGTATTAAACTTTTATCTTTTTCCTCAACCGCGTCCTTCCTCTTTAGAATAAAGTAGAGCGAATCAAAATCTTAATCTCCAATCTGCTCTTCTATGCGCATCCACGTGGTTGATATGGCCATCAATAATGTAGCCCTGTGATAAATAATGATGATGAATCATAAAATAAACTTCCGTAAGGAATTATATCACCGTGATATGAATTGCTATATGACAACATATTGATAATACATAATAATGTCAAGTGAATTTGCATTCATCATCACAAAGTGACGGTATCATATTGTCTCATTAATCTGAGTTGTGATAATGTGAAAGGGAGCAGCCGTGAGCGTGTATATATATATATTGAGATGAAGAATGTAAATTCAATATTGTTCCCACATTTGACACATAAAATATATGAGTTCTTATCAAAACATAAATATAAGGAAAAGCATAAGATAAGTGAGAGATATGACATGAATTGTTGTGAAAATAGGAATGATTAAAGCCCTAAAAATAGATGTATTTCACACTTATCAGTCTCCATGTATAAGCAATCTAAGTTAGATGAATCTTGGTCTCCAAAGGTAATCCAAGTTAGGCAAAAATTGGTCTTTATAAGCAATTTGAGGTAGATGGATCTCAGTCTCCAAAAGCAGTCCAAGTTAGATGGTTCTCGGTCTCCATAAGAAATCCAAGATTTGACGAATCATGGCCTTCATAAGAAATCTGAGTTGGATGAATCTCGGTCTCTATAATTAATCTGAGTTAGATGGATCTCAGTCTCTATAAGAAATCCTTGAAGGATTTTGGTATTCAGAAGAAATCCGAATTGGAAGGGTTTGGTCCCTACAAGTGTTGGGAAAATTACAAACATAGTAATTAAACCTAGCTAAATGGGCAAGTGCACCCAATTCGTTACAGCATAACAAGTGTCGTATCCATAAGGAAATTGATTTCTAAATCCCAAGCTTTGGTAATTTAGTAAAATCGTAAATGAAAACAGTAAACGAGGGTTTAGTTGGAGGCAAGCTTGGTTGTTTGTCAATGGAAAAATAATAAAACAGTAAATTGGTTGTTTAATGAAATGGGTGGAAGAGTACCCTAGGATAGTGGGGAATCACCTAAATCGCCCAAAGAAACTCAAAACCATAACTCATTATCTCATTGTCTATTAGAGTTGAATTCATGAATCCCCAAATCATAGGAAACCCAATTCTTACCTAATTAGTCAAACCCCTTAATCAAAGGAGGTTTAAGTCACTAAGTAGCATTAAGCAAAACTCTTAAATAATACCCTAAGATTTTACTCCCAAAATCAAGAGAGCAAAAGTTAGGGTTTATCCCCCTTTTGGTCTAGTTCCAAACTCAAGCTCAACTATTGAATGAAACCACCATAAATGCAATAACAGATCAATTTAAGGCATTAATTGATATTGAAGGGAATAAAACAAGAGTATTAAATGAGTTAGGTTTCTAGCATTCAATGAGCAAGAATAGGGTCAAGCCCCATATTAGGATACAAATAAGTCTACTAAGCCATTAAGAGAGGAAAGAGAAGGAAAGAGGGAGAAATAGCCATTAGAGGAGCTTCCAAGCTTCAATGGAGGTAGAATCTTCACTCTCTTCTTCATAATCTTCTTCTCTTATTTTCTCCTCTTATTTTATCCTTTGATTTCACCTCTCTCTATCTCTCTCTCCTCTTTATAGCTGGAAATGTGTGTGGTGAAGAATGGGAAAAGAAGCCCCAAAATCCAGCTTTTCAAACAAAAAATCTGGACAAATTTTCCAACCGACCGACCTTGCCAGGGTCGGTCGGACTCTCTGTGAGGGAGGCACGTGACAATTTTTTAGCTCGACCGACCTTGCCAAGGTTGGTCGACTCCAGTATGTTACGGTAGGTTTGGAAAAGGTCGGACCGACCTTCCCAAGGTCGGTCCCAAGGTCGGTCGAGACCAAAAAGTTCATCTTTGTGCCGGAATTCTCCCGATGCTTCCCATTGGCTTGGTATCCTTCCCAAAGTGTTCAAATCATTAATGCATCCTCAAATTAAACTTTCTAAAAGTACTCACATGAGTATTTACCTATTCAAATATGTCAAAAGTATAAGATCACTAATAATCACAAAAGTACTCCATAAAGTGGTGAAATAAGTCATGCACCGAATAAAATGACGGTGAATAAAGACCTTGAGATAGCACTATTTCACCACTTATCAACTCCCCCACACTTCTGAGTGATTATGTATTCCAGACTCTTATGGTTGGTAAAGATCTTGCAAGTTACACCATAAAGGTAGTGTCTCCAGATTTTCAATGTAAAAACAATAGCTGCTAACTCTAAATCATGTGTAGGGTATCTTGTTTCATACTCCTTCAACTGTCTGGAAGCATAAGAAATCACCTTTTTAATTTACATTATAACACTTTCCAAACCATATTTTGAAACATCGCCATAAATCTCAAAGCCTTCTAGTCCATATGGCAAGGTCAACACTGGTGCTGAGGTTAACCTTTCTTTCAACTCCTGAAAAGACTTCTCAAAATCATCATCCCATAGGAAGTTTACAATTTTCTTCATCAAGTTAGTCACGAGTCTCACAATCTTGAAGAAATCCTTAACATATCTCTTATAGTAACCTGCCAAGCCCAAGAAACTTCTCACTTCGATTACAAGAGTTCGCCTTGACCATTCCTTCACCGCCTTAATTTTAGATGGGTCAACAGCTATGCCCTCATTTTTGATCACATGACCTAAGAAGAAAACTTTTCTTAACAGAACTCACACTTGTTCAGCTTAGCATAAAGCTGATTTTCCCTTAGCGTCTGCAACACAGTCCTTGGATGTTCTTCATGTTCCTTTTCATCTTTTGAGTATACTAGAATATCATCAATGAAGACAACTACAAACTTGTCCAGATATCCATTGAACACTTTGTTCATCAAGTCCATAAACACAGATGGGGCATTAGTCAAACCGAAAGGCATTACGGTAAACTCATGATGTCCATACCTTATTCTGAAAGTTGTGTTTGGAATGTCATTCTCTACAATTCTTAGTTGATGGTAACCAGATCTCAAATCACTCTTTGAGTAAACACCAGCTCCTCTTAACTGATCGAACATATCATCGATCCCCGGCAGTGGGTACTTATTCTTTACTGTCGCTAAGGTCAGTTCTCTGTAGTCAATACACAATCTTAAACTACCATCTTTCTTCCTTATAAACAATATCGGAGCTCCCCAAGGAGACACACTTGAACGGATGTACCCTCTGTCCAACAAATCTTCTAGCAGACCTTTCAATTCCTTCATTTCAGTAGGTGTCATTCTATATGGCGCTTTGGCAAGATCCGGTTCCAACTTGTAGATCAATGTTAAATTAAATCTCTCTAATCGGCAACATTCCTGGAATCTCGCTAGGAAATACATCTGGATACTCATTAATCACTTCGATATCACCAAGGTCTAGTAACTCTTCCCTTAGATCATCCACATAACACAAATATGCAGGGTGTCCCTTTTTAACTCCTGCCATCACACTCAGTACTGAAACTATTTTGATTCGAGGTCTCTCATTCACAAACTTGTAAGATATCCTCTGGCTCTTTGGACCCTTTAGAACCACCTTTTGCTCACCACATAAGATATTTCCCTTATACTTGTGCAACAAATCCATTCCAAGAATAACATCAGAGTCCTTCAAATCTAATTTGATTAAATCAGCGGGGAACTCAACCCGCTTAATCTCTATGTTTGCTCCTTTGAGAATCTCACCACAGTTAACCACTTTCCCTAAGGGAATGGAAATAGCCACATATAGGTATCAACTCTTCACCAACGTGTTCTTTTCAAGAAAAGATGATGTAAAAAATGATAGTGATGCACCAGAATCAAATAGAACACAAACATGATATCTTTTAATTAAGAAGGTACCAAAGATCACTCCACCCCTAGCATCAGCCTCCGCTTGGCTCATCACATTTATCTTTCATGCTGCTTTAAACTTGTTTGCAATACCACCCACATTTGACTCAGTCCTAGGTCTCTCTAGGATAGCTGCAACAGGTCTATTCTAATTTCCTTGACTAACTATCACTAAGGCTACTCGACTAGTGCCCCCTTCATACTTTCCACCTATGTTTTCATAGCCATCATTACCTTCATTCTTCCTTTCACCATGGTAGAAAGATGATTCCGGGTTTAGAAAACATTCAAAGGATCTTTGTCCTAACTTTCCACAGAAGTGGCAATCAAATACTTTGCCTTGGCAGTTAGCCCCTGAGTGGTTCTTGCCACACCTCTTGCATGTGTAATTTTTATTCAGCCCACCAAAATTTCCTTTCTCTCTCTAATAATGGTTCAGGTTGCCACTCATTTTAAAACTCCCTTCATAGTTGGAGCGCACTTTCTTGCTTGGTTCAGAATAAGCCTTGCTCTCCATTTCCCTCTTCATATCATCTTGGTTCTTTCTTAATGCTTGGATATCATCCAAACTGTAAGCCTTCTCATAAGCCTCTTGCATGTTTCTAGTTGGGTTCATGCTAAAGAACTCCCAAAGTCTCAGGTTGAGACCCTTAATAGACCTCCTTGTTAAGGTTCCTTCACTTGGGGCTAAGTCTCCAGCAAATCTGGCCAACTCTAGAAATCGGCTGTGGTATTCTTGGACACTAATGGTTTTTTTCTTGAGTTCCGTAAACTCAGCCTGCATTCTCACTCTTACATGATCAGGGTAAAACCTTCCCTGTAAGGCAACGGTAAAAGCCTCTCATCCAAAGGTAGGATCAAGTAGTAACCGAGCACGACGTGCTCTCCATCATAGATCTGCCTCACCTTCAAGGTAGAAGGAAGCCCCTGACACCAATGGCGGACCTAGAGTATAAAACCTGTGGGGCACTTTGACCGAATAAAAATCTAGCAAACACAATATTAAAATTAAATTTTTAAACAATGTTCAATATTTAAATTACATTTGCTAAGTTTTTAGATTATCACTACTCAATTCTTCTATCTTAATATATTTCATGAGTAGAGATGCTTTTTTCACTATTATTGTACTGATAGAATCAACCTAAATTTCAATGTCAAAATATCATATTTGAGCTACATTATTTAGTTATCTAACATTTATTATCTATTTTTGCTATATATAGACACATATATACTTATATTTTTTCAAAAACCTGTGGGGGCACGTGCCCCCACAGATTTCAACATAGGTCCGCCACTACCTGACACCATTCTATTGGCAGGGCATTGAATGGTTTCAAAAACCTTTTATATTTTCCATAACCAACCTTCAAGCTTTACTGGATCGTCAACTCTCACATATTCTTCAGGTCGGAGGTTAGTAATATTTTTGGAGACATCTTCTTCTTTCCTAGCATCCCTCTCCTCCTGAGCTTTCTGATCTCTTTCGTTCTGCAAGGCTATCTGAGCTTGTTGAGCTTGAGCAAGTTGGGCCATAACATTGGTAAGGTTATTCATGGCTGTCATAGCTTAGAGCTCTTTTTGAGCTTCTCGGGAACTAGCTGAAGTTCTGAAACAAACACACACAAATGATTAATGATTACACATTTCACAACTTCGCCACTGATTCCTTGATCAAGTGCCCTCTCATATTCAATTCAAGCAAGTACTTCTTTAAGAAACAAAAGGGTTCCCTTGGAATACTAAGTTTCCAAATCACTTATACAGGCATCATTCCTAATTAAGAACAATCGCAATGTCTTATCATCTAGACAATCATATAGCATCACATGAGGACATTATGTAGCTTACACCTCAGCCTTAAGGTATTTCTCAAAGCATATATCATTCAATGGTCATTATCACATGCATACATCAATGTAGCCTCACAGGACTTTCAAAAGTACAATCACATAAGGCCGCAGCCACATGACCAGGACTTGGTCACTCTCCTTCACACACTTATAGGCATCTTCATTCTCATAATCAAGCACAAGTTAACCCTCCTTTAACAATGATAGAAGAAACAATTCATCCAAACATGACAATTAAAACTCCTACAATAATAGATTTTGACCCCTTTATATCATAGACAATGAATAGAGGAACATGTGGGAATAAACGAAAGTGAACTCAGAGTTAACATGAAGAATCTAGAGCAAAAACAATGTCTTAGTGTAGTTTGCTTGTGCAGTTCCACGGTCGGGTCTTGAGTCCGGAACTGTCCATTCCGAAGAACAAGTGTTTCCTGCCCATAATGGTTTACTTGTTCTAGACATCTGGCCAGCATCTCCGCGTGGAGGGTGATTTTTCGGTATGAGGGGGGTCTATCTAAATGGTCTGACTGAAAAGACGAGGCCCTAGAATCTGCCATTCTGTGGAGGGTGAAAACCCGTTATCTGACATCTCTTAAATTCCTACTAAATCGTCCGTCTTTCCCAGAAATCATAAGGGAGAGTGCAAGTGTGCACTACTCCCGCTCTCAATGGGCTCCACGCGTACTTATGCCTCTATAAGGCGGAGTTGACTAGAGTCGCCACCTAGTTTGACCTATGGAACTAGGAAGGGAGGAGAAGGGTTCTAAGAACCATTAATTGACTCTGACGATTTGTTGCTTATGGATAGGACTTATTTGGTCATTTCAGAGATTCTATGTGGGTTTGCATTGGGTTACACCCCTTGGAAGTGGCAACGACCATGACTTCGGATTGGTGCCCGAGGAAACCTCGGTCTCCAATTGTTGGATTGCCTTCTTTTAAAACCTTTTTAGAGAGATTCAATTAAGAGCCAAGGATAGGATTAGGGCGGAAAGAGGGAAGAAGAGAGTGGATGAGGCGAGCTTTTCTGCCAAGCTACACCAAGGAGAGGAATTACTGAATTCGGATGAGTATAGAATGAAGATTTAGGAAAAGTCTGAGGTTGAATGAATAGACAAGACTTGGAGTCTTATGGTTTGAAGTTTGTGGGGGCCAAAGAAGGGTTTGAGCGTTTTGAGAGATATGAGAGCCACCTTAGAGGGGAAAAGGTTTTTTTTTGCTTGGAATGGAGTCCCACCCTAGATGGGCTGCCTACGTACTCAACTCCCAGTTGAGATCAGACCTTACGTAGTTCACAACTTTAGGATGATTGGGTTTTTTAAGGTAATCAAGGGTCGGAGTGCACGGGGTTGTTTGGAGGTGATCTGGCTGAGTGAAAAAGGGCATTTCGATTGATGTGGGGTCGCACCCTGTATGGGTTGCCTACATACTCAACTCCTGTTGAGATCAGATCTCACGTAGTTCAGGGCTGTTGGGGTTTTGGAAGTTTTGATGTTTGTGAAGTTTGAAGATATTTGAGGTGTTTGAGATTTAGAAAGGTTTGGATTTTTGAGAAGTTTCGGGTTGGGATGCTAGTCTGTGAGACGCTCGGGTCTGTAAGACGTTTGAAACCTTGAGATGTCGAAGTCTGTGAGACGCTCGGTCTGTGAGACACTCGGGACTGTGCGACATTTGAATCTTAAAATGATGGAGGGATTGAAGTGTTTTGAGTCTGTGAGGCGCTTGGTAGGGGTGTTCATAACCGGTTAACCGGATTGTCGGTTAGTTAAATTTGATAACCATAACCGGTTCATTTAGAAGCGGTTAACCGGGACCGGTTAACCGTCGGTTTCGGTGCGGTTTTACCGGTTTAACGGTTAACCGAAATGAGGTAGATTCATGTGTTTCTTTCTTATAATTAGTAAACAATGTGCGGTTTTTCCGGTTTTGGTGCGATATTAAACCGGTTAACCGCCGGTTTTGATAAGATTTTTTGGTTTTGGTATATTCTAACCATTTACTATAATAATTATATATTTATTTTTGGTAAATCTAATAATTAACCATATAGTTTTATACTTATACTCACAAAAATTTAAAAAATTAATAAATTAAATGCTTAAATGATTTTTGGTTAACCGGATTCGTCAAAATCAATAACCAAAACCGGAACCGAAACCGGGAAACTAAACGGTTCGGTTAACCGAACCAGAAAACGACTTTGGTTAACCGGGTTTCCGGTTTCACCGGTTCCGGTCCGGTTTAGCGGTTATGGTTTTCCATGAACACCCCTAGCGCTCGGGCCTGCGAGACATTAGAAGTTTGGAAGAAGTCAAGATTCGGGAGATGATTCGAGTTTGGAATGATTTTGGGTTTGGATAATGATTTGGGTGTGTGAGGCAATTTGAAGTTTGGGTAGAGATCCCGGGTTTTTCGGGTTTGAGGTTTAAAATCGATTGAGGAAAGTCATTTTGTTGTGAAATGGTGGGTGATCCCGAAGGATTACCCTATGTACCCCCTCGAGCGCAACACTTAATTAATGGTAAGTGCCGAGGCTTAAAAGATGGGGCAATGAATTTATGTCAAAAAGTAGGGTTTAGAGAGAAACATCATGAATGAGATGCTCTCGGTCAAACCCTAATAACGTCCCTAACTCACGGGTTTAAAAACTTAGAAAACCGAAAACATTGAAATTGAGTGGAAGGGAGTTAGACGATTCTGAAATCCCGACTGCAACTAGGAAGACAGTTACATCCCTAGCACCCCGCGTTGTAAAATTCTAGGCTGCGATTAGGGGAGGTTTGTCACCCTAACGCCCCGCCTAAAGAGATTTAGACTGCGACAAGGGAGGTTACGACCCCAGTGCCCTGCCACGGATTTTTTATTTTAGAAGAGAGACAAGTGATGTCTAACAAGGAAGAAAACATTTTGAAGGCATTAGACATTTCTTGTTCCCCGAAAACGGTTTTATTTTGGATTAGAAAACTTCTGAAGTTGTTCGGAATTCTCTGTAAAGAAACACTAATTTTGAGAAATGTTTTTCGGGGAAAACTTTCTGTATATGTGAAAAGAACTTTCTGCGTTTGAGAAGAGTTTTCTGTGATGTGAGAAGAGTTTTTCCTTTAAAATTCCACAAAATGGTTTCCTTGAAAACTTCATGAAATTTGAATAAAAAGATTGTTTGAAACTTGAGAAGAGAGATTTTTTTTTGGATTTTTTGGAGTTTAAACGGGATTTACAAAATGGAGTTTGGATTGGATTAGGGAATTGAGTTTGGAATGAATGGAATATGACTGAATTGAATTAAGATCGAATTGAGTTTGATTTGGATTTAGGCCAGGATTGGAAAATGGGCCGGGTCAAAATTTGAGTTGGTCAAAGTTCAGGTCAAGGTCAAAGTTTAGGTCAAAAGTAGGCTCATGGGCTTTTTGGGCAGAACTGGGCCTTATGTGGGCTTTTGGGCCTTCTAATTTAAACTGGGGTGTGATTTGAACTGGGCCTTGTGTGGGCTTGGGCTACAGGTTTTATGGGCTTGGGCCGGTTTTGTGGGCTTGGGCCAGTTTGGATTGGGCCGGACTTGGATTGGGCTAGGCTTTGGATTGGGCCTTAGGCCTTTTGACTTAGATTGATTGGATCACTTTATGAAGGGTCATTCAGAATTATTCTCTTTCTTTTTCATTCAGCATTTTGATTTTTGAATTGGATCATTGATTGTGGATTTAATCTGAATATTACGGATGGTTTGGAAAGTCTTTCACTAGGAAGGATGTTCCCCACAAACAGGTACTATGACCTTAATGTAGGTTTCATCCGTGAATAAACTAGGGCTTTTCTAGAATGGCCCACAGAAAGATGCAGGCCTGACTAAGCTAATGAATCTAGAAATAAATGGGTAACTTAGAAGGATATCTAGAGTTACATGTTCTAGCCTGCTAGCAATGAATCAGGCCCATAATGACATTTTGATTTTGGGCTGTATGTTAGGACAACCCAAATAGGCCCAATCCAACAAATCGCAAAACAAAACAAATAGATGGGTCGGATAAATCGAAGCAGTGTATACACATCCAGGGTAAACAAGTAACATTCGACCAAAACTTATCAAACTCTAAACAAATCTGCACGTGAAGGGATTACTGAATCAAATCAAACTAATAACAAAATAATCACTAAGATTACCAATTGTTGCGCTCATTGAAACCAGATTAGCAGCTGAAACCAAACTTATTTGCAAGTGAACTAAATACGGAAGAAACAAGTGTACACTCACACAAATGTCCGTATACACCAAAATTACAGAAATATTCTGACTGCTTAAACCAAGATAAAGAAATTTGAAACATCATTATGTTTTAATCGAAAACAGATGGTCAAACAGATAAACCTTTCATAGTTAGGCAAACAGATGCAGATCAATTTCACAGCAAAACCAGAGGAATGATTAAAATTAACAGAAATCAAGCCAGATGTTAACAGGCTAGGCTGGCTCGGTGCTCAGATTTCTCTTCAACCGCTCACGCGTGCCAGACTCCATCCCCATCCCGGTGTTCGTGGTACGTGTTGGATTTTAACTTGCGGGGCTAAAATGAACCCCCAAAATCAAAGTCATGCTCGAAATCAGCAACCCCCACAAGTAATCAAAGCTTGGCCTAGTCGATCAAATTGCTAGAAGCAAAGTACCTCAGTCTAGATAAAAATGGGGGGTTAGCAAGAGAAACCAATTATTGAACTCAAAACAGAACAACAAGCTACATAAACGAAAATAATTTTTCAGTCCAAGTTCCAAGCAGGATTCCTGAAGCAAAAACATGAACGAGAAGTGAATGCAGAGTTGGGAAGTGAAGCAAAAACACATAAACAGGGAGAATCTAAACGTTAGTGAATACAAAGCTCTTAAATCAACCAGAGCCTTGAAAGCTCGTGAAACAGAAATCGAGTCTCCGTTTGTTCGGGTCTGTATTCGAATGCAAGTGGTGAAGAACCAAAATAGCAGGAAGCGCATGAAACGTAAGAAGAAAGAAAAAAAAGAAACTAAGACTTATCCCAGTTTTTCTTCAATTTTGCGTAGTTGGATGAACTTCAAATGAGGACTGGGATACCGAATGAGGAGGTAGAATACTTGCGCTACATCGAAGCTCCAATAATTCGTCTGCAGACAAGGGACTTACGGCCAAAATGAGTTACGAGGAGATTTTTTGTTCAAATCGAAAGGGGTGGAGCAGGCGGCCGATTACAGGAGAGGGTCGAGAGAAGGACGAGGGCTGATTCCCCTCCTAAAAAAAGAGCTAGTGAATGATGGTTGTGGTGAGTTCATGAGAGGATTGTTGCTAAAATTTGAAAGGGGCAAAGGAGAAATTGGTGTCGATCTTAGGAAGATTAGTAAATCGACGATCCATGAGTTTCATCGGTGTTGGAAGTTGCGAAATCAAGCGTAATGGTCATCTGTAGTTGATGGAGAACCGAAGCTGAGGGGAATGGACGAGAGGGCGGAACATCTAGGTTAGGGTTCAACTTCTGAGAAGGAAGAAATGAAGAAAAAAAATGGGTCAGGATGATGAACGTCGACTCTGTTTGTATATGGTGGTGATCGAGAGAATGAAGATGGGTTACTGTAGGTTTTTTTTTTGGGTTCTTTTATAATGAGAGGGTGGAAGTTAGTAGACATGCGTCAAAACTTGGTTTTACTAGATAGTTATGGGCTTTATTTGATAATGGTTGTCAAAAAAGAAGAGACAACCTGGTCAGATTCGGCCATGTTCAGCCCAAGTGGGAGCAAGGCCTCTGATTCCTACAAAAATATAAAAACAAGTTTAGTCTCTCTTGAGACTCAAACTCACAACCTCTAGCGTACCCCTTGCATGCTTCTACCGGTTAAGCTATGACAAAATTCATTAAATGAAACAAGGAAATAAAATAAGAACCAAGCTGCGAGCTGAAGTAAAATAAAGAAAAACCTTCTGCTCATATCAAGGGTCAAACCCGAGACTAATGGGCTGTAAGACAAGTATCTCAACCAGTTGTGCTAGGTCGAATTTCAATATGTTTGTGAGAGAAATAATACAAGAGCTCTAATTTTGACTGGATAACTTCTAAAAAACTACGAATCCAAAAGAAAGTATGCGACAATACGAGAAGATTAATCTAATAACATGGAATTATGGAATGTAACTAAAGATAAGATTCAAGCCTTAACGAGGTGAAATAGAATAGCGTATGTACATGAAATAATAAAAATAATATCCATGAAATGGAGATAAAACACATAAAAAAAATAAATAATTAAAATAATAGTAGTAAAAGGGGACATAAAATGATGGAATATGGATAAACGAAAAGGTCACAAAAGGTTAAGTAAATGAAATCAAAGAATAATAGGTACATCAAATAATGAAATAATGCTAATAAAATTGGGTTAAAATACCATTGAATGTAACAAAATTGGGAGACCGAGTTAGATACGTGCGAATAGCCAAAAATAAGATAGAATGAAATAAAATAATGGGAAGCTTAATCAAATAGGCAACAAATGAGGTATACAGATAGAAATAATGATGGTAAAAAACGCATAAAATGATAGAAATGATACTACAAAATAATGAAAAATAAAAGTAAATCCTAGAAGATGATTAAAGTAGCAATAAATAGGATAAGGAAGTAACAAAGTGAAAGAAAACTGATAGGTAAGAAAATAGGCAATGAGACAAAATGGATAGGTTTAAAACAGGATAGTCGTTTGGAAATTCATTTTTGTAAAATCGTGTTTTTGTGAAATGCGTTGAAAAAGATTATAAAACGATGGTTTCGTTTCGGAACGCTCGCTAATATATTTTCGAAAAAGAAAGGTGACGACCCCTCTTATTTCATTTCTTATTTCAGAATTTGCTTTATGGGGTGAGAATTTTTGGTGTCTACACTCCGGACGTCCAGAACTGTCTGTCTGGGGGTCAAAATGACCCGTTTCGGAGGCTGGAACCTCCTACTTTAGTAACTTTTCATGGATTTAATGGTTATAGACTTAGTACACACCATAACACTCAATTGCAAACATCAAGCCATCATAAACACATGATAAATCGTCATCTAAACATCACAAAAACACCATTAAGGTGTGCAAGGAGACATACAAACATCAATGAATTCAACTTTCCTCACCATGTGTCCCCTTTATCCTAGAAATCATTCCAAATATTCTTTTTTTAAACCGCACCAGCAGCTTTGATACCACTTTGTAACACCCTATTTCTTAGTTACTTGATTAACTCCTTAAATCAATGGACTTTGTAGCAGAAATACAAACTCTTAAGTGTTACCGCCACCACTAGAAAACAACCATTTAGCGACGGAAAAATCCATCTCTAAACCGATTTAGCGATGCATTAGAGACGGATTTCTCCATCGCTAAACGCGTCATCACTAATCCACATTTGCGTCAAACAACGTTGTCCGTTACCAATTAGCGATGGATTAGTGATAGATTTGTCCTTCGCTAATAGTTTTGGTAGTGACGAATTGGAGAGAGAATGTATCAATCGCTACATTGACGACGGAATTATGGATTTTCGATTAATGATTAATGACTGAGACTGTATGAAACTTGCACTCAAAACTAAGATTACCAAGAGAGCTCCAAGTGTTGTATATATGAAAGCGTACCCAGTTACATAGCTTATGGTTCTTATTTATAGGCTCCCTTACAGTGTATAACCGTTTCTGTGGGCCTACATCATTCTAGAATATTCTCAAACATACAAGGCTTTTATATAACTTCACCCTTTTTACGAATAATTACTCCCAGTCTCTCGGAGAGGGTCTTGCTTTGCTTCGGAGACGATTATTCTTCTGCAGTCCGTCCGTGGAATGGCTTTCTTGTCGCAAGGGTCCGTTCGTTGGAGTCGGAAGAGGATTTGGTCGGAGAGAGTTCCATTTGTTGTCTCCGCAGGCAGTATGTTCTCTCCGCTTAGCCATTTGGTTACTCCATGCGATGGAACCCCACTTCATCAGTCCCACAAGATCTTTTCTTGTTTTACAAGGAAAGATCTTTTCATTGTTGCTCTTTCTTTGTTTTAAATTTTGGTGTTCCGCTCCGTTCCTCCTAGTCCCACAAGACCTCTTCTCTTTTTTAAGGGAAAAGGAAAGAGGTCTTCGGAGTTGCTCTTTTCTGCTTAGATTTCCTACCGTTGGAGTCCTAGCGGAGGCTTAGCAACGTGTCTTGCTTCAACTGCCGCCTCCTCATCTTCTGAAACTACTTCTCTGACATGTTTGCAGGCGTAGGCTATGATTACTTTTTGGTAGAGCGTGCCCAATTCACGCCTATTTAAACCCATTCTTTCCCCTCTACTCTCCTCTTCATTCTTTCAAACTTTCTAACTTCTCTGACCTTTCACGTATTTGTCCCCCATTCTCCTCCTTGCTTTGTGACCCCAATCTTTTGCTTTTTTGCCTATACAGCGGCCGTTCTTCTTCTTCTTCTTCTTCCCTGCTCCCTAATCCCCCGATTCTCGCTCTCGCGTATTTTTTCCTTCGTACTCTTCCTCCTACCTGTTCGCTTGTATTCGACGGCTTCTTCTGTTTGCAATGGCTCTGTCAAACCCAGGCTCCTCTGTTCCGACGCCGGCGGGATCGACACTTTTCACCGACGGGGAAAAGTGTGTTGTTGAAGATCCTGCTATCCCTTCTGAAGATATCGGCAGGGACTACCCTCGCCAGGGCACCGGCTCTAGTCTCACCGTGAGAGATTTTAAAAAAGCTTATGAAGGGCGTGCAAGTCCCACTGGGATCGAAGATTCGCGTGCCGGAGCCGACGGCGCACCCTTTTAACTACTTCGGGGACGGTTTCGTGGTGTATCGGGAGCATCTTCACCGCGGCCTGCGCTTCCCCCCGCATCCTTTTGTTCTTGGTTTCCTTTCCCGTCGGCGATGCACTCTTGCTCACCTGAACCCCAACGCCCTAGGCTGTCTGCACGCCTTTCTGTCTGTCTGCGCGGAGAACAACATTAATCCCGATGCGCGGGAGTTTGTAAATTTCTTCACTACCAGGGTGAACACTACTACTACTACGGAGGACATCTCTGTCCTGGCCGTGTCCGGGTATTCCTTCTTCAAACGTGTGAGCCTGGAGAGCGGCTGGTCCTCCAATTGGTTCGTCTTTTATCCGCCGAGGGGGACTTTTATCGGAGTCTCCCATATCGGAGACATAGCTAAGGGGCAACTTGCCGCTCCGCTACCTCCTTCCGCAAATTCATCTCCAATTGGGGATATACTCAAGAAGTTGACTTCTTCTGCGCTCCACCCCATCACCTTCTTTCTCTCCAAAGAGAAGTTGAACAAAACTCGGGCGAAGATTGACCGTACGTACTTTCCTTGTATGCCTTCTTTCTTTGTTAGTTTTCGGATGTTTTTCTTATTTTTTGTTTGTACCGCAGCCTTTGTTCAATCGGGTGGAAAATTTTTCCTTCGATACAACTGGGAGCTTGTCGACTATAGGGCCACCGAAGAGAAAAAAGGAGCTCCCCCTGCTCCTTCCGGTGGAAAAACTCGGAGTCCTTCCGGTTGCAAAACCACTGGTACTAAGAGGAAAGCCCCCGAAGGGCCCAAAAAAGTTGATCAGTCAAAAATAAAGTTAGTACGAAGGGAAAAGCTTGTTACCGAAACTGGTTCCACCGGTCCCCTTGCTGCTATCCCTCCAGAAACAGGTACTCCCGTATCTACTCCTGCCTGTAGTCCGGGCAGAGTTAAGAAAGATGTGGATTTAACCCCCATATCGTCCCTCTCCCCTGATCTGCATGGATTTTTTTGCGTAGACGAAGCTTTAACTCAAAATACCGATTCCATTTTTTCCACCGGTATACCTTTCCGCAGCCCCTTTGTGCCCTTTCCGCCCTCCGCAGACCCTGAGCCTGAACGGGCGCGTCGTCCTGTGCAGGGTGTTGCGATCAGGGAAGGTGGTGCTCCGGAGAGAAAAAAGGCCCGCGAGAACCCACCTGGAAAAGGCAAGGGCATTGCTGAGGCTAGTGCAGAGGAAAGTTCTTCCTCTGATTCGTCCGACACCCCTTCGCAGGAGGCTCCTCCGTCCGGAGCTAGGAGCAAGCATGCGGACGTTAGATCTTCTCCTCCACCGTGGGCTGATCCTTCAGTCTGCGGTCCTTCTTCAAAATTGGACTGGGGCTATCACCGAGGAAATCCGGTTCCTCGCATTCCATTCGTGCGTGGAATGAGGTACAAGACCTTCTGGTCTACCGCTGCGAAGGCGGCCAATAATGACAACGGCATTTTTGCCCCAGGCTCTCATCCGACCCCTTTAAAACAAAAACTTCGGATTGGGGAGGGTAGTTCTGACGCCATTGTCCGCCACTCTCTTCCGGAGAGGGTGGCTTTTGAACGTCTCTGGGCTGCTTTAATCCAGGTTTATCTTCTTTGCATATATTTATCGTGTAAAACCTTCTGTTTTTTATTCTAATATCCTTGCCTTTTAGGCCATGGCGATGGCCCAATGTGTTGAGACCCAGTCTCAATATTCCTCCGAAGCCCTCCGCTACCATGGGGCCCGCGCGGAGAGATATAAGAAGGCTGCAGATGAAGAGAAGGCCAAGGCTCAAGAAGCTTTTGCGCGAGCGGAGGCTCAATTTGAAGCCGAAAAGACCACTCTCCGGGAGGAACTTCAAGAAGCTGCATCCATCGACCAAGAGGATACTATCAACAAGCTGCAGGCTTCTTTTGATGATCAAAAGCGGGTGCTGGAAGAGGAAGCTGAAGATGTTCGGAAGGTTGTTGAAGAGATTCGGAAATCTACCGAGGATCTTCGGTCCTCCCTTGAGTTGGAGTTGGAAAAAAGGGACCAACTCTTGCAAGCGGCTGAGGCTAAGCAAAATGATCTCCAAGCTGGCCTTGAATCGGAGAGGCAAAAACTTGCGGAGGCTGCTCTTCGAATCGAAGAACTTGAGGCAGAGTTGGAGGCTCAGAAGAAAAAGGCTTCCGGTAACCTTCATATCATCGAAAACTTCCCCTTTTTCCTCTTCTTTTTTTTAAGCTATTCTTGCTTATCCTTTGTATTTTATGCAGAAGATCCAAGTCCTTCGTCGGAGGCCGCCAGAAGTTCTGACTTTTGGCTTAAAAAGGTGTCCGGACTTAAAGCTTCATTGATCACTTCGGAGTCAGAAAGGGAACGATACCGGAGCCTCTCCCTGTCCTACGAGAGCCGGGTTGCGAAGTTAAAGGGGGATCTTAAAGAGACGTAGTCGGAACTTCAAACGAAGGACCGCACTGTCTCAGGTCTTAAAGAGACACTTTCTTCCCAATGCCGCAAACATGCTGGAGAGAGCCAACGAATTGTGTCAGAGTTTTTCTCCGAGAAGCAACAATCGGTGGATGAAACTCTTTATGAAAGCCTAGAGTTTGAAGCCCTTGCTCGCGCCACCGGATATCACGAGGAGCTAATGAAGTTTTCACGTCCCGCGGGGAATACATGTTTTGTCTCATCCTTTATGGGGTCAGTTGCTGCGCGGGCCCGGAGTGATGCTGTTCTTGCACCGGTAGGCGAGAAGGAAGACTCCGAAGGAAGCACCTCAACCCTCCAGAAGCGGACACAAGAATCCGAGAAGCTTGCGGAAGATCCTGCAGAGCCTGCATCATAAACTTTTTTTTGCTTACGGTTTTGTTATAGCTATCACATATTTTGTTCCGGAGTACTCTCGTGTTGTAAATATCATCTTTCTTTTTTATAACAGACCAACCAGACCTTTCGGGTATGACCGGAGCGACCGGTCCCCCAAAAGTTGGAGATTTTTACTGATGCGGAATTTTTAAGCTGCCTTTCATTTTTTGTGGAGATTGTTTTTCGGTAACCTCTTAGTTACACTTTTATGCTTTCACACTCTACCACTGTACACATGGTGAGATCGTCTGTTTAACACTCTACCGACTTTGAGACGGTGAGATCGTCGGTTTAACACTCTACTGGCAGTAAGACAGCGAGATCGTCAGATGAAATACACTACCATCGTTGATGGTAGATCGTCGGATACAAAACACTCTACCATGGCCAATGGTGAGATCGTCGGATACATTCTTTGTCTGTCTCTTTTTTTAAAAAACTCTTTGTTCCTTGTTTTTTGAGGAAGAGAAATTGCGATGTTTTTTTTTGTTTTTGTCTGAAAACGTTATATATTATTATCGGAGGGTAAAACGTTTTGAAAACAAGATAACTGAGATCATTAAGTAAAATGCTTTATTGCCACCACTTGCGAGATCATCGGATATCTGTATGAGATTATTCCTGTGCTTTTTACCAAACAATTCATTAACCTGCAGCTGAAAGAAGATATTAAGCATAGAATTTCTTGAGGCATTCAGCGTGCCAGGAATGTGGTAAATCGCTTCCGTCCATATTTCGGAGCCTATAAGATGCTCGGTCTGTCTTAGCTTGAACGATGTATGGGCCTTCCCACTGAGGTTGTAATTTCGCTGGCTGTTTTACCTCCCGAAGTACCAAGTCACCTGCGGAAAAGGACCGTTCCCTTACCTTTTTATTGAAATGACGTTCGATTCTCAACTTGTCATTTTGATTTCTTAAGTCGGCGATCATTCACTTTTCATCCAAGACGTCCAACTCATCTCGGATGCCTTCATCGTTCTCTTCTTCTTCGTACCCTTCAATCCTTTTCGACGGTATCATGATTTCTGCGGGTACCACCGCTTCCAGATCGTACGTCAATCTGTAAGGGGTTTCTCCGGTTGGTCCCTTGACAGTCGTCCTGTTAGCCCATAGGACCTGCGGTAGAACCTCCGCCCACCTTCCTCTTTTTCCTTCCAACTTTTTCTCAGAGCTTTTACGATTTGTCCATTTGTATTTCTACCTGGCCATTTGCTTGTGGATGAGCTACAGAGGCAATCTCAGGTCAATCTTCCATTCTTCGCAAAAATCCCTAAAGCTCTTGCAATTGAACTGCGCACCGTTGTCCGTTATGATTACCCTCGGTATACCAAACCGACATACGACGTTCTTCCAAACAAACTCTTCTGTCTTTCGCGCAGTTATGTTTACTACCGGAAGAGCTTCTACCCACTTGGTGAAGTAGTCTACTGCCACATACAAGTATCTATACCTTCCGGGGGAAGCCTCTGGAAATGGTCCGACGATATCTAATCCCCATTTCGCAAAAGGGATCGGAGAGGTGATAGATTTCATCTCGCGGCGGGTTTCCAACCCTTGGACCATGTAACTGGCACTGCACACATTTTTTGACATAGTCTCCACACATCTTCTGGATTGTCGGCCAAAAGTAGCCCATCCTTAATATTTTATGCATTATCGCCCTTCCTCCTTGGTGGTTGCCGCACACCCCATCATGGACTTCGGTGACAAGCTCTAGTCCTTGACTTTCCGTCACACACTTCATCGATGGTCTGCCAAAAGATCGCTTATACAGCTGGCCGTTTTCGAAAAAGAACGATGCTGCCCTTCCTTTTATTGTTTTGGCCTCTTTTTCTTCCTCTGGAAGTGTCCCTTGCTGGATATACCGGACAATGGGAGTCATCCATGATTCGCTTAAATCGGTTATTTCAACTGCCATTGTAACACCCCGGTTTTTACACCCTAATTTATTGATTTTTACTTGTACAACTTTCTACAATATTTTACAGCGGAAGACTAAATAACACCTAAGCCAACCGGAGTGCTACCGCCACACCCACACCAAACTTGTGGATGCTAAGGCTAATCCACCTACAACCTAACTCCCGAAACATGCTCCAAGGAGTTTGCCACTTACAAATAAATAAAATTCCTAGTTATGTCGGCGCGTTCCCTTGTCCCAAGCTCAAGAGCAATATCACACAAAGAATCAACTTGACCTACAACCATAAACACAAATCTGTGGCCAGCAAGCAATCACACAAAGGGGCCACAGGCACAAACCAGAAAACGTCAGCAAAGCTGAGTAACAAATATCACACCTGTAAAATTCATTCACTTTGAAAAACCTTTTATAGCAGCAAAAGCACACATCAACACAAACAACCATGTTATCAACCACAAATACAAGTTCACAACACGCTTACCTTCTTTGAGACATTTTACCTTAACACAAACCACTGTTCATAATGATATCACAATCACAGCAATCTCACCAGAGACATAAATCCGATAATATTTTGGAAACCACATAACACTTTTCACCACCATATACATCTCTAATCCACTAGATCATAACTCATATAACCACAGTAAATTCACCACAAAACAAGGCCATTTGTAAGTAAGCATCCAACATCTTCAAAGGCATGCAATAAGAGTATATCACAGAAGAGTTTACCTGCCCTTGGATTACCATCACATTCGTACCTCATGAACCAATTGAATCTCAACACCCCACTGGAATCACAAAGTGAAATCCAGAAATCTCAATTCTCTGGCCCTATGTCCTTAAGTGTGCACACCCCTAAGGCTAACCATAGCTCAAAGAGTAGATCATAGGACGACCCCAATTCATTGGTAGGAGTCTAATAATCAGTCGCCAATACGGCAAGCCATAAAATGACTTAATATTCAGTTGCTCAAATAGTTTTCTCAATGAGGCTAACCATAGCCTTTCTCAATATCACCATCCAACCAACCAACAAGTCCACCATCACATAGTATCACACAATACAATTTCCAATCCAACATTCATAATCATGATCAAATAAGTAGTACAACTCTCGAATAGATTCTTCAGAATTATAAATAATAAGCTCCTTCCAGAATATACCATTCACTCAACCAGAAACCAGCTCAATCTCTTATCATCATAAATCCATTCAACATAAGGACAACTCAAAAATCATTCCCAAAACCTTTCCAGAAGAATATACAAACAATCATCCTTAGAAAGGGGTTAAGATATCCACACCACATTTTCTGATAAATAGTCAAACCAATATCATTCCAACATTTCAAGGATAAACCAAGCAACACAAACACCCCAAAACCATACTTAAACACAATTTTCCTTCTTTCCAAGTTTTAGCACACATATAACCTTACAAGACTTCCTTATACCTTTTACACTTCACCATCTCTTAAAAGTTCAACCACACGTCATATTAGCAATATGACCAGAAAACCATTAATCCAATAACCAACACACAATCACACTAATACAAGCTTAAAGCACACCTTTGACCCAAATCACTTCCTAACAATTCGAATAACTTTCCAGGTGAGTTTCGACCTGAATTTTTGACCATATATCTAAATTACAAATATAAGAATACCCTCAAATTTCAGCTCACACCCATGTCGGAAACTCATCTAAACAACTCCTAAGCTTAAAGCTCATTATTTTCCCTTGCCATGTCTAACCGACTTAAATATCTCCATTAGACTTAATTTTTTGACCATAACAATATGTTCACTATTAAAGACTACCCTCAAAATTTTAAGGCAAGATGAATTCGGGAACCTATTTAACTAAGTCTCAAGGCTTAAAACACCATTTAAGCCCTCCCACCTTGACCTAGCATTTTTATGTCTAACCACGAGTTCCCACCACCTATAATCAATTATTATGAGTTAATATAGGTAGAAAACACACCAAAATCAACAAAATCCCATCGAAATCACTCAAGGAGTCTTAAAACACTTTTCCTCTCTAAAAGTTCCCTAGAACTTATCCTACTTTCCAACGGTTTTTTCGCCTGAATTTTTGATATTATTCTAGTAATAACTATATAAACACTGTCAAAATTTCAGCTCAAGAGAAGCTAGGGTTCGGAAGTTACCATTAACAAGAGTTAAAGCTCAAAATCAGGGTTTAAAGAAAGAATGGTGAGCATAAGTGTTACCTGGACTCTCCTTGACATTCTAGCCACGACCTTACAAGTTCCTTAGATAATTGAATCAATTTCTTCCACCAACCAATTCGCCCAAGGTCAACAGCTGCTTCTCCTTCCTTGAAATCTTGTTTTTCCTTGATTTCTAGCTTGAATTCTCTTCTCTAATGGTGGGTGTGTGTTCTATGAGCTCCTATGGTTCTCCAATGGCGTGAGAGTGAGGAATATAATGAAGAGATGAGGTCGTGACCCCCTCTTCTTATCTGACCGAAGGTAAGATGTAAATGCTTAAATTTGTAAAATATAAGCTAATGATTACTTATATGTCCTTATCTCCTCCTAAGCCATTAGATTAGTGACAATTGTCTAGATAAATCCTATCCTTCCACCTAAGACCGGGCCACATTAATGGGGGAGACAAGTGGCTGGTTATAAAGAGAATAAGACAAAATGAATGATGTCTTCACTTACAGCCGTCGGATCGTATAGATATTTTGCTGCTGATTGATCCCACCATCCATGTGTGGCCGCCCCCCCATTAATAAGGTGACACATGTCTTCTCTTGATTGGACCATGTTAACTACATCATCTCTTGACACCTCGACGCTTATCATCATTATGTCATGCCGACATCATCACTGCATCACTCAGCATCATCACTGCATCACTACTGCATCATCACTGAATCATCATGGTCAAAGTTGACCATTGACCAAGGTTTGACCAATGTCCAATGTTTTGACCGAAGTCAGACCAAAGTTGACCTAGGTTTGACCACAGTTGACCGGGGCTTCTTGAACTCCAAATAACTTACCGAAATTTCATGTTTTTCGGAACTTCTGACTTAGGGTTTCTCCAGGGTTTCTTGGTTGATTCCCGACACTAAGGACTTCCTAATGATC
>CM041780.1:196188139-196219197 GCA_023374045.1 Limonium bicolor | reverse complement strand
AGCTTCCCGAGCTGGCGGTATTGTAGAACGAACACGAAGAGGAACTATGACCCCAGTGTTATGTTGTCACACACCCGACTAGTTGATAAATAGCGTCATTGCCTGGATGGCGTGAGGATGCACTTCCACCAGACTCACCTCCACCCTATTCATAAAGTCGAGGATGAACGGGTGGACTAAAAAGGTTAAGCCGACCTTCATCTGCTCAAATACGATGAACCCATCGGAAAAAGAGTCATAAAAGCATACAACTATCACAGGTTGTAAAAACTTAGTCCCCGTTGATGCCTTCACATTCACCAGTAGCGTCTCAATCTTGGTGGTGTCCAACCCTGAGCCATTGGGTATCTTGGGATACCCCTCCCCTTCCCTATAAACTTCTGCAAGACAATCTGTCACCATCACCACCTTAGCGTTAAGCTTGGGATCCACAGGCGACAAGGTAGTGTGGACCACCCCTTTTATTTTACCAACACCAGTAGCAGTTAAAGAAGCCACGGTCAGAATGTGGAGTTTAGTGAAGAGCAATTCTCTTCCCACTCACCCGATTTATAGGCGTGAGAACTCAATTGGCTGCCTACCCTGCCTGCACAACAGTTACCTCCACTTTTCTAGCACTTCAATCATCATAAATTGTGTGTCAAAGCTATGCATCAATTCACTGACAAAGGCAACACTCGATTACCATCGGTAACCCTCCCCCATCATACCCTCGTCGTTGCCTTACAATGACTTTATCATCTCACGCTTCGCTTCCCCGAGATAAAACCACACAAGTAAAACATTTCAATAGTTTAACTTCCCGCCAAATCCCACTTGAAGTCAAACTTGGGGGACTAGTGGGGATATATCCGGGTAAAATACCTCGACCCTTTCTCTTACTTCAATTTTCCCAAGTATAAAACAAGAAAATAGACTCAGACAACTTAAGTCCCGCTTCTCTCGCAGGCTCGAGAAGTAAGACTTAGGGGACTAGTGTTGCTATAGTGTAATAAACTCTTCCTAACCATGTCATTCAGAGAACAATCATGTTTTTGTATCTCTAAACATGTACTTTGACGAGGACCCAACAAGTAGGATGTAAGAAATTTGGCTTCCAAACATCAAGAACTGGAAGTCAAACCCCTTTCTAACCTAAACTCTGGTCTCAAGGCTAAGACCAAAGTCCAAGATTTAACCGACCAGAGTCAACCAGAGCTCTGCCAGCGAATACCTTATCTGGTCTTCCTAGCAAGCTTACCCAACTACGACAACTCTATCACACAGAGCACTCATAACCTGACACATATGGCGCTGACATTTAGTCTCATCAATTTTGTCAGACGACCATCACTACCACTCGTACGCCTCCCTAACACTTAATTAAATGCCCTGAGACTGATATGTCCTTCTTCATAGGTAAGTAGTCAGGAAGCTTCATCCTTGATAGGGATACCCCGAATGATGTCAGCCCTACTCTACATAGAAGTAGCCCACGTCATCAGCTTGACTTAAAGTCGAGCAGCGAGCCGGCATGGCAAGCCAACTTGAATGTTTTTCCCTGTAAATAACAATCAATGCCTCATTTATTATGGAGACACACATACGCATATAGAGACACATAAATGCTATCTCTCTCAGTGTACTCTCTCAATCATAGTGAAACCTCTGTCACCCCCGATGACTAGATCATTAATATTGAACCACGTATATTCTTGTGTCATCTTGCTTACTCATAATCGCTTACTCATATCGCTAGTGTATGAAGGAGTAAATCTAAACCTATACCACATATAACACTCTAACAGGTGTTAAGGTGTTAGCGAGGCCAACTGAGTGAACCGATATCTTTATCTTAGATGCCTCCACATTGTAGATTTAGGTTGTTCTTTGATGGCCCTTTAGCATGGATACCTTCCCCGAGTAGGTTAGGAATTTCAACTGTAAGCACATCGTGCTTGGAAAGGAATGAAAGGCGTGGATGCTAGGGCGCCCTAGAAAGGCATTACAGTCGAGGAGATCGTTCATCAAGAAGAACTTGATATTTTCCATGCAACTAAGTTTTACGTCTTTGAGCATCATTTGTAGCTCGATCTGCCCTTTGAATGGGACTCCACCCCTAAAAGCCGTTAAGACTGTTGCTAAAGTAATTTATTTACTCTTTTAGGGCACCTAGTCGTCTGTAAGCATCCACTGTGATCGAATTGAACCCACTACCATTGTTTACTAGGATCTGATGCACATTTTGGTTGTCGATTTATGCTGAGATTACCAATGGGTCGTTGTGTTAGAGGGTAACCCCTCAAGTCCTCATTGGTGAAGCTTATGACCGACATGCTTTTCTTGACAGGCCTGCTTGAGTTGGAGATATGTGGCTCATGCAGGGATCATTTTCGGTCTCAGTTTGTTTTGTAACCTCTACCAGCTATCATGAGGATGGGTGAGCCTCTTTACCTTCCTACAGATTTCATATTTTGTTTCCACTAGTGTTTCCATCCTGGGGTGGTGGCGCAGTGGCCATTTGAAGGTTCATCGTGGTGGTGGTGGTGAGGGCTTTGTAGTGATAGTGAGAAATTTCCAACAAGTGGCACCAAATGTTATAGTGTAATATGTGATGTAGGTTTAGGTTATCTCCTTTAGGGATTGATGGATTGTAGTTGTCAATTTATGAATATGAATGAGCAAAGTGACACAAAGATTTAAGTGGTTCAATCTTGAATGATCTAGTCCACGGAGGTTTGGCAGAGATTATTAGTATGATTGAGAGAATATAAGAGAGGAGAGAGAGTATTGATATGTGTGTGCCAAATCAATGGGACATTGATTGCTATTTATAGAGAAAGAGATAAATGAGCCAGCTTGCTAGTCCTCTACTGGCCAGGTTGTGACTCGGGATATCTCCACGTAGAGTAGGGCTGACGTCACCTCATCCGAGATGGCTTTGTCAGGAATGAAGCTTCATTCCCTTGCATAGTTGCTCGTTAATCGAGAAAATGATACATCAATCTTGGGTTATTTAATGATGTGTCAGGGAGATGTGTGAATGGTGAAGAAAGGTTGTCCGACGAGACTAATGGGACGGGACGTCAACACCGTACGTGCTAGGTCATGAGTGCCCTATCTAGTAGATCCGGGTTCATTTTCGATCATAAATCAATCCTTTTCTTTTTCGGTCATAAAAGCCTCACAAAATATATAATTGATCATGCAAACAGAGCTAAAGCCCTAGACAAGTTCCTAGACACGTCTTTAGGGTACTTCATTCTCTCCTCCTTAAACTAAGCTTCATCCCTAAAGCTTACACTTATCATGCAATTTTAAACAACAATCAATAGCTACAAGGTCAACCAACATGCTAAGGCGCATATAATCATGTCACAAAATCAGTCTACATGCTAAGGTGCATAACAATCATGTCAAATCACACATATGCATATAAGTTTACAGATAAACTCCAAGAATCATACTTATAAGCAAAACAAGAATCATAATCCCATCCCACACGGCTTGTCTATATTAAGACCTAACCTATTGCTCTGATACCAAATGTAGCACCCCAATTTTTAGCTTACTTCTTAAACTGATTCATTTAACATATTTGCAATAGAATACACATAAAGCTTATCGGGTTGTTATCGCCACACTCACCCATGTGAGTGCTAAGGCTAATTCATCTAACTAAAAGTCACTTAATCACTAATAAACCGAAAGTATGCCAAGGGAACAAGCTCCATTATGCCTATGTCAAAATATGATCAATTGTAACTCGTGCCAAAACGCTAATTACCCGGGCGCTACCTAGTCATGCCCAAAACCCTAGTTATCCCAAGACATGCCCCAAAGATATTACAACAACACATAAGAATATAATAAAACTATAAAACTACTTAAACGTGCCCAACCCAAAATTCATGCCAAGCACATATCAACCTACAACCATAAAACCATACACAATGAAAGGGGTCACAGACAAAGTCAGATAAATTGAGTTATTCTCGCTTCATCTTGCCAAGTTCATTTGTATTTTAAGAAATAATTTCACATTATATAATAACAAGTAAATCAAACATAGTGAGACTTACTCCATGCGTAGGACAATATAAAACAATATGCACATAAGACAACCATACAACTGGAACACTCTTCAAGAGTATCAACACCACAATCACATCATACCAACCTTCGGGTACACCGGTCTTTCAACAAAGGGCGTAAAGACCCTCGGTCCCCTAGGCAAACTTATCTTCTTACCAACCTTTGGGCATACCGGTCCGAAGACAAAGGGCACAAAGACCCTCGGCCCCTTAGGCAAATATTACCCCTCACCCCATATCCTTAAATGTGCACACCCCCTAACGGTATAACTTACCCGAAAGAGTAGATCATAGTGGCTTAAATGCAATACATTGGTAGCGACAAATAATCAGTGTAGACTTTGCCAATATGGCCTTACCAACTTTCCTTGTCAACCACACAATAACACATGCCCGGACCAACAACAAGAGTTTAACAACATACTCATGACATAAGTAAATACCAACATACTTATACAAGTTGAACATCACCAACTGATGACATAACCTTGTCAAGATAAACAAGAACCATCTCGTCAATATAAAACCAACAAACACCATATTCCAAATACAAGATAATAACTTTAAATCCATGAAGAACAATATAAGAGAATACCAACATAGCTTGCGCATATAATCAACCAAGAAGACCTTACCAAATCATCACCAAGAACACATAATTGATGAACGCAAGAATCACTTTATTTCCCTCCATTAAATTGACTATAGTGGCTACTCTTAAAAACAAGGCTTCTTCTCGAATTTCTCTTGACCCATTGGCTATAGGTTCCTCCTTTTCTAGGTAATGCCTTCATTTTTCTTCCACTTGCTCTCGGTACTTCCTTTCTTTCTCCTAGCTTCTTGGTTTTCTCCTGTCTTTTCCTAACACTCTCGGCCCTCACTTATTTCTCTTTGATTTAGTAAGTGTTTTACAAACATGGAAGTGAATGAATTATAATGAAGGGGTATGGTTCCATTTATAGGACTTGGAAGATATTCCTTTGGCTTTATTAATGTTTAAAGAATTACCTAAATGGTTAAGCATTTCCCTAGCTCGTGACACCTTTCTTCCACTTGCTAACCTTCCATTGGACATAAAGTATGGTTCACTAAGGAGATGACAACATTAAAGGTTCCACGGTTAGATATTTTAGCGCTTATCTTATAAGAGGACCATGTATTCTAACCACTCATAATCTATCTTAGTAAGGAAGGAAAGTGGTTGGCCACCACTTGGGTGCTTAGTCACCTACATGTGTGTTTCACCTACTTAGTTGCTTAGTCACTTACCTAGTTGTTTCACCTACTTGATTCCACCTCATGCTTTATTTCCTAGTCACTTATCCACCTACTTGATTCCACCATGCTTTATTTTCTAGCTACTTATCCACCTACTTGCTTACCACTCATGCCTAAATCAATCATTTCCTTTTCGATCATAAAAGCCTCACAAAATATACAAGTGATCTTGCCAAACAAAGCTAAAGTCCTGGACAAGTTCCTAGACACATCTTTGGGGTATTTCACATTTGGTGTTAGTTCCTATAAAAAAGGGTACTTGCTATATGACATATTTTTTGTCCTATTTCTCTCTATAATACAATACATTGGGCTATATCAAAGGTGTTGGTTAATCGAGTCAAAACTATAATGCCTTTTGTGATCTTTGAAAGCCAGCAACATTTGTTAGTGGTCGTCTCTATGGATCAAGTCACAGTTGCTCATGAGCTTCTTCATACAATGAGGAATTCTAGAGCTGTTAAATGTGGTTCTTTTACTTTTAAAATAAACATGTCTCAAGTTTTTAATCGGGTAGTAGGGATTGACTTTAGATGTTGTAAGGAGTACAAGATTTCATCCGAACTGGGTTAGTTTAGTTCAAGAATATCTTACTACAGTGATCATGGGGTGTTGATTAATGGGTTTCCTGGTCAAACCTCTTCTCCTGCGCAGGGGTTGAGGCAAGAGGGTCCTCTTTCCCCTTACATGTTCATATGTTGCATGGAGGTCTTGGAATCTAGTTTAAGGCTTACGTTTGATGTTGGGTTCCTTAAAGGTTTTTGAGTTCATGGTCTAGATGTGGATGTCATGTCACTAACTTTTTTTTCCAGACGATTGTGTGTTGTTTGGTGAAGCTAATACCCAAAGTGTGTGGTTATGTCTAGTATAGTGGATGATTTTAAGTTGGCCTCTGGACAGTGCATCAATGCCCAGAAATATGGAATCATGTTGTCTTCCAGGATCCTTAATAGCTCTGCAATAGCATTGTTAGTTTTTTTTAATCTGTGAATTTGTTTATTTGGCCTCTATCTAGGTTTCTGGAGAAATGTAGGCAGGAGCCATGTCAGGCTAATTGCAGGGTGTGGCATCCTTATAAAAACAATTCTTCAGGCAATTCCTACCTATGTGATGAGTGTTATTAAGTTGTAAATGGGTATGATTCAAGAAATTTACCATCTCTTAGCATGATTCTAGTGGAGTGGTGGGGTAGCAAAACAAGGTTTACATTGAAAAGATGGTCATCTACATGTTAGAATCTTAGTCAATGAGGGTTGGCCTTTCGGGATTTAGTGGTTTTTAGTAAGGCTATCTTGCCTAAGCAGTGTTGGAGAATTATGACAAATCCTCACATCCTTTTGTCAAAATTACTAAGGGCTAGATATTTCCTAATGGTAATTTCTGTGAAGCTAAGTTGGGCAGTGATTCAAGCCTAGTTTGAAGGGTTGTGTGTAGGGGTGAGCAAATGGAGCGGTTATTTCGGATAAACCAAAATAACCGTTCTTTTTCGGATTCAATCATCGTATTTTTTAGCCGTTTTATAAAAGTTCGGTTATTTCGGTTAAAACGGTTATCCGTAATAAAGTACGGTTCGGTTAACGGATATTAAAATTTAAACTTCGGTGTATCCGTAAATAACAGAACTTTTTATAAATATATTTTATAAATTTTATTTTTTTAACCAATAATTTTATCTAATATATTACTACTCACTCATTAGGTTTAGTTTAATTATTTCGGTAAATCAAAAAGTTTGGTTTTTTCAGTTATTTTAGGGAATTCAGTTATTTCGGTTATTTTAAAAAGTTTGGTTATTTCATAAACTATGGTTATCGGGGCGGTTAACGTCTATTGTAGACAAAAAAAACTGTTCGGTTTAAAACGGTTATCGTTAAATTAGATTAGTATAAATTCGGTTAATTCAGTTCTAACCAAAATAACCAAAACACCATACTTTTATTAAACTTCGGTTACGATATCTGTTTTAACCGTTTGTACACCCCTAGTTGTGTATGAGGTAATGGATTAAGCCGGAAAGGACCGGGTGGTTTGCGAGGAAGTTAATTAATAGTGGGGTTGATACTCGCTTATTGATAGGTGGATCATGGGGAAGTCAAGGGCAAGCCATTTTTATGAACCTTACCATCACTTGCTAACACAAGAAGGCAATATGTCTTGTTTCATAACCCGATTACTAGATCTTGGCGTGAAAGTTTTTGTTAGGCTCTCGTCACTGAGGGACGATGCTACTAAGATTATGAGAATTCATTAGATGAGGGACCAAGAGTGGTAATGATAGTTGGGTCCGGAGTTTACCGGGAACCGTTTACCAGAGTCTACTTATTATGGCGAATGAATATGTTATTTAGTCAATGTCAGTGCTCTGGTATGGGTCGGTAGGGGTGGGAAAACATTAGACAAACTATGGAATTGTTATCTTCCAGCTTGGGTTAAGGTTTTTGCGTGGAAATTCCTTCATGGGCTTTTGCCTTGTAAGGCTTTTATTATATCCCGATAAGGTAATCTCTTGATCCTCTCTGTGTTTGTGGGAGCCACCAAGTCTCTGTTGCATGTTTTAGCTTTATTACAAGTGTGTTGGCTCTCCTTCTAGCTAAAGAAGGTGTTTGAACAACCTGGTCATGTTTGATTTTGATGGTGCAATAAGGGACTAGTTTCTTGATCTTGTTTTCGGTATAGCTTAATGGTTCTTTATAAATTCACATTGCATCTGGAAATTATGGTTTGCAGGACGTCAAGTGATCCATGAAAGAGCTCGAGGATGATAGCGTGGGGTGGTTCCAAGCTGAAAGTTTCTTTAGACGGTTGGTACAGTTAAGATGGTTAGCGACATTGGTGTTAGCTAGGCAACGTTAACAAAATTACAGAATGTAGTGGATGTGTTTGTTGATGGCGAGGTATAAGCTATGGTTTGGGCGTGGTTTGTAGCAGTATGATGTATCAACATATGGCGGTTAGGATTAATAGGGATCCTTGCAGGTCTTCTTAGGAATGGTCGAGCTCATACTATGTATTGAAGTCAATGTGGGCGTTGACGTGTAGGAGCATTCGTAAAGTTAGACCTTTTGTGGATTGTAAAAATATGAATAGATTATGCTAATAGAGATAGAGATGCACCTATGATGTTAAGCCTATTTTTGAATTGTGTTTGCGTTTAACATCAGTTTAGATTATAAATGTGTTTTGGTACCTAGAAATGTTAATACTAGTGCACATATGCTAGCTAATTTGGGTAGAGGTTGGTAGGGATAATATGAAGTTTTTGGTAGCCTCATTTCTTACGGGGTCGTTTGGTACCAGGAGAGAAAAAACATTGAATACATTCCTGGAATTAAAGATATGCGAGCACTTGGTTGATGGAATTTAAATTCCAAGAATTAATAAATTCCCAATATCTGGCAACTCCTGAAATTCTATTCCCTGCAAATTAGGTAGAATTCTTATTCCAGGTGAATTCCTGTAACTTTCATCATCTATGAAATTAATTTTCTTTTTTGGTCGTCTCTCTGCTCTATCTCTCTCATAAATATTTTTATTTAATAGTATTTATTTAATATTTTATTTACTCATTTATAATTCATAACAATAAATATATTAATTTATAATATATAGATATATATATTTTTAAAAAGTAAAAAATGATTTAGTTATGGGCACATATATTTGATTCTCTATATTGAAATAAAATATTTATTATACCATATATTAATAATTAAATTTTAATTACTTCTAAAAAAAGATAAGGTTATAGATTTAAATTTGACAAATGTTTCTAATAATGAAATTATTGACTATAAACGATATAATTAAGTATTGCTTTTACTTATTAAAGAACTAGTATTTTTTTAATGTTTCTTATTTAGTTTCTTTTACTTATTAAGTAAGTGAATAATTACAAGTTTAATTCATCACAATTTAATATCTTATCCATAAAAGTCAAATATAAATAAAGTTAAAAAATTTCAAATAAATTTATTGACTATTAATTGGGTTCTTATCACTATGAACAATAAATTTTTCAAATATTTTATAATCATATTTTTATAAAATTTCAAGTTAATCTATACATTTAAAATCCTACAAACTAATAATAATAATACTTACGTATCAATGATATTCATAACTGTATAGTTTATCATAAGTCTTATCTTCATTATTCTCGCAACCAAACAAAGAAACATTAAATTTCAAGTATTCCAATCAAACACCAAATGAGGTCATATCCTATTCTTGGAATTTCATTCTTGGATATTATTACCGGGAATTAACATCTAAGAACCAAACGACCCGTTATGGTTTACAGAAACGAGTTTGTCTAATGCTCATTCATTCTCTCTATGTCACATCATCAACTGTCATATCAAGTTTTTTACTTTTATTTGCTACATCTTTTTCTCTCTACTTTTCTAACAGCTGATAACTGAATCATCTATTGGGGGCCTATTCGTGAATGTATCTGACTATTTGTGGGTGGCTTTATGATGTTCGTTAAAAAAAATCTATATATACCATACGTACAGTAATAGTTTTTTTTTTTGGAAAATTACATCCCCACCCATGACGTTTGATGAAATTACACACCCCCCCACGAGGTTTTAAAAGTTACTTTCCTCAACCATGTGGTTTCCCCGTTTTACATTCACCAAATTTTTTAAAATTTTGTTCACTTAAAAGATGCTTAAAGTTTCCAAAAGTTGATGAAAACTTTGCATGGACGATGCTAAAGTGTTATGTTTTGTCGCAATGCCAAATCTAGAAGTTTGTTAAGCTCACATGTGACCTGTGTGACCCAATGAAACATGTGACATGAGAATGTGTTTTTATTGCTCATAGATCACAAGTGAGTTTAAAAAACTTTGGATTTAGCACTGGACCAAATTATAACACTTGATCATCTTTCATATAAAGTTCCATCAATTTTTGACCACATTTAAGCATCTTCTAAGTTGAACAAAAATAGAAAAGTTGTTAATGTAAAACGGGAGAAACCACTAGTGGGGAAAATAATTTTCTGAAACCTCATGGATGCTGTGTGCAATTTCAGTAAACATCATGGATGAGATTTGTAGTATTGTCGGTTGACCATAATTAAAGGATATTCACAATATATCTTTTTTTCTTTCGTAATTCATAATATTTCCTTTGGTTTTCGTAATTCAACTTTAAACATGCTTAAATGTTGTCCAAAATTGATGAAAGTTTACATGGACGATGCTAAAGTGTTATATTTTGGTTCAATATCAAATTTGTTATTTTTTAAGCTCACATGTGACATGTGGGATATGACATGTTCATTGGCTCCCACATGTCACATATGAGCTTAAAAGACTTCAAATTTGATATTGAACCAATATAACACTTTAGCATTGTTCATTAAAATTTCATCAATTTTGGACAATATTTAAACTTGTTTAAAGTTGAATTACGAAAAGAATAAAAATATATTGTAAACTATGAAAACCAAACATATTATAAATTTTCCAAAAAAAAACTTATATATTATTTCCGTCCATGTTAATAAACTATAACGACAAATTTGCCCTGCAAGTGTTCTATTTTCATCGCTCTTTGCCATTTCACGTTAAGACTTCTGGAGAACAATCTAGAATTGTTCGGAGCTTCATCGTTCTACCCCTCATCATTCTAGACCCTTCGCTTCGCCCACGTGGTAGCCGCCTTATCGTCCGATGCTACCAAGCGGGCATCCTCCTATAAAGGTTCAGAGCGAGCTTTGCCCTTCTCCTTTTCGCAAGGAAACGTAGTCTCTTCCCCTCTTGCACGGTTTTCGGCTCCAAGAGGTTCGAATCGTCCGTACTGCTCTGCGTCGAATTGCTGCTTTTCAACAGAAGACTAGAAGTGAGAAGAAAAGAAAGCGAAAATGTTCGGAAGAGCGCCGAAGAGAGCAATAACACCAAGTACTACGAGATCCTGGGCGTCTCGAAGGATGCTAGCTCAGAGGATTTGAAGAAGGCTTACAAGAAAGCTGCAATTAAAAATCATCCCGACAAAGGTGGAGACCCGGAGAAGGTGCAATTTGCTCTTTCTTTCTCCCAATTGATTCAGTCTTGTATTATGTTACTCTTTCGGGTTACCCCCGCCGGCGCGCGCCTATTCTGGCATTGTCGGTGGTAGAGAAGTTATCTACCCACTGATTATTAGGTAGCTACATGGATTCATCGTTGCAAACCTTTTTTATTCTTTTAATGCTTTTGCTTATGGGTTTATATCACTCCGGATCTCAGTATCCCAAATATTGGTCTTTCGCTCTAATGTGGCTAAGTTGGCTTCTTCTGCGGTGGCGTTTAGGTGGATTTAGGCAACGGAAACCTAGTAAAGGCTACTATGTTGATCCTACCTAATTTGTGTTTTGATTTAGTGTCTTAAGCGCCGGAGAAGATCTCTACGGGCGGACAGATTCAAGCGTAGTGCTAAAGTTCTTTGCTTTTTATGTGATTGTTTATAAAGATGTTCGCTTTCAACTTTCTTATTTAGACCTGTTTGTGTTATTTGAGGCTTCTTACGGCTCCTTTAGATTGGATTGTATGTATCCATGTTCGTCTGTACTAGTAGTTAGCTGACACCTCACTGTTAGAGGATTCGGTAATATAGATTGCTGGAGAAGATGTAGTGATTGTTAGATTGCCTTATTTGTCTGATTACGATCTTTCCACTCACTGCTCACCTCCTTTTGGAGATGGAAATTACTTGAAAACTTGATATACTTGGAGTCAAGGTGAATATGTTATCTGTTTTCTCGTCTTACATTCCTAATACCCTAGTTGGCTAGACCTAGCAATTACTTTAAGTTTCTTTGTCCTCCAGTTCAAGGAGTTGGCTCAGGCATACGAGGTCTTGAGTGACCCGAGAAGCGCGAAATATATGACCAGTACGGTGAAGATGCACTTAAGGAAGGAATGGGTGGAGGTGGTGGCGGGCACAACCCGTTTGACATCTTTGAATCCTTCTTGGTGGAGGCGCATTCGGTAAGTGACACTTTTTCAGTTTATTTGTTTGATTTTGAATCGTTTCACAAAAGAACTGTTGTAATCGTTGATTGTATGCTTTGTGACTCATCAGGTGGAGGTAGCAGCCGTGGAAGGAGACAAAGGAGAGGAGAAGATGTCGTCCATCCCCTCAAGGTGTCTCTTGAAGATCTCTACGTCGGAACATCCAAAAAGCTTTCTCTTTCTCGAAATGCTCTTTGCAAAAAGTGTAACGGGTGAGTATAATTTTTTGCTATCCGCATACATATACGAAGTCACGCAAGTTGTTGATCAACAAATGTGAGGCGATCATTGAGTTACTCAAACGATGTGTAAAACAGGAAGGGATCAAAATCTGGTGCTTCAATGAAGTGTGCTGGATGTCAAGGCAGTGGTATGAAGGTGTCTATCCGGCATCTAGGACCTTCTATGATCCAGCAGATGCAACATCCCTGCAATGAGTGCAAGGGGACTGGCGAAACCATTAGTGACAGAGACCGTTGTCCACAGTGCAAAGGTGAGAAGGTGGTACAAGAGAAAAAGGTGCTCGAAGTGGTTGTTGAGAAGGGTATGAAACATGGACAAAAAATTACCTTCCCTGGGGAGGCAGATGAAGCGGTAATCTTGAATTTCATTTTGTTTTTGATGATCGTAATAACATATAGTATATGATTAAGAATCATTTTGATGTGGTTGCTCATGTAATTGCCGTTGATTTTTGCAGCCTGAGACTGTTACAGGGGACTGTGTGTTTGTGTGTGCTGCAAGAGAAGGAACATCCCAAATTCAAGAGAAAGGGAGATGACCTTTTCTTTGAGCACACACTGTCCCTCACCGAGGCTCTTTGTGGATTCAAGTATGTTTTGACCCATTTGGATGGACGACAGCTTCTAATCAAAACCAATCCAGGAGAAGTAGTTAAGCCTGGTGAAGATCCATTCTTTTAAGACGCTTCTGATTGTGGCTGGTATAGTTCTTTTCATGTTCTGCATAGTTTCTCACTTTTTTTTTTATCCTGGCAGATCAATTCAAAGCAATTGACGATGAGGGTATGCCAATTTATCAAAGGCCGTTCATGAAGGGCAAGCTGTACATCCATTTTGCGGTGGACTTCCCTGATTCTCTGAGCCTTGACCAGGTAAAGGATCTTGAATCAATTTTGCCGTCTAAGACAGCTACGCAACTCACGGACATGGAGTTAGATGAGTGTGAGGAGACAACGATGCATGATGTAAACATGGAAGAAGAGTTGAGGAGGAAGCAGCAGCAGCGTGCTCAGGAAGCTTATGATGAGGACGATGATGAGCCTGGCGCTCAGAGGGTGCAGTGTGCACAGCAGTGATTTTGTGTGAAGTTGAGTGATTTTGTATGACTTGCTCTGTGACTCCGTTTAACTTCTCTCTCATGGACAACATAGCTGGAACGGTGTTCAAATGGCCTGAAAGTATCGTCTTGGAACTCTTATGATAGACATTCTCATCTAAACTTGATTTTAGTAGTTCATGTTTCCTTAATTTTGCTAAACGATATAGGCCTGGTTTGGTTGGAGCTGATGGAGGATGATTGAGATTGATGGCTAAATTGGAGTTAGTAACTTTCTATAGCAACTAGACTTACGAATATTTCAACTCAAGTTTTATACGAAAGCAAACAGTAGCATCAGTTCGAGGTTTATTCACTGTGTGAAATGAAACACCAGTACTTTCGAAAAAATAGACTCACTGCATATTAGCTCTAATTTAGATGAAAGCATCTATAACATAAATAACACTTGGACGGTATTAATACAGTTTCATAATTGGATGGATTTTTTTTAAATAAGAACATGTTATTGTTAAGTGATGAAGTGTTCTGGTGGAAGAACGTGTTTTTTTTTCGAAGTTGGCAATGCATCAAGGAGTATCACGTCGGAAGGAAGAGTCCATGGGCAGGCATCGAGCAGATGTCACCACTTTTAATCCCATGGCATCAAGATAAACAAAGTTCATAAAAACAGAACAAGCCAACCCATAGCATCAAGGCAAACAAAGTTTGTAAAGCAAAGCAAGATAGTGTTTTCTTTTTTTTTTTCGTGGGAGTTCTTTTTTGATCTATCCTTTCCATTCCCTTTGATGGTCCAATGATCTACTGCTGGTATCCTGTTGGCGTTAACCGACTTGAGATCAAACTCCTCACCCATGGTAGCAAGGGAATGGTCGATCAGGCTATGAGCTAGCCTGAGGCTCTATAGGAACGGTAGAGGATTGGCTAAAGTCTTCTACAGTGTTTGAGTCCTTATGTATTTTCATAGACTTCTTGGATAGTTCTGGATCCTTATCAGCCAGTTTGACGAGATGACATGCAGCTTTCTAAAGGTTATCGGCTCTACCGGTTTCAACATGCTAGCTGTAGCGAGGGTTGAAAGTCATTAACCAGTAACCATAGGGCAAGAGGCCAAAGCCAACCTGAGATTTGTCCAGGCACTCTTTGATATGATGGGTGAGCAATCCGCAGTTAAAGTAGATTACTGGTATTTTCTCATAAGTAACTTGTAGAACTCACTCCACCCCTCGATCAAAATAATGACACACCTCATAAGCGTCTTAAAAAGATCCAAAAGGATCTTGACTCATAGGTAGTCGTCGATGAGCTTTCCATCATCCTCTCTGAAGTCAAAGAAAGTAAACGATCTGGTTATTCAACTTTTTAGCATAGTCTTTGTGGATCAAGCCGAACTCATGATCTCGAGAAGACTTCATCTTGTCAATATGTAGGAAGACTAGGAGAGTGCCATTAAAGCATCACGACCCCCTAAAAAGCATTGTATGCACCATTTCCAACTTGTCAACTCAAAGAGGTAGAGGTTCTTACATGCACTCATAGTTTTGAAAGCGCCTTTGAGTTACCTGGAGTGTCCAAGGGATGATTCGAGACTGCGGGTGTCCACGAACTTATTTGAGAAGTGCTTGCACATGAGAGTTCACATGAATGAGATTGAGTGGGAACGGTTGCCATTCTCCTGCATCTCAAGAACTTCCCTATCTTTCATCGTGAGGGAGAGCCGTTCGCACTGGGTGGTAAGATCTTCCACCGAGTTCTGGTGATACTGTCTCGGCATTTCACTGTGATCGGGTGGGTGAGATTTCTTCAGGAAGGACATAGTAGAGATGAGAAGGCAAATGGTGAGAGCAATGACACAACATAAGGGGGGTTTTTGTGTGCTTCATTATGGCATGCAGGGTGAGGGGCTCGAAGTTTATTTTCCCTAGGAACCGTGTTTGCAGACGCTCCCTCTAGGAACATGTAGCAGAGGTGAAGGAGTTGGTGTCCATCTACTAGTGTAGGGTGGAGATAGTTGTTTAGGAAGGAAAGGGGCATGACGATGGGTTGGAGGGTGAAGATGTAAAAGACGGAAGCAAAAGAAGAAGGTGGGTAGGAACTCTCACGGGGGAGTTCCTGAAACAAAAGAGGTCACTTGAAAACTGGTAAACTATGACTGCTGCATTTACTTAGTGTTCTAGAAGAATGTTAGCCCTTAGTTTTGATTGAATCAATAATATTCTTGGTATTGAGGCCAAGCACTTGTGTGTTCTATAATACAAGTAATAATGCCAACATTTGATACCCAACTAGAACATAAACTCAACAGGAGTGACACTTGGTCTAAAGGGACTAATCGACACACATTATGAGGAGCTCGAGTGATCCTAATATGGCCAAGACAACCGTCGAATCTGATCTGAAATGAAAAAGCATATTATGGGACTACAAACATGTTCCTATAACATGTATGAGTGGTTTGAAAGAAAAAGAACACCATCCTATTTCTAACTTCAAAAGAGTCCATCATATGGTGGTTCATGGATTCACCAACACTAACTAGTAAAGGACAAACTGCACTACATAATATAAATAACCAAATATCGTTCAACTATAAGATTACCATGTATAGTAGTAGCCTTCATCCAAATCCTTCATTTGTGCATCAAGTCTCCGGAAAGAGTTTTACTGCTAGACTCAAGCACTAGCTCATAATACAGGTTATGGCTACCCACATGCAAGGTAAGCTCTAAAGCAATTTATCATATTATGATACCACCTTCTATTTTTAATATAAGTCGTTTAGAGATGAATTTAGACTTAAAATAGCCCAAACTCATCTCTAAAACGACTTTAAAATACGAGGGAGTATTGGTTAAAGGCATTGACTGTGATGCGAATGAGATAGTTGTAATTCAACCAAGGAGCTTCGTGCACATAAGAAAAGTTAATATCGGGATAGTAGACATTCCTAAAGGCTTGGACCTTGCACAGGTTAAGACTGAAGTATTTTGGAGAGTAAAAGTAACTAACAAAGGGAATAACTTTAAACCATAAAACAATAGAAATACATCTTCTACATCAACCCTAAGACCTCATGAGTGCCTCTGTTGCCACTCTTGAGAACTTGAGGTTTGAAAGACTTCCCCAAAACCAAATCCTTAATTCTAAGAGATCCTTGAGTCTCTCTAGGATGGATAAACAAGCGCATGAAAAAACTTACCAAATAAGTTCAAATCCTGATACATTGTAGTGAGCAGACCTCACCCCTGCAGTAATCATCTAGGGAGGCAGCGTTGCTGATCTGCAAGAACTTCCTTATCAAATACCATTTCCAGGGTTGTAGGATCATAACACTTCATCTTTTAGTTAGTAAGGGAATCAGTCTTATTTTTGGTCTTTGAAGTTCTCTTTGCTTAAGGGAAGTAAAGTTTTTTTTTTTGGAATACATGAGGAACCAATGGAGAATCTTCCTTTACCTTTTTTGGGGATAGAGACTTCAATAAGGGATGGACCTTCATTCACCTTCACCAAGGGAGTAACTGCTAAATCAGCTCTTGCATAATTGAGCAATGGACCGATTGATGTTACACTCACTAAAGTAAAATGCCTTGAATGTACGCGTTGGTTGAGGTATAACATAAGTATGAATTAGAGAGGTGTGCAAATATGGGCTTTATCATACTTTATTTGCCTCTAGTCCATAACCTAACTTATGTTGAAGCATAAAATGATTCTGATGTGTAATGCTCCTTTACTTGTTATGGTTTAAACGTAATCAGCGGAGACTTCCCTATTTTGTTGTGTGTCCTTGTTCTTACTAATATTCACAAACTAGAGGCCAATATTGAGCACCGCCAAGCAAGCTCTAAAGTCAATGCAAGATATCTTAGCAGTGTGCGCGCCCAAGTAAGTGTTCGGTCCTTGTCAGGCCTGGGTGAATGCTCTCCGCAACATTCATAACCTTGGCTCTCGTTTGTGTTACAAGCTAACATTACTTAGCTGCATCTCACCACACACATTAGACACCCGCCTCTCAGAATAGCATTGTATGGGGTTCTCACAGACTATGGATCTTAAGGGACCATGTTAAAGAACAACTAAGTCTAGGATTGCTAAACAAACTTTACGTAAGTTTAAGTGCGTTCTAGGGAAAAACTAGTACATACCTAGTTATTCTCAACAGTTAAAGTTGGTGAGTGATAAACCACCTCTATTCACTTGGCATACCAAAGCTATATTTTGCTGGCCATTTAGGTGTGCGATCTTTCCGGTCTTGCTCGAAACTTCATCTTGTCGTAGACAGTGCTTGGGAAGGCTTGAAATGCGTGGATTACGAGGTGGTCAAAGGAAGTGTTGTACATAGTAAGGTCCTCCATGAGAAGGAATTCCACCTTTGGCTGAGAGGTCGTGGTGTATCCTTTACCCCCTACCATATAGTCTGACGAGCTCTCCCTGTCCAGTCATTCATAGTCAGAGGAGTCGTCGTGAGCCGGTTTCTCCATTGGGACTTTTTTTTTTCTCGCTTGGCTAATTGTTACAGGGCCCTTATCAGGTCCTATGTAAATTAAATATAAAATTTTATTTAGGTGTGTCACAATATAATTATATATTAAGTTATGTAATGAGATAAAATTCAAAATGACAATACATACAAACAATGATAAGTATACTATATGAATAATAACTTTAAAATAGTCACTCTTCTAGTAGTGTCACAATAAATTTTATCGTAATGCCCTTTTCACACTTTTCTCTTCATAAAATCTGTAGTCTATCTTGAAAAAATTGACAAGATGTAAGAAGTAGATTGTTCAAAAGGATTGGACTTAGAGTAAAACCGTAGAAAAGTTGTGAGAGTTCTATAATCGGCAAACCACTACAAGAACAGTATAGAATTAGTGACCGAATTTTTCTGTTTTGTAAGCCACTATTAGAGATAGAATAATACCATATCACCGACGTACATATATTTTTTCCTTCAACACCTTTATCTTATATCAGCAAGAGATTTTTCTATGGAATTTCTGTAGGTGCTGTTTTCCATAGGAATACAATATAAATTCCATAGCAAATATTTGGTGGGAAGATGAAAAAATTAGTGCCAAAGTTTCCAGCAATTTTCCGTCGCTGATCACCTATGCATTTTTTGTAGTAAATATGATATTTTCCCACGGAATATTCCGTAGGTGATAATGAATAACACTACACTAATTTCCATTGCAGAAACACATTTTGTTTGAAACCCCAATAAATATATGCATATATCTTCTAATCTAGAAAATTTTTCATGGTCTTTTCCTTTCACTCTCCCTAATTTTGCAACCTGCAACAACCTAACACGAACATACATATGCTCTGTGTCTCTCCTTCATCATCTTCTTGTGTCGCACCTTTGGAGTCACAAACCTGATTGAAGACTGGGCTGAAAGCATTTCACTTCGGAACAGCATATACTCAACTTATCTCTTCACTCACTGTAATTTTGTAACCCTAATTGGCGAACAAGGAACGCACGTGCTATGGCCCTTTCTTCTGTGTTTGCGCTCTGTGGAGATGAGTTACTGGAATTGAAGACAGGGTTAAACACATTCATCTTGGACCGGTAATATACTTTAACTTATCTTTATTTCATTCTATGTACTCACTATATTTTCAACCCTAATTGGCAAACAAGGAGCATACATGTCCTGCGCCTCTCTTCATTCTTTCTTACATTTGCACCTCTGAAGTGGAACTGCTGCATCTCTCACACACCAGATTGAAGACGGGGTTGTAAGCATTTCATTTCAGAAGAGGTAATCTACTCAAACTTATCTATTCACTCACAATAATTTCGCAACCCTACTGATGAACAAGGAACTCTGCACCTTTCTTCATTCTCTTCTCGTGTCTGCGCCTCAGCAGAGATAAGTTACTGGAATTGGAGGAACTTCTGTATCTCTCGCACACCAGACTAAACACGAGGCTGAAAACATTTCATTTGAGAATCGGTAATATACTCCAACCATCTTTCATTCTCTCCACTCACAGTATTTGGCAACCCTAACTGGCTATCAAGGAACATACATGCTCTGCGTCTCTCATCAATCTCTTCTTGCGTGCGCCTCTATAGAGATAAGTTACGGATTTTTGAAGGAACTGCTGCATCTCTTGCATGCCAAATTGGAGACGGGGGCAAACAATTGATTTAGGAACCAATATATACTATAACTTATCTCATTCTCTTTGCTCCTAATTTTGCAACTCTAAATGGCAAACGAAGTGACATATATGTTCTGCCGCACCTCTATGTTAATGTCTCATTTAAAGTAAATTCTTGTACATCTTAGGAGGCTATCTTCCAAGTCATTCTCCACCTGGAAATATTGGAGTTTGAAAAGGGTACAGAAGTAGATCCTTCTCCAGCCTAAGGATGTTGAGTCTCAATCTCATCTCAAAACTGCAACTGAACTTTTCATGTAAATACTGCAATGACTGTGCTCTTTTTATGTGCCTACTTTCTATACCTTAATTTTGACCTTGGTGGAATTATTTTATGACTCGATACCTAGGTGTGATGAGAAGGCACTAGAAGATTCAATTTGTAAAGTATCATTGAAACTCGTGATGAGTCTATCACCAAATGTCTTGATCCGGATGTTGCTGCTACTAGTAGAGATGCTTTAGCCAAAACAACTTATTCAAGATTAGTGATTGGCATTCTCTTCCCATGTGATGCTTTATATATGTCATACTAGTCATAGTTATTTAAGGACATCTATGATTTGATTGACAAAGTTTGATTTTGATTTATGTGTTGCCCCTCACACTGTTATTGTGTTTGAGCCTCATATTTATCCAAAGTTTCTACATATCAGATATATATCTATATTCTTAACTCTTGACTATCTTGTTAACTTATTGTATAAGGACCGTGGATAAGATAAACAATTTAATCGGCCAAGATCCAGATTCAAAGTATCTTAGTGGGGTTCTGGACATATATGGTTTGAGAGTTTTAATACAAACATGTGCTTAACTGGTATGCTTGTGTGTTGTAGTTTCTAATTTACATCGTATTCTAGATATGCATAAAGGGCATATGTGAAATTTATGATAAAGTGGTATTTAGTATATTATGTAGAACTTGTTCTCAATGGAAATTTAAAGTTCTTCAAAATATCCTTCCTGTAAATGAAATTAAGCTACTTGAGTTTCTTCTCAAACTGGAGAGATAAGCTACTAAGTGATTGTGAGAAAGCTTAAGCTGTTCTTTTAAGTAACAATCACCAAATTAAGTGTCTTCCTTTGTAATGATGTCTAATCTTTTGATATTTTGCAATTTTCAATGTTTATTTCTTAGGAACACTTTATAATTTGCATTGTTTATATTCTAAACTGTAGAATGGAAGGTATTGACGTATGATTCACTAGTTTCAGCATGGGGCTTTATTCCTCTAGTTTTTTATAGCTTTTCTCTTTTATTGTTTATTGAAGAAACATATCTCCCTCAAGGCTTGTAAGAAGATTCTAGAGGGCTCAACTTCATGAACTAGGGGTCTTAGAGAATTTAAAGCGCCGCTATGGTATTAATGAATTTAGTGAGACTTCAATAATTTCAAATAGTGTTGTGATAGTTTTCTCGTTAGCATCGGGATGAATTTTGCAAACTTGTGTTATGTGCTACGTGAGTAGCTTCCTATGGCATGACTTTTGCAGGAAAGTTGCATATGTATATGTATACAGTCAACGAGGCTGCTGTGTTTAGATTTAACTTCCATTTACATTCATCTCATCTTATTGACATTAATGTGCAAGTGTGGAATATTTTATCTAATAATACCTGAAATACCCCAAATCTAAATAATATTATTTAATCATTATTTATTGGAATATAATCCAAATATAAATCATTTCACGTACGCATGCAAACCCATGCATGAAAACGTTACGTAAAAACAGTCGTTTCACCATAAACGCTAAAACGCCTTAGAAGCATATGGTCAAACATGACCTTGTATGACCCTCTAATATTCAAACTAAATGGTCATACAATTATATGAATACAAATATATTCCCTAAGCTATATTCAGTCAAATACGCAAAATGCTCGGGAGTGCTCACACCCGCTCCTTAAAGCACGAAAAGTCCGGAGGAGTGCGAGGTGGCACGAACTCCTATAAAATTAATTCCTAGAGTTCCTAACATCATTTTTATCATTCTAAAGAGAACCCACGAAGTGGTTTCTCAAAATTCAGCAAAAACCAAAGGAGGATTTCTTAGCGCTCCTTTTTGGCCCGGGAGTGTCCCGATGGCCCGTAAATTATGTCACGGGTTGATATAACCCCATATAACTCAATGTAACATCTTAGTATATGTTTATTTACTATAATAAGTGTTTACAAACACTTGGAACTCATAATAACAATTGGTTTCCCAAAATTTCCTTAGAGCACAAAAACACACCTTCGGGTGTCACGAAAATGCGTTTTACGCAATTACCTTGTAGTTTTTGACATGCCACGAATTGGTAATCTTAAAAAGGGTTAAAATTACCTTCTAAATAAGTTGGTGTGACTAGTCATCAAGGCTCTCTATAGGGGCCGATTTTAAGGGCAAAAACTAGTATAAAATTTGCTTTAAAAATTTAAAAGGCTTAAAACATGATGACTCATCATCCCATGTGTTATATTACTTAATGTCTAAGTATGTAGGTCTCATTTGATCAGATAGCTGTCGAAATTAGGCCATGGAATAAGGCCATGTGAGCTAGAACAAAAACAAATGGAAAAAGTAAAAAGTAGATCTAAGATCTACTTTATTTGATTCCTTCTTCCACATGTGACCTTCCTTGTTCTTCCTTGGCTCTTCATGGCCGGTTTTTTGAGCTCCATTCAAGCCTTGAATTCGTGACTCTACATGAGGAAGAAGACAACACAAACTTAGAAAAATCAAAAGAAGATACCTTACCTAAATTTCCTTGTCTTCTAGTTCACATTATTCCTTCCACATTCTCTTGCCTTGTCACACACCATATGGCCGGTTTTCAAGCTGGAAAAGGAGGCATTTATTGAGCCAATAACTCATGTAATAAACTAAGGAAAAGTATAGTCAAATGACATTAAAAATTGACAAAACAAAAATCAATTCCAAAGTGCAATTCTTACCTTATACGTAAGTTTAGTCACATTTCCCTCCTTGCACTCTTCATCAACGAATTGGTAAGGCTCCCTCCTCTCTCTTCTAGCTTCATCTTCTTCCTTTGAAGCTCTTAAGTCCATTAATGGAGATTTAACTTCTATCTTCATCCTTAAGGTAAATTCCTAGCATTTCTTGGCAAGACTTGAAGCAAACTCTTCCTAGCATAACAAAGTGTGTTCGGCATCAATAAGTTCTCCAAGGAGGTTGTCCAAACCAACACTAAATCAAGGAGCATCTCAAGGTTATCTTAAGGTAGATTTCAAGCTTAAAAATCCTTAAAGCACATTTTTATGTGTAACCAAGTTCTACCTCTTCTAAGTCTCTTTTCTTCTTCATATTGATGAAGGGAAAACTTGCTCTTCATATAACCTTTGGGTGAGCCGAAATTATAAGAGAAAGTTCTAAGGTAAAGTCTTGTAAAACTACTTTCAAATCTACTTAAGATCTTTGTTGGAGATCTAACTCCTAAACATCCTTCATCTCTTGCATAAAACCGAAAGGAGCAACAAATTACCTTGGAGAAAGCTTGGAGATTCAAGAAGAAGTTCAAGCACTTAACCACCTTTGTTAAGAAGTAAGTTTACTAAGTAAATCCTTATATTATAAGCTTTGTTAAGCTTCTAAAAATTGTACAAAAATTATGTACACCCCTTAGGTTAAATAATACCGAAGCTATATGGTTTTATATTCCAAAATATAACCTATAACATATAAGGAAAATATTTACCTTAAGACACATTTTGTGTCACAAAGTTTATTTATGTTACATATAAATTAAGGCCGAAAGTTCAAGAGCAAAGGTACTCCATTTTAGCTAAGAATTTATATAAGACATTACAATAATTTATACATGAGTTATATGACTCCTATGAATTTATTTATAATTACTTAGACATATAAATCCACTTTTATTAACATAAGGTCTCATTTAAATTATGGCCGAATGTTCTACTTGATAAATAAGTTTTAATGAGCTACTTAGGTATATAAATTTATATCATAAAGTTTGGTGAGTTAAAAATATTCTATTAGTGTCCGAATGACTAATTAATTAAGTTATGTGGATTAAATGTAATTTTTACAAAGTTTGTGTGCTTGATATAAAACCGTGAGCTAAGGGGCTGTTTGGTGTAATTATAATATAATATAAGGTTAGGAATTAAGTTTAAGAATTTTAGATAATTTAAACAAGCTTGAAAATAACTTTTATAAAAGTTTTGGGCTATTATGTAATTTATAAAATTGTTATGAAAGTTTAGAATATAAATGGGGCGAATTCATAATTAAGGAGATTATTAGGTGCGCTTTTGAATTTTAGAAGAATTAAATACTTAAACTATAGTTTATAAGTTATTAAATATCTATTATTAAGTTTTGGGGTGAAAATGTATTAATGGAAAGTTCAATGACAAAGCCGAATTGTTTGGGGTTAGTTTGGTAATTTAAGAATTTATATATATATATTCGGCATTTATGGAGAATTAAAAATTAAAACTATAGTTTACATGTCGTTATATAAAAGTTATAAGATTTGGTGGTTAGATTGTAATTATAAGGAATAAATATATGTTGGCCGAAATTTAAGGGGCTAAGTTTTGTAACACCCCTACTAATAATACGATGCTTACCGTCCAATCTCCTTACACATCAGATACACGCAGCGGATACTTACTTACATAATGTGGGTGATACAATGCCGTTAGTCACCCACGTGACTAACAAGGCTACTGCTACTACATACAGTATCGGTCCGATGGACCGGAATCCCGAGTACTACAATCTACAATACAATCTCCTTTTACCAAATACTGCAACAATCTTAATTCAGTACAATACTCCAAGTACAATACAATACAATCTACATACCGAGTTTACTAGGTTCCCAATACAATTACAATTCTTCTTCCAAGTTCATACATACCCACTAAGGGACTACTTACTACCCATTCCTCACTACTACATTACTTTCTAACTACAAGGGGTGTGCTAGTTGATACACCACTACATCCTACTGCTACTATCCAATGTGGTCGCCGGTCTCGTGCCTTGACCACATTCGCTTCGGGTACCTGCACACTAAAAAATGTCCCCCGAAGGGGTCAGCTTTCGCCGAGCATGATAACCGCATACCCCGCGTACTAGTGAGGGTACGCCGACCACTTGGTCGTATACATGCGGTTCATTTATTCACACAACATGCATACATGCTTTCATACTCAATACTACATTACTTTCACAAGGCATACATACATACATTTCATCACATACAAGGAATACATATACCATCAAATACTTACTTACCTTGTTCTCAAGTACACATACGCAGTACATACACAACATACAATTCTTGTTAGCTTCATTGGTCCACCCGGGTTAATCGGGTGGAGATTACTCTTTTACTCGTTTACTCCATACATACACATCATACTCATACTCATACTCTTACGGATCCATACTTACTTACTCTTACTCTTACTCAAGTTAAGTCGTCGGGACCTCCGGCCCTGGGGACTACACCGTCCCACCTCCGGGATTTACTTGACTCACTAATCCGGGATGCTACCCATTTAAGGGATTTGGGCCGCGGACCAGTTTAAGAGTCAGGAATTGCAGCCAACCTCTTGTGACTCCGCATCCTCACGCGTGGCCGAAGCTATATCGGACTTGTACTCATTCCAATTTACTCACTTAAGTTAGGAGTTAGATAGTTAGGAATTAGCACAAGTCAACATTCAAGCCACAATAATACAATACCCATATACATACTACGAAATACAATACAATACAAGTACACTACAAGGTACAAATACAATTTATCTTCATCCACATATTTCATGAATTATACAAACTAGTGTTCAAGACAATAAATATCAAGAACACATAAGTCAAGCACAAGTAAGTGCAATATAGTCCGATTCATGCATTTATCTTATTTAGGTGATCAAATAAGCACACAAATCGGGGTAACCAGATTAGGATACAGGGCATGAAGAAATCATACCTTTCACCGTTGTACTTGTATCCCAACGTTCCTCCGGTGTTCACAAATCAAATCCTATGATATACATACAATCGAATTTAATCTAACTATCATTACTTTAACTTGATTACTCTTACGTCCCTAACTCATACTTACTAAGTCTTTACATTCTCTATACTACATTTTATTTACTTACTTTTATTACTTACATGGTTTACTTACTACATATGCATGTACATATGTATAGGTGGGTATACATACATATATATATATATATATAGTTACATTCATAGTTTTAGTTTTTTTTTTTTTTTTTTTTTTAAGTTATGGGTCGACCGACCCACCGACCGACCCAACCCTGGGTCGGTCCATTCCAGTAAGTTTCGTTCTCTGAAATTTCTCCCGACCGACCCAGAACTATTCCGACCGACCCATACCTCTGGGTCGGTCCATTGCCGAGAGTTTCGGGTCTGTTGTCCAAGTCCGACCGACCCACCGACCGACCCACCTCTGGGTCGGTCGAAGTGCGAAACTTCGACAACAGAAAATTCGAGTCCGACCGACCCACGTCCGACCCACGGCCCTGGGTCGGTCCATTCCCGAGAGGTTTTTTTCGTTACCTAAGCTCCGACCGACCCACGGTCCGACCCGGCTCTGGGTCGGTCGGTAGCAGAAAGCTGCTACAGACTTTGTTTTTCAATTCTTTTCTTACCCATTCCTTCCCCAATCTTCCTACATGTAATCCCACATATAATGCCATTTAGGCTTCCTAAAACACCTTGTTTCATCCACCAATCCATTACTAAATCCATGAGACAATTTACACAATTTCCTCACTTCCTTTCAACACCTACAACAGTTTTTCATTCTCTAATGCTACAGATTTTTCTACAACTCCTACCATTCAATATTTCCTCCACCAATGTTACTCCTAGCATCCCAAATACATTTCCAAGTCATTACATTACCTACACCCAAGTCCAACACTCTTCTTACCAATTCTTGCACACTAATCTTTCCTATCTTCTCCAATGCATGTTGATACATTTTGCTACAGATTTTGCACTTATTACTTCTCATACTACTACTACCATACCATGGTCATTAAACATCTCTACTATCCTCAATACATACCTTGGTTCTCCCATTCACCAAGTCATCCACAAGTGCACATATTCTTACCAAAATTTTGCCATAGTTCATCTACTTTTCTTACTTGGCCACACATACCAATTCTCACCAATTTCATTCCTAATCTAGCCACACCCTTACAAGGGTCCTACCAGCAATCAATACAAATATAAATCCATCCCAATACACCAATACTCCATCAAACATCAATACCAATACTCATACACAACCATTTGGCTCCAAGGCCTACAATTCACATACTAATGCACAAATACTCAACTTACTCTCAAATACTCAAAACTTCATAAACTTCAATCCTAATACATTAGTTTGGTTTCTTTTATTCGTTTACCCATTCCATTACTCTAATGCACCAAAATTAACATTAATAAAGAGCTCTTACCTTGAGCTTTATAATTCCTTCATTCTTCTCCATTTCTTCTCTTGTTTTCTCTCTTGTCCCATTCGGTTTTGTGGGGAATGGAGTTGCCAAACTCCATTCCCATCACCCATAGCATACAAAACAAGTATAATTAATATACTAACCCTTAGATTTATACTAATTCATTAAGATGTTTTAAACAAATTTCTAGGGTTTACCTCTTGAAGCTTTTAGGAGGGGTTTTAGCCCTTGATTCAAGAAGGTGCTCTCACCACCATTGGAGGGTTGATATTTTGCTCAAAAGAGAGAGGAAAAACAAGGCATTACAACAAGCCAAAATCGGCTACCAAGGAAAAATGGGGAAAACTTGAATCTTTTGTGGAGATTTATACCTTGTTGGAAAGAGGAGACTCCAAGCTCCATAATGGTGTGCTTTTCTCTTCAATGGGGAAAACCCATGGAATGAAACTCATCCTTTTCGATTTTGAAAAGAGAAATGTAGAGGAGATGAGGGGAGTTCAAATATGTAATTATTTTTGATTTGGAGCTTACATGAGGATGGAGCATGGATGGAAAGTTGAGAAGCCATTGAGCTTCTTGGAGCTCAAAATCGCCAGCCCCCTGGAGAAGGGAAGAGATCGTGAGGGAGGGAGGAGGATGGAGAAGATGAGTGAAATGTGAGGTGAGAGAGTAAGTGGGTACTTTTTCTTTTTACTTTTTGCTTTTGTCTCTTATTAACTAGCTAGTATGTGAGTGTGTGTGAGGGCTTTTTAACTATTAAAAACCGGTCCCCTTACAGTATACTAGCTGGAGCGTTTTTCGTCTTTTACAGAAAACGCTCGTTATTTTACCCGGTTTAGGTACTATTCACTAACCGGGCCCGTTTTCCGGAATTTTCCTCGTTTAATTAATTTTATTGACTATTAAGCTCCCATAGATGCTTAATAATTATTATTTAATGATTTATAATTTTTACGGGTCTGTTTGACCACTTAAAGTCACGTTTTCGGGTTTTCTCGAAAACGTGCTCTAAAGTTCTATTAGCGTTTTAACTTTATTTGGATCCGTTTTCTTCGGGAGTTGTTCCCATATATTATTTAGGTCTTATTAAACCTTTAGAATCCATATAATACGCTAACCGAGGTCTCATACCTCCTATGGTTATTTAACGCTTATTTAGCGTTTTTCGCCTTTTAAGCGTTTTTTATTTCTTTTGGATTTATTTTTCCTTACAATATTATTAGGTACCATTAGGCCCTTAAATACGTATTAGATTAATTTTAATCCCTATATTTAAGTTCGGGGTATTTCAATCTACCCCCCTTAAGAACTTTGTCCTCAAAGTTGTTCGAGGTTATGGGATTACTATACTTACTCCTTATACTTGTCTAGTACCAAAGTCATACATCCTTCCTCCTTACGATTTCCAATCCATCCCCCAAGGTTCCTACCTACCGTACTATACCAATATACAATAGTTACTCCAATCCGCATTCCTACCAATCATCCGGTTCCTCATTACACGGTTCATACATACATACAGTGCAAAGCTATTCCCAAAGCAATGCAATACACATCACAATCCCGTAGGCACTCAGATCATTTCGACACAGGACTCCTCTATGTCCTGTTGCCCTTGGAATAATATAATATGCTACACTACTATCCTCTCCGGTATAACTTCCAACAATTACTTACTCTCCAGTCTAAGGAAATTCTTTTTCAACTACTAATTAGAAATCTTTCTAAAGCATACAACTCCAAGTTCCAACTTATATTCATTACTCCTATCCTAAGTGTGATTCTTGTGACCACTTAAGGGGAGCTTCAAGAATCATTCGACCCTGATGTGATCAGCATCAGTGTTGAACTATCTTTCCACCCCAATTTGTGTTCGGTTTCCCTGATCTGATCAGGATCAAGTTCGACTTCCCACGTCAGTTTCAAACAAGCAATTAATTCAATTATTTCATGTTTATCTTTTTCTCCCTAGTCATTCATACATCTCCAAAGGATGGATCGATCCATCAATCATCCTCACTCTATTCCCAAATGCTTTACTCCGTGGTTCAATACCTAAATGCTCTCATTCATCGACTTCACTACTTCCATCATCTCTCAATCATTCATATTCTAAAGGAATTCTACTTATAGATTTAATTGTTCTCAATTTTTCAAATTTACTTACGAATACACTACTCTAGAATTCATTCATCTACTATTCTCATTCTTCGTACTACTTCTTCAAGGTTACAATACTTGTGGAGCTCCGTCCACTACTCATTACTCTTCTTACTAATACTCTTACATGGTGTTACAAGATGGGTACATTCCCCTATGGTATTTGCATATTAATGCTAGTTACCATAATTACAATATGACGAGTACTTATGTTTATTTAACATAGTACAATCATCAATTTGATTCTCATTTGTGCTATGCACATTATGGTTTATGTGTTTTATTCACAAACTTACATTAAGCGGTTTTCGCTCTACCCCCCTTAAAAGGGATTACGCCCACGTAATCTACCATATGTTATTATTATTAAACATTGGTTACTAATTCGGGCACTCTGAAGCGTTTAGCTTCTTACGGTTTACATAATATACCCTTGTCAAAGGGTCCTAATCGTAACATTGGTTTAGTCTTTACCAAGGATTCCTATATGAGTTTATTTAACTCATAATTAGTTCGGTTCTAGCCTAACCGGCTTCAAGGCATTAATAGCCATTCTATATACTCACTAGGTATTATCTCCTAGCTAGGGCCCACTAGCTTCTGCTGCGCGACCCTGATAGCTTGGGTTATTCACCCTTCTTGTTATCCTTAATGTGCTATACATAACCTTTTATCCGTCTATTATGGGAATAAGGTTTACTAAACAAATTCGGTATTCTTTTACCGTGTTCGAACTCGATGAGTTTTAGGTTGTAACCAGCTCTCTGGTAATCTATTGCACCTGCTATTCGTACTCCCACGATTATTTACTAAGTTCCTCCGACTTATTGTCGGGCGAGGTTAAGCCACTACTTAGTGTAGTGCTTCCTCTGTTGTCAATAGATTCTGGATCATACCAGTTCTTCTGGTTCAGTACAAGTGTCTTTACTTGTATGACCTTGCCTTGATATGCGTCGGTCCTAGTGACTTTCTTAAGTCTCTTTTCACCTTTTATTCCAATGGAATTCACACTTGTGATTGTTAGTGTTTCACACTCTTCGTGCTTCTTTGGCCTTAGGCCGCACGGTTTGTTGCTAAGCTTGCTTAACTTGGCTTATGCCATGTTTGTTGGTGGAAAGGAGGGTTTACTACGGTTTACATTCTCCATATCCTAGCTCCCATTAGATCATTAACTGCAAGTGCAATACCAAAACACTCAGTCATACAGAGTGCAGAGGCGTAAACGCTTGACAGTAAGTCACTTATGTGATAGAAAAGATATTTCGCCTGTCTTCCATACTTATACTCCGTGTCGTTATCTAACTACTTCCTCATAGCGGTCGCTTGTTGCGCACCGTATTCTTACTCATTGTACAACATTGTTCTTACTGTTTCTGTTATTGTGATAGTTTTCTCTTTACTCATTGCCATTGTCATTGCACCATTTCCTTATGGTGTAAGTACACTAGGAGTTTCCTAGTTCATATGTATGATGATTGTTGTTGCATACCGTAATGGTATTATCTTCCCATTGTGGAGATGCCTTATCTCAACTCGGGTTTCATGTGTAGGTTAGCTTACCTCACATTATT
>CM041780.1:196057106-196187639 GCA_023374045.1 Limonium bicolor | reverse complement strand
GTAGGTTTCCAGTACACACTGTAATTCCTAACTAGCGTATCTCTCACGTTATCACTCAACCCATAACCCAAAGTACTAAAATCCTAACTCGGTACTTCCTAAGCTCGGTAATTCAGTCATCAGAGCGATACTTCGCTCTGATACCACTTTTTGTAACACCCCAACTACAACCATACGCTTAACAACAAACTGCAACGGAAAACTTAACTCATCACATTACTTAACTCAATGGTGTTACACGCCGTTAACCACCCACGTGGCTAACAAGACTAATACATATACATTGTATCGGTCTGATGGACTAGATTCCCGAGCAACTACACATTACTATCCCTTTCTATTAACAACAACCAATATACATATACATTCCAACTGTACCGAGTATTTACAAACTAATGCCGAACACAATTTCGGTCTTACTACACCTACAATACACACACAATTTAAATGACTACCCATGTACAAATGACTACCCCGTCCTACTCTCGAACGGCTTCCAGCTCCTTGTACCTGAAATAGGGAAGAGAAGAAAGGGTGGCCCCCCAGGGGGCTCAGCACCTTTGCTGGTATGGTAATCTCGCAGCCCGCATGCTACCGGGCCACGCACAACTAATTGTCGTCTAAGCATGCGGTTGATTATATTTGAATCATGCATGAAAACCATAAACACATAACACATTTCATACCCACAACAACGGGGCTCAAACAAACAGTCAACACATCTACACTCATTAGATCACTTATTGTGTTCCTTAACCCTAGAGGGTTTCTCCTCTAATGGAGCTATTTCCTTAATAGACGACACTTATCCGCTAATCGGGTTATCCTCAAACGCCTCTTATTATAAACTGGGATTCATATCCATGATCCACACACTCCATATAACAACTCATTTCACGTTTCAACGTACACACAACATAACATCGCAATAGGAATTGCAGTACAACAACAACACATAACATAACGGGAACGGTTCTCTTTAGGAACCGACCCAAACATAGTTAGTTCACTTGTAGAGCCTAGAGAATGTTGCCAAACTCATGATAAGCTTGTTACATAACTCGTTACCGTCCTGTTAGATGAACGGATAACTTAATCCCAAGGTGCGTCGAATATAGTAATCCAAGCACACCGAACAAACATAGTATGCCCCTGTGGCCCGACGTGAGTCAGTAAAATAGCCTTGGTTAAGCTAAAGGGAAGGTTGGAAACCAAAAAGGAAAACAACCATAACATACAGAGACGATCGAACCTGATATGACAATGACCCCCATACTCACACGCGTGGCCGGAACAGACCGGACTCCTCACTCCCCGGTTAGCACTTGTTAGGAGTCCCATTATTGGACTTAGTACATTAATTCACAATAGGTGGTTAGGTCTAGTTAGACACACACAAGGGTGGTGAACATACTTACACACACAAACAGCATACAACTAACTCACGCATAGCCGTGGTTAGAACGTTCCCATGATTTGGGTTGTTAGATCCGAATACCGATCTATTATGTAATCCTAGAGTCCGTTAGTTAAGTTTAGCACATATTTAAAGCTAAACAGTATCGGAACTACGCACGCCACATAATTAAACAACTGTAAACTCATTACATGTTTTTATCTTAAAAGGTGGCAAACATACAGAAAAACACATTGGCATACAAGCCGGTGTAATCCGGTAGGACACAGGTTGCAAGAAAACCATACCTGTCACCAAAGTCCACTATATTGTGTCCTCCTAGGTTCCTCGAACAAATCCCGTACAACTAGTAACATCATAATTACTTTCATTAACATTGGAGTAACATGATTGCTTAACGTCTAATGCGCCCATAGCTACCCCGTCATCCCGTTATATTTAAGTTACTCTTGTGATCTTAAGTTCACAACTCTCACATCAAACCTAACTCTTGTTTACACATTTTAAGGCCTTTATATGTCACCAAACAAGGCCTAAACATCATCTAAAACCATTACCATTCAATCCCCCATCATTAGGAGCCTTAAACAAATTTGTTTCTTCATCTCTGGTCTGGACCGCCCCTCTGGGGCGGTCCCAGGGGCGGTCCACAACAGAAACTACTTCGCCTGCGCTGGACCTCCCCACAGGGGCGGTCCACAGCAGACCCCATTTTAAAAAGTGTTTTTCTCCTCATTTTGAACTCCAAATTCACCCAAATCTTTTCCCAATCATTCCACAATCTTTCCACATGTTTCCTACATGTTTAAACACCTTAAAACAAGCACTAAACCTTCCTAAATCATCACTAACTTGTTATGTAACACCCCAACTACAACCATACACTTAACAACACATTGCAGCGGAAAACTTAACTCATCACATTACTTAACCCAATGGTGTTACACGTCGTTAACCACCCACGTGGCTAACAAGGCTAATACATTTACATTGTATCGGTCTGATGGACTAGATTCCCGAGTGACTACTCATTACTATCCCTTTCCATTAACAACAACAACATACATATACATTCCAACTGTACCGAGTATTTACAAACTAATGCCGATAACAATTTAGGGGTCTTACTACACCTACAATACATACACAATTTAAATGGCTACCCATGTACAAACGACTACCCCGTCCTACTCTCGAATGGCTTCCAGCTCCTTGTACCTGAAATAGAATTGGAAGAAAGGGTGGCCCCTAAGGGGCTCAGCACCTTTGTTGGTATGGTAATCCCGCAGCCCGCATGCTACCGGGCCACGCACAACTAATTGTCGTCTTAGCATGCGGTTGATTTTATTTAAATCATGCATGTTAACTGTAAACACATAACACCTTACATACCCATAACAATGGGCTCAATAAAGCAGTCCACAGATCTTTACTCGTTAGAACACTCATTGTGTCCTTTTACCCTGGAGGGTTTCTCCTCTATTTGAGCTATTTCCTTAATAGACAACACTTACCCACTAGCCGGGTTATTCTCCAAAACGTCTTATATTTAACTGGGATTCATATCCATGATCCTCATACTTCACACAACAACCTATACCACATATTGACATCCATCTTACATAAAATCGCAATAATATTTGCATCACATTATCAACACATAACATAACGGGAACGGTTCTCATAGGAACCGACCCAAACATAATTAGTTCACTTGGAGAGCCTAGAGAATGTTGCCAAACTCATGCTAAGCTCGTTACATAACTCATTACCGTCCTGTTAAATGAACGAATAACTTAATCCCAAGGTGCGTCGGATATAGTGATCCAAGCACACCGAACAAACATAGTATGCCCCTGTGGCCCGACGTGAGTCAGTAAAATAGCTTTGGTTAAGCTAAAGGGAAGATTGGAAACCAAATTGGAAAACAATCATAACATACAAAGAGAATCGAACCGGTTATGACATCGACTCCCATACTCACACGCGTGGCCGGAATAGACCGGACTCCTCACTCCCCAGTTAGCACTTGTTAGAAGTCTCATTATTGGACTTAGTACATTAATTCACACTTAGGTGGTTAGGTCTAGTCAGACAGACACAAGGGTAGTGAACATATTAACACGCACAAACAAACACATAACTAACTCACGCATAGCCGTGGTTAGAACGTTCCTTAGGTTGGAAACGTTATTACCGGATACCGTTCTCTTACGTTTACCTAATATTGGTTAACTAGCCTTTCATACGCATTCGAGGTTACCGGTATCGGTACGCAAACACACAACAACAACAACGACTGTAAACTTGTTTCATGATTTATCTTATAACGTGGCAAACATACAGAAAAACACATTGGCATACAAGCCGGTGTAATCCGGTAGGACACAGGTTGCAAGAAAACCATACCTGTCACCAAGGTCCACTATATTGTGTCCTCCTAGGTTCCTCGAACAAATCTCGTACAACTGGTAACATCACAATTACTTTCATTAACATTGGAGTAACATGATTGCTTAACGTCTAATGCGCCCATAGTTACCCCGTCATCCTGTTATATTTAATTTTACACTTGTGATCTTAAGTTCACAACTCTCACATCAAACCTAACACTTGTTTACACACTTTAAGACCTTTACATGTCACCAAACAAGGCCTAAACATCATCTAAAACCATTACCATTCAATCCCCCATCATTAGGAGCCTTAAACAAATTTTTTTCTTCATCTCTGGTCTGGACCGCCCCTCTAGGGCGGTCCCAGGGGCGGTCCACAACATAAGCTACACGTTTCTATTTTTTTCACTTCTCTGCACTGGACCTCCCCACAGGGGCGGTCCCTAGGGGCGGTCCAGAACAGACCCCATTTTAAAAACCGTTTTTCTCCGCCTTTTGAACTCCAAATTCACCCCAATCTTTTTCTATGCATTACACATGTTTTCCACATGTTTCCTACATGTTTAAACACCTTAAAACAAGTACTAAACCTTCCTAAATCATCACTAACTTGTTACTCAATTTCTTACAACAATTCCTAACACTTATAACATTTTTCCTTAGGATTTCTAAGTGGTGAATCATGCCTACAATATCACTAACCAAAGTGTGCTTCCACGACAAGGTAACCACTCCTAAAGCATCATTTTGCATCACCCTCATCCCCTTTACACACACTCCTCAAGTCTTTCCCACAAGTTCATAATTAAACCTTCACAAGGCATTACACTTCCATTGTTTAGCAAACTTTGCACAAGACTTTACCACATCTCCACCATGACCTTGGTGTATCTAGAAATCATCCATTAGTTCTCTAAATCTTCTAAGACTATGCCCAAGGCATCTTAACACTTAAGAACACCTTAATTCACTTTCTTTCACCATCTTAACACTTAACAATTCCTAGTACCTTCTAGGTCATAAAATCTCATTACAACACATAAACTCCTTTGTTTATCAACTAAATTTTGCCATAGCTTCTCTTGTATCACCTTAAACCAAAACACATAGTTTTTCACCTTTAGACAATCAAGAACACTTAATCCCTTAATACACACAAACATATTGTTTTTCATCCTTTAACCATCCAAGACATTCATCTTCACAAAGAATGTTCTTTACACACATCTAAACCTTTAAACTACACTACATCACAATATAGTGCATAAACTTAAATTGCTTGGAACTTAGGCCCTTAAATAACATGGCTCTTAGGCCCTTAAATTGCATAAACCTTAAACACTGAATTTCCCACATATATATGCCTTTGACCTGCAAATACACACAACATCTCATATGCCCTTAATAAACCCTTTTTGGATAGTTTGCTATCTCATTTCCCATTGGCTCTTTGGGTAGTTTATAATAAGCATTTTAAAGCTCAATTTCCTAGGACACATAAAACTTCATTAAGGTAGCTCATTTACCTCTCTTTCTTCAAAACTTCCTCACTTGTTTTTCCTTGCCCTTCTTGATTAAAAATCGGCAAGGTGTTTTTGATTGCTTGTCAAACTTCTAAGCAATATACAAGTAAGGATAATGAGTATTAAGAATTATACCTAAGCTCATGAACAAACCCTAGATTAACATAAGTGTTTTAAACACTAAATGAGATGTTTACCTTGGATTTGCAAGGGAACTTGAATAAATAGCAAGAGAGGACTCCACCTAGTCCTTTGAAGTTTGGAATGAAGCTAAATAAAAGCAAGAGAAGACACCATTACAAGGTGATTCTCGGCCATGAATAAAAATGAGAGGAAATGCTAGTTTTCTTTGACTTTTATTACCTTAGAACCAAGAAGAACAATAAGGTGCAAGAAATGGAGCTTTTCCTCCATCAATGGAGATTCTCCATGGAATCAAACTTGAGCTCTTGAAGTTTTGAAAAGAGGGAAATGAAGAGCTTGCTCCAACTAGAAGAATGGTAGTCTCGGAATTAAATTCGGAGCTTGGAGCCATGAGTTACAAGCACTCAAAGATGGGGAATGGATACTTGCTGTAGCAAAACGAGATGAGATGGAGAAGGGAGGATGAGGTTGGAGATGGTGGGAACCAAGAAGAAAAGAAGAGAAAGTGAGGAGAGAGGTTTAGTTTGGAGATATTTATGTTATAAGGCATAAAGTAACTTTTCACTTTATTCTTTCTTCTTTTCTTTATTTGCTAGCCAAGTGTGATCACTCACACACTAAAAACCGTGCTCCCTTCAATATATAAGATACTTATGGTCTTTTTTGACCATTTAACTAATTAAAGTTGACTTAAGTCAAAACTAGCACTATTTGAGCACTATTCACAAATTAAGGCACATACTTGTGAAATTTTTTATTTCCCATTGATTTAGGCTTCCTAATGTGATAATAAGTAGTACACATGTTAATTAAAGAGTAATGATGGTCATTTAGCCACTCAAAACTCATTTACAAGACAATTTTTCAAAAATGTGCTTTAAGGCTCCTTAAAGCACATTTTGTGTTTTAACTTGTTTTCAAGCTTGGTTTTCTTTAGTAATTGATTTAATATGTTCATTAACATATAAATAAGGTCTTGGCAAGGTTATAGGTCTTAACCAAACTTATCCCAAGCTTAGAGCACATTTTCGCCAATATTGGCTTTAAGGTATTTATTTGTGTTTTATTTGGTTTAATTGTCTACCAAAGTTTCCTAAGGACTTAATAAGCCTTATTAAATCATAAGTGAATGTTATAAATTCTTGGTAGGCTCTTTGGGTCCTAACCAAGTTCATTCCAAGCTTAGAGCATGTTTTAGCTCAAACTGTGCTTATGGTATTTTATTGTTTTTACTATGGTTTAAATTGTTCACCATTGTTTCTAAGGCACTTTTTAGCCTTTAAATACCATATTTTAATATTTAAACTTCATATCAAGGTTTGGGGTATTTCAATCTACCCCCTTAAAAGAACTTCGTCCTCGAAGTTCACACTTCCCACACATCATTTAGATTAGAACACAGGGATTACTTGCAAATAAAACTTCCATAACCAAACATACTTACACCACACCCTCGGACTTAACGGTCCGGGTAACATTACACATCCATACATAACATAACACTTACATGTTAACCTCGGACTTAACGGTCCGGGTGCCTTAACAACATTTGCAATTGCATAACAATCCTTAGACTCTCAGGTCTGGGTAACATAACAACATTCGGACTCATAGGCCCGGGTAACATAACCAAATTCAGAACTCAACCACATTAGGACTCAAGGTCAAAATATATTTATTACATAACCACATAACATGTCTTAGCATGTATAACAACCAAAAATACTTTGTATATATACCATTATCCCGCAGATTCCTTTGGGAGGTCAAATCAATCACTTAAGTATAAGAAATTTTTTTATTTAAAGTATCTATCGAACGTTTTGGAAATACCATTTCAAAATTGTCTTGAAAGCGCATACAACTCCAAGTCCAACTTATGCTCTTTGCTTCTTTTCTTAGCGTGGTTATTTGTGACCACTTAAAGGGAGCTTCAAGAATCATCCAACCCTGATGTGATCAGCATCATTGTTGAACTGTCCTTCCACCCTAATTTGTGTTCGGCTTCCCTTGATCACATGCAAATCAAGTTCCACCTCCCACTTCATTTTCGAGCATCAAATAATACACTCATTTCCAATTTTCTATCTTTTTTTATCAATCTAGTCATAATCATTACATCTCCAAAGGATAGAACTCCGTCTATCAGTTATCTCCATTCACTTTAATCCAGTTACCTAGGGAATCTTATTCTCACTAGGTTCTATGTCGGTTTCATACCCTTTCATGAATCACTATATTACATATATACATATATTTTATCAAAATACAACACACGGTTTTACATTTAGCATTATACGAACACAAGTTGGGGTTTTAGCTCCCCGAGAGTTTCTCTACTCCCAAATACTTGTACTAACACACAACAACTAACTAAGTAGTCACACTTATCATAATGGTATTTCGCATCTTCTGTGCAAAATTACCACAATTAAACCATGAATGAATGTGTATGTTTATGTAACGCACACACCAATCATCCAAACAAATTACTTTGTGCTATGCACACCATAGTTCACGTACACTTGTACGGTAAAACACACTAAGCGGTTTTGCGCTCTACCCCCCTTAAAAGGGATTACGCCCACGTAATCAACCACTGAACATTGGTTTAAAATGTTCTACCGTTGTGAAGTGTTTTAACTTCTACGCGGTCTGTTATACAATGCATTCCGATTAGGGGATCCTAACCATATTAGCGGTTTAGTTCCTAAACCAAGAATTCCCATTGGAGTTTGCTTTAACTGTTAACGGGTTTCGGCTCTGGCCTGTGAGGCTTCTAGGCATTAATAACTAGCCATTCATTCATGTTCACCATGCACATTCAGCACTTGAATCACTGGCTCACTAGTTTCTGCTGCGCAACTCTGACAACTGTAGGGCTTAGTCTGCCCCATTCGTTATTCTTACTGTATTGTACATCTCCAATTATCACCTTTATCTTGGTAATAACGGTTTCTCGACCGATGTGTGGTATCTCTGACCGTGCGCAAATTCGGAGAGTTATAAACTTCCTATCCACTTCCATAATAATTTACTGTGTATACTGCTATATATTTCACAATGATTGACTTGATTCCTTCCGACTTATTGTCGGTTGAGATTGAGCTACCACCTAATGTGTAGTGCTCTCTCAGTTATTTCCCCACACTTGATGTAACACCCCCAACTCAATCCAAATGTGGTCTCGCAACTTAACAGCATACATATAAACATGTCACAGCGGAATTCTTTACACTCCAGGACCTTGCCACGGTCTAACTACAGAATATACCGAACATTAGTACATAATAACCTTAACCAAATACATATCCTTCTTACAATCCCCTCACATCCTATACATCTTACTAACTCAATTGCCATACGAGTGTACATGCACAACTCGTAGGCCACGCTTAACCCGTAACACTTGTATCTCTTCTTACTCTCGCGACGGCCGCCTCCTGATGTTCACCTGTGTAGTAAAAACAGCCCCCAAAGGGGGTCAGCACGAATGTTGGTACGATCCTCTCATGGCCCCCAAGCTAACGTGGCTACGACGACTAATTGTCGATAGCATGGAGGTTGATTAGATGCACAACATAATAGAAAGTGTAGTAAACAACAAACCAAATATGAACAATCAAAGTTCAAACTTAACGAATGACTTAAATGCATTCCCTTAATTAGAGAGTTTATTATTTAACTCCTTAAGTAATGTTCCCTCTTAATCTTAGTCCATCCTTATCTTACCTCAATCTTAGTCTTATCTTAGCCTTAGAAAACAACCATCCATATAAAAGGAATGGATGTAGCTTATCTCAGTCTTATAATACAAACCATCCTTTAAAAAGGAATGGTTGTAACTTATCTCAACCTTATCTTAATCTTAGAATACAAACCACTCTTCAATTAGAAATGATTGTATCTTACCTCAATGTTTATTTTTGTCGGGTCAAAAGCAACCCTAGCCAATGAGCTATTAACTCCATTGGTTGAATAAACAACTTATCTTATAATTTAGGATTTAGGTGATCCTACCGCACCATCTTAATGCCACCTACCTTGGACTGTATGCCCAATGTAGCTGAGCCGGCAACCGACCCTAGGCAACAAGTCCGAAGACAAGTCCTTAAGCGGAAGTCGAATCTGCTATAGATACCGACCCCCTTTCCTTAGCATGCATGACCGGAGTCAATCCTGGGTTCCTCACTCCCCCTTTAAGTTCCAGTTAGTAGAAGTCTCAAGACAATGTTTGTTGGTTAACCTCTTTCGGTTTATGACAAACTAAAATTAGGGAGCGTTCCTTAGTCTCACTCAATTCCTTACTAAACATTGGTTAGTAAGTTCTCACGGTAAGTTGTGTTAGTTTTCAAACATCACACAACATTACAATAAACATAATGTTCCGGTTTCATGCTTTATCTTGTTTAGTGAGCACACAAAAACAAATAGCACACAAGCCGAGGGACACCTCGTTAGCAAGCAGGTCACAAGAAGAACTGTACCGTTCACCGTTGGTCGTTCGGTTGCTTAATCTCTTCCGGAGTCCAATTTCCAAGTTCTAAAACATTCATCCAGTTTTAGGTTGTCAATCACTTAACTCAATTCAACTTACTTAACTTACTTAACCCTTAATGATCCCCACCTAACACCTCTTAAGTCTTACAACTTAATCTTACAAACTTAACCTTAAACTTTTAAGCTTATACTTAACTTAATCCCCTAGGTCTTTATACCTCTAGTAATCTTTGCCTCCTCAATGGGGTACCCTCAATACCACTAAACTCTCTTAGGGTTTCTTTTTTTTTTAAGTCTTAAGGGTCGTCCGACCCACCGTCCGACCCACCAACTGGGTCGGACCATTCCAGAAACTTTCGGGTTTGAAAAATTCCACCTGTCCGACCCATGTCCGACCCAACCATCTGGGTCGGACCATTCCAGAAATCCTTCCGTCTTTTAAAACTCCTCCGTCCGACCCATGTCCGACCCAAGTCCTCTGGGTCGGACCGTTCCAGAACCCTTCACTGGCGTCTAACAGAGGCCGTCCGACCCAAACTTGGGTCGGACCCCTGGGTCGGACGCCACCAGAACAAGTCCAAAAATTGTTAAATCTTCACCAAACTTCTCCTAAAGCCTCCTAATGTGTTCTAACATCATTTAGACCCTTAAACCTTCCTTTAATCATCCTCCAAACTCATTAAAATAACCTCCAAAGATCTTCTTAAACATTTACTAAATTCTTGCAAAAACTCCTAACACTTATCATATAGTTCCTTATATTCCCAACTTGCAACCTCACCAAAACTTCAACCAACCCTAGTGCTCCCTCCTTAACAGTTTGACCACTTCATAAACATCATTTTCCTATCTTTAATTCATCCATCTTTCCTTTGCTAAACCTTCCAAGGTTATCTTGTATTTCCATGCACCAATTTCTCTTCTCTTCATTTGTTACTCATCACTCCTAAACTCTTGAGCTTACTTATACATTTCTTTCCATTACCTTAATACCTTGACATTGTTCTTCATTTACCTTGACGACTTACAACATTCTCCTACAATTTTCACTTCCATCACCCAAGTCCACACATTACCATTTAAACTAAACCTTACTAGTCCACTACTAACATCACCACCTCTTACACAAACTTCCTGAAACTCTCATTGTTCTACTCTTTAGTTCATACCTAAACCATCTCAAAGCATTATACATCATTTCCTCCAGATTTTTGCACAAGTCTTACATTCCTCATAACATGACTTTGGTGTGTTCAATGCACCCACCTATCCTCTAATCTCCTCCTAGACAATTCTAGGTCATTCCAAACCTCAAGAACTCTTTACCTAACTCATTTCCACTCAAACTCCTCATAATGATCCCTAGTGAATCCTAGGGCATATTAACTCACCACTACCACTTAAACACTTTGTTTTCTACTCAAATTTCGCCATAGCTTCTCTAGTATATTATCATGCCCAAATGCATTGTTTTCCTCATTCAACCATCTCACACACATCAAGTTCTTTCCCATCATATCTTCTCACCCAAACCAACTCAATCACATCAAACTCATATATTGCAATAATCTTAAATTGCATAGCACTAAGGCTCTTAAATGACATGGCTCTTAGGCCCTTAAATGACTTAAACTTAAACACTGAATTTCCCACATATAAAAGCTTTCAACCTGCAAATACACCCATCAATCTCATAGTAGTTATAATGCTCTTAAAACTCATCTTAAACTTATATTACTAACTCATTCTCATTGGCTCCTTAGTCACAAGTTCACAAGTGCACAAGCTTGTTTAAACTCTTTTTCCTAGGTTATTGTAACACCCCCGTAATAAACATCCAGTAGTACAACCAGCTCCTAGCCTTAATACAAGACAACTATGCAGCGGATTCTCAACATCATCCGGGTGTCACAGACGCCAACCACCCACGTGGTTGACAGACCACATTACCAACATCAAGTTACGGTCTGCATGACTGGAAACAGCCCTCAATACAAACTCATAAACAATACATAGTACAGTTCCCAATTACCGAGTGTCTACAACAAAGTTACCAAATCTTAAACTAAGAATTACATCTCGGGTTTGGTATCAACCCATATATTACCCATACTACTACAAACTTAAAAGTCATGCCCTGATGGACTACCCCCATGGTAGCCATCCCGCCTACGCTCTGTTATCGTCCGGCACAATACCTGAAAAAAATTGGGTGTAAAGGACACAGCAAACTACGCTGAGTATGAACGTGTGTAGCCCGTATGTTACCGGGCCACACGACTACTTGGTCGAATATTATTAAGTCAATTTACATGCTATAATAAAGCAGTAAAACACACCACATTACAACATAGTATCATACATACTTAAGGTAGTAACACATTAGCAATCATGTACATAATAAAACGTGTGCATAGGTATGTAATACCCATGATCCTCACTATGGGATCGTACGAGCGTTGTGTGTTCATTTCTTTCTCTTGTTCCCTTAAAGTGTATTTTCTTTCTCTTTCCTTGCACCAGGTCTGGGGATGTAATTTAGATCCCGTGACCATCTCATGTAGGTGCTAATCTTTCCTTGTTTCTTTAAGGGTTATTTGTGAATTCTCTTATCACCACAATTTGGAGTACATCTTGTCCATAGCTAATCCTCCATTCCCGGATAGCTCTTTCTCTCCCTGATGTTTTTAAATGTTACTGGCCATTGCCCTGGATACCAAGGGTCTGTCTCCCTATTCCTTTTCCATGTTACTAGCCTCTGCCCCGGATACAAAGGGTCCGTCTCCCAATGCCTCTTAATGCTCTGATCTCTACCCCGGATACAAAGGGTCTGTCTCCCTATTCCTTTTAATCTTATTGGTCTCCACCCCGGATACGAAGGGTCCGTCTCCCTATTCCTTTTTATGCTCTGGTCTCTACCCCGGATACGAAGGGTCCGTCTCCCTATTCCTTTCAATATCATTGGTCTCTACCCCGGATACAAAGGGTCCGTCTCCCTATTCCTTTTTATTTTATTGGTCTTTACCCCGGATACAAAGGGTCCGTCTCCCTATTCATTCTTAACGGGTATTGGCTTATCATCATCATTGATAGCTCGACACCATAGTGGGTGTCATTGAAGGTCCTCTATAGTTAAGAGGAGTTTTCTCTTTATGTAGTTCCTTTGTTTGTTTACGAAGTTCGTTGTGTTTCATCTCAAGGTTTCATCAACGAGAGGGGACTACACTACTGTGTGCGCGCAAACAATATGCTCAATAATAGCAAGCAGGTAAGCAAGGAAGATAATCAATCCATTCACATGGCTTACACAAGCTCACAACAGACAAGTAGGCACGGTAAAACAAACATCCGTTTTCATGCATTAGTCTTGTGGTCATAAACAAACAAGGCACACAGCACACAAGCCGTGTAACACGGCAACATACGAACCACACATGTCCATACCTGGATCAGAAGCAAGTAGTCTCACACATGGTGTCTTGGTCGGAGTTCGCTACGGCCCTAGCGTTAATTACAAACAATGTGTCAGTTTATGATTTCATGTGACAACCTTTGTGACACTCCCCGAATTTATTTAATTATTATCGGGTGTTATTTCCTAGATGAATCTTTGTTGAATGTTCAACCTTTATTAACCCTTAGGACTCCCCATGTTTTAAACTTTATCTTACTCCTAGGGTATTCACACCCTTGTTTGACACATTGACCAAGTCCTTTTTCCCTAGCTAATGTTTTAGAGCATTTAAGCGTTAACCATGTAACATATTTATATGGGATAAATTTAACTTGTCTAAAGTGTATGCCCTCCTAGCTAGCTAGATGAGTAATGTTTTAACCCTTGTATAATGATAACATAGACCATAAAATACCCCAAACACCCATCTATACAAAAAGTCCCAAGTTCATCAAACCGCAACATAAGTTTGGTGTTTAATTCTTACTTAACCTCTCCTTTAGCACATCAGCCCATGTTTATTTTGCCCAAACGTTTCTTTACACACAACCAGGTGGGTTAGGTCTATTTTGGGTTCATTGATAACCTAACATCTCACTCATAATGTTTCGGTAATCTAGCTATACAGAACAACAATATTATTTGAAACCAAGACAACAAACTCCATGTTTCGTTGCATTTCTTGTTTCTAGTTAACTCGGCTGAGGTTTTAACTTCCCCACAGTATTTACCCCACTGAATATAGGGGTATTAATAATGTCTTAAATATGACTAAACTAATTAGGACACTCATCTAATCTTCTGTATTCAATTATACAGAGGCAGCAGCGTTGCAAAACTAAAATCTGAATCAGTGCATTACTCCTTCATTTCTTCCTCTTAGTTTTTCTGTTATCTGACTCCTACACCCCCTAAATGCATATACCACTTCACTCACCTCTTTAGAACTGTTATGAGTTCATTCCTTAAGCCACCCTAACACTTCTAATAATTTTCTTTGAAAATCAGTACACAGAAGCAATTCTTTTCGAAAAGGAAACTGAAAGTAAAACCTGTGTAGTTCTCCTCTTCATTCCTCCCCAAATGCGTACTCAGTAAGTTAAGTGTTTCATCTTGGTTGTAGTTTAAAAAAAAAGATCCATACTAGCAGGAGTAATCCTCTAAAAAAAATTCCCACACCGAAAACTTGAAAATTTCAGAAACTGAAATTGTGGAACTGCTAACCTCTCTTTGATTTAGGCCACCCATCTATCTTCAAATCTCCCAAAGTGCTTACATTTTAAGTTCTGTGTTTTATTTAGGTTTCGAGTTCTTTATTAAACCACCCCAACACTCATGACCAGTCTGCACTTCAGTTATACAGAAACAACCATTTCAGGAAAAAACAAAAACTGATATGTAAGAACCTGATGCCTCTTCTCTGATTTATTTCTGTTTGTTCACAAATTTGTCCTTACGTTTTCCCTCAACTAGCTTAGTTACTTAATTATGTATTTTATACAGTTCTAGCACTACGACAAACCAACACACACGGCTAGCTTACTGGGGACCCTTTATACTGAAAGCCAAAGTTAAGAACTCTACGCACCAGCTCCTGTGTATTCCTTCTCTCTTCTGTTTTTTTTTTCTTTTCCTTCTTGTTCTACAATCTGGTTTCTAGTTCCCCCAACTTATTTACAGGTAGGCTCATATGTTAGCACAGTTTTAACCTCAGGATTAACCCAAAGAAACAGGGAACCCACCTCTGCGAAGTTCTTTACACCAAAATCTGAAACTGAGAAAACATGAATCCTGGGCTGTTGCATTTCTTCTCAGTTGCTTGTTTCCTGCTTAATAACCTGACTTTTAATCTGTACCAAGTACTCCCCTACTTAATTAAATGTTTGATCGAGACTTCAAACTTCAACCCATCCCAAAACAACTTGTTAAACTTACCGAGACTTGCTTATACTGAGACAAGGAATTCCTGAACTGAAACTAACTCCAGCACTATTCTATTTCTATCTTCTCTTGTAAGATGTTGATTGATCTCCCCGTACTCTGCCCGATTTATTACTACTTAAGTAAGTGTGTTAGCTAGTCTTTGGGTTAATTACCATCCCTAAATAACTTAACACTGCTTCAGACATTCGATTATGCCACAGTGAGAGTTGCAGATTGGAACTCCTGTTTCTGCACTGGTTTTCCATGGCTAAGTTATACAGAATTGCTTGAACTTTTACCCACCCCTTACTCGTGGCCTTTAGCTCTCTAATGATAGTTGTTTAGACTTCTCAGACGATTAATGCATCACTCATACACCCTAGGTATAAGCTACTGGTTCATATTTAGAACTTGACAGAAAATCTATCGATCATGTAACAGGTTTGGAGTAGCTCACCTTTTCTGGTTCGTTAACTGATTCTCTCCTTGATTGTCCTTTAATCTGTTTTCTAGTTTCTCAAATCATTAATCTTCCTAGTCAGATACCTCCGCATATATTTTTTTTTTTACTCCAGTTTAGCCAACACAACCCAAACCACTCCTCTCAACCTCCTCTATAGGAATCTGAAACTGAAACAAAACCTGTAAATCTGGAACCGTGGGACTGATATGCATATAGTTAAATTTTTCTGCTGTTCTAGCATGTTAAAGGACTCCCCCAGATTGTCTAGCCATCTAATTACATGCCTTGACACTATTTTAACTTTGCAACACCCCCAACCAACTTGCATGTGTTACCGTATCAACCTCATACTGAAACTAGAGAAACTACACAATCTGGAGCAACCAGAAACTTGAACTTATCTATATTATTCTCTTCTTTCTGTTTTGTTCATTAGTGTTTTTTTTGTTACGTTTAATGCTCACATACCAATATTACTCGGTGCCAAGTTTGATTTAAACCATCTTAGAAACCTTCGAAACAGTGGGAAGAACTTGAAGATAGAACAGGATCCATGCTATGGCCTTACCTTCTTAACTCCTGGTATTTCACCTTGAAGTCTAGCCCCAGCCTCTCGGTGCTCCAAGGGGTAATCAAGAACTCCTTCAGTTGTCACCAAAACAAGAAAAGGAAAGTTTCAGTATATATACAAGCTGTTGCATGAAACATGGAGAAGGAGCAGTTAAATGGCCATGCAAAGCCGGTTGCTACCTCCTCTGTTGGGACTCCATATGGTTGAGTTCAGTTTTGTTCGAGCAAAGAAATCAGAGGTAACCAAAGCTTAAACGTCTTGGTTTCTGCACGGTTTTTACCTCCTCTTTGTACCCCTTCTTGGTGTGCTTCCGGGTGTCGGTTTTAGCTCAAGACAAAGCTGGAATGGGGCTTCATGAATGGGCACTAACGAGCAGAAAAAGAATCTGTCAAGATGCAGGAAGAACTAGTATGAGGTGAGGGAATTGAACTCGTGGAGGAAGAGAAAAAGGACTAACAACTGCACATTACTGTTCCAGTCTTTGTTTCTTGCAGAGAAAGAGGAGAAGGCTGCTGTCTTACCATTTTTTTTTCTTGCTCACTGTCTACTCTTTGGTGAATATCAGTACTCGGGGAGGGAGCAAGCATATTTTCTATTTTTTTGGTCGCGAGCAGAGAGCAGCTGCTGTTGTAGCACGGTTAGAAGGTAAATTTCATAGTTGTTTCTGCTGCTATCAGGAAGAGAGTATGAGAGGGAATGGGGCTGGCGGTGGCTCTTGTGTTGCATGCAGCAACCAGAAGAGAAGAATGTAGTATGTATTCCTTCTTCCTCCAGAACGCGCGCAGGCAACAGGAAGAAAAGAAGAGAACCGAATCTTCTGCGTAGCCATTGCGGATCCTTCAGTTGTTAACTCGAGAAGGGTACAGAAAGCAAGTTGAGAATTGTACATCCTGTAGAAGAGATGTATGGCCACCGGGAGTACAGGTAATGAAACCTGCTTGCTGTCCTCGAACAGGGTCCAGAAGAGAGGTAGTAATGAGCCATGTCTCAGTGCCCATGGGGAATGGTAATGCGAGAATCTGTGCCACTGCTAAAATAAGAGGAAGTTGGTATCGGTGGGTCTGTTGCAAGTTGTGCCCGCAATGAGAGGAGTGAAAGCTCATGTGCTCTGTTTGTTGCTGGTGCAGGTCCTCGTGAATGCCTCACTGTTTTTGGTTCGAGGAAGAAAAAAAGAAAGACTCAGAGCGTGCGCATGTGAAAGGAAGAAGGATGTCGACCTGTTGTTGCTTCATTTTTTTTTGAAATCAGTACAGAGGAAGGAAGATATGTCCGGTTTGGTCCTGTGCTCATTGTGAAAAGGAGAGAAAGGCTGGTGTGCCCCTTCTCCAGAGCAGGCGCATGCGACAGAATGAAGATTGTTTTATATGTATATATTTTTTTTGTTCTCGCAGTAGGTACAGAGTAGCAGGGCTTTGTTACATTTTTGTAACCGATAATAAGGCTAAGGTGGGGGCGTGTGAACGCTGTTGCACTAATCAAGCAAGGAAGGGAGTATGTGTATGCATGACGATGGTGGAAGACAAGGAAAAACATGTCTGTAGTGTTTTTTCCTTTTCGGTGGTTAGCTTTGTAGTTGCCTAACGACATATTATTGTTTTTGTTTCTGAAGGTGCAGTTTGTTAACGAATACGAGCACCAGCTCAATCGGTTAAGACATTTAGCAGAGACTCAAGTGGTACTGAGTTCGAATCATGGCAGGGGTGTATTTTGCCCTCTTTTTTTTGGAAGCATCTAAATACATGCCTAATTCTTCACTGGTGGAACGCGAGCTTTTAATTACGGTCCAAAACCGTGTTACATTACGGTTCTGGACCGTAATCTACGCGGGCGTCAATAAAGATGGCGACGTCTTTAATTACGGTTTTAAACCGTAATTAATGGCCCTTTTCCGGCCCGCGTGTCATTGACTTTACATTACGGTTATTTGTAAAACCGTGATCTAAAGTCCTTTGGCGCGCGCGAACCAAAGGACTTTAGATCACGGTTTTACAAATAACCGTAATGTAAAGTCGACACTTTAGATTACGGTTCTAACAATAACCGTAATCTAAAGTGTTTTGGCGCGCGCGCCCAAAGGACTTTAGATTACGGTTATTGTTAGAACCGTAATCTAAAGTGTAATTTTTTTTTATTATTTTATTTTTTTTACAAATCTACACAATTGCAACAGAGACAGAATTGTAACAGATAAGCAACAGAGGGCAGAAACTGCACAATTGAACCACCTGAATCAAATACCAACAACACAAATTCATTCTAATAAAGCACCAGATCGAAAATCTGTAACATATTCAATCTGTTACACAATTGCAACAGAGATAACATCTAATAAAGCACCAGATCGAAAATCTGTAACATATTCAATCTGTTACACAATTGCAACAGAGATAACAATTGCAAATTCATTTCTGCGCACAATTGCAACAGAAATATTCAATACAACAGCTAGAATCTGTTACAGCAGCAGCTAGCATAATTCATTACAAACAGAATCAGAGCAACTAACAAAAAATATAATCTGTTACACAATATAATCTGTTGCAGCAGCAACTAACAGAATCAGAGCAGCAACTAAAAAAAATATATGTTACAGCAGCAGCTAGCTAGTCTACCACTCCATTCTCATAAACATGGCTGCCATGCTCTCTCTGACATGCAACAAGTCGGCAGGAGCATAAGTCTTGAATCTGGCATAATGCTCTTTAATCTGCAACAAGAAAAGGAATGGAACACATAATGAGATTAAGATAAAGACACAAAAAATCTGCCGAAAGAATTAAATACAAGACAGCGTTCGTATTACCTTGTCAATATCATTCTTAAAACTTGGGAAGTACCCGCAGAACTCGTACATATACCGCATCACGTAGTACCCGCAACTCTTAGAATCCTTTTGGGTAGGGCACTAAATCACCAAAATTCACAAATGTAAAACAATTGTACAAAGATAATAGCAGCACGAATGAAATACATGAATTACCAAACCTTGATGTAATCGACGGTCAAATCACCAAACTCTCCCTGAGGGGTTTTTTTGTAACAACTGTTACATATATTAACAAAAGCGTTTAGCAAAATGAACAAGTACATTAATTTTGGTTCAAAAAACTTACAAACAATTAAATAGTAATAAAAACTTACTCTTTGATTAAGTCTTCAGTGTTGAATTCTTTCCACTGCCCTAGTGGATCTAGAACAAGCAGAGTAGCGGTGGCAGCGCAGAATATAAACAAAGCCCAGTGGTGGCTACAATGTCAAATACAAAATGAAATGAGAAATGAAGGTAACAAAGTTAGCTAATTAGTATGTAATTTTATATTAGAACTCACGTTTGGTGATACGGCATTAGAATGAATAATTTATTCTGTTGTTCAACAACATTGAAGACATGAATCATGTAGTTACAAAACCTCCCAGGGTCCCTAGTGACATTGTCGTACGATAAACGCTCCGGGCACACCGCAGTAACGCATGTCATGTCCTTCTCAACACATCTCTCAAGCAGACATCTATTATATCACATGTACTATAAAAAGTTAGCCAATGCAACTTCATAGATACTTATTCTATATGTTTTTACAGTATGAGGAAAGAACACTTACTTTAGATAAGCTTGAATAATGTTAATGTTCAGATAATCTCCACACATCATCTCTCTGATGTCCTCAAAGTTGATTGCCGTCATCATATCTTCTTCGTAGTGAAACATCGACTTTGGAAGCGTCATCATGAAGTTGTTAGTTTGAGATGACTTCACCATGATCTTGTCGTAGAGATTCATCTGCTTGGCCCCCAAAACATTAACAAGTTTTTGTGGCAGTGCGAGCTTATTTTTAGGCGCCTCAGAAGTCCTGGTGCGACCCCGGACGGGCGCTGGATTCTTACCTTTCGCACCCCGACTCACTGGATTCTTACCCTTCACACACAAACATAAAGCATAAATGTAAAGATAATTACTAATTGATTATTATAGTAACATTAAACATTTATCTAGAACATACCCTTCTGGCAGGATTCGTCGGCGCGCTGATCTCTTCTTCTCTGGGCCGGGATACGCGGCGAGGAACCTCAGGGATCTCAGGATTCGCCGGCGCGCTGGTCTCTTCTAGTCTGGGCCGGGTTACGCGGCGAGGAAGCTCAGGGATCTATAATAGATTAGATTAGACACTTAATGCTAAATAATGCATTTTATTAGATACTAAATGGTTGTCAAACAGTCTTACCTCATCGGTGACAACAATATAACATGCTGGCCAGGGCAATATGTCTCCCTTCGCTTCGATCAGCGTGCATTTGTTGTCAATCGCCATCGGAAGGTATGCATGCTCAAATCCATCAACTATCAGGTCCAAGGTCACACGCGCGTAGAATGGGGGTAGACGTACGAAACTGATGAGCGTGAGTGGACCTGATGGCAACACCGTCCCGTAGGCCGCATCTACAGGGTGCCCGTCTAATGGTATTTGGAGACGACATTTTTTTTGCTCCTTTAATAAACAGAGATAATACGTGAAATAAATAAGTGAGTCCAATCTAATACTATTTAAATAACTTTATTTTAGAAGAAAAATAGTTAAACAAAGTTAACCTGGATGTTGGCAAACGGGTACGGGTCAGCGGCCGGAGCACAACTAGACGAGGAAGACATTCGAGGAGGATCTAGCTGCTGCTGCTGAGTAGTCGCATGTGCAATCGCATTCAACGCTTCCTGCAGCCTCTCCTCGATAGCCCGGCGCTCAGCAGCATGTTTCTCGTCATTAGCTTGGCGCTCAGCAGCGAACTTACGCTCTACCATCGCCTCGACTTCAGCAGCACTCATCTGACCCTTCCTAGCAGATGGCGGGAATACGTTCTTCTGACGTACTTCTCCCCCAAATCCTCTAACACGCCCCGGGTGATCCTTCTTCCCAAGCATTTGATTCAGCGCGTCGTCTTGAGAAGGAGGAGCGTGTAAGTCCACTTCTCCTCTCTGTGCCGCATCGTACTGTCCAATTTTCAAAGAAGTTAATGACGAGATTTAAGATCAACAAACACTTGAGTATATAAGTAAATTATTCAACAGCTACTTTCAAATACTTACAATTTGGTTTGCCAGTTGTTCCATCGCAGCATTAGGAAATATCCTCTGACCTTCGCTGGTCGTTTTCTGGCGTCCCAGTATGTACATCTGCACCCTCCTCGCCTCAGAGACATCCTCGATCGGGCATTCACTTCCATCCTCGTTCCTCCGTGTCAGCAAACCAGCTTCTTTCCATCCCTCGAGGCTGCCCACATATCCCCTTCGTCCCATGGTGTGGGGGGGTAGAGATTAGCTTCACGGTTTTGTCGTGCTTGTTCTTGTACTTGCTGTTAAGAAAGTACAACAGGAAATTAATTAGAAAATCAGGGATAAAGCATTATGAGCATTAATTAAGAAAAGAGTACACACAAACATACCCTGAACTCGGGGGTGGCGTGCCGCTCAACGAACTCCTTCCACTCCTCTTCAGTTATCATGCCATTGTATACAACATACGGCGGAGGCTCACGTGGGGGCACCCTGTTGATCCAATGCTCAACCAAGTAGTGGCGGAATGATTTAGCTTTGCCGGCCACCAAAGAAAGAACGGTCTTCTTCACTTCTTCTGGGATCTTGTACCGTTCTTGCACCTTCTTCCAGATGGTCTCCTTTACTTTTTCCGGGACTTGTTTCCATGTGTGGTTGATGCAGCAATGTGATCTGGCCAGAGTCCCTAGCATACTAGCGAACTCTGACCTGCTGCCCCCACCATACCTCCCATACTGGTCCCACAGAAGACTAATCTGATCCGGTTTCTGCAGTTTCAACCCACGGGTCGGACCTCTACCTCTGGGTCTCTGAGTAGCACTCGTAGAAGGTGCACTCATGGAAGGGCCAACAGCAGCAGCGGCAGATGTGGATGGGGCAACAGCAGCAGCGGCAGATGTAGATGGGACCGGTACCATTTGCTGCTCATTTTCCTCCTCCTCACGACAAAATAAATCGAACTCTTCATCAGCCATGTCCTGATCAGCCATGCCTGCAAGGATTGAAATACAATTTGAATTAAATTAAGCATTTCATAATGGTCATAAACAAGCAATAAATAAAAGAGTGTTAATTTCATATAAATTTTTATAGTAATAACTTACATACACCATTATCTCTCAACCCACATTCCCTCGTTATGGTCTGATCGTATATACTCACGATGACCTGTGACCTCAGCCTCTTCCAATGAAATAGGAACAGTTGGAGGTTCATCTTCTGCATCATACTCATCCTCATCAACCACACCATCCACACCAACTATTCCTCTTCTCCCTTTAAGCACAACAGACCATCTAGGATTACAGGGATCAGTTACATAAAATATCTGCTTAACCTTCGTCCCAACAACGAATGGCTCAACCGTGGGAGTAGCTCTAGACAGATCAACCAGTTTCATACCATGCTCCTCCTCACGGTAGCCATGATTGTTGTTAACCCAGTTACAGCGGAAAACACACATTTCGTAGCTGTTGTAGTCCAATACCCAGATGTCTTGTATAACACCGAAATATGATTGTTGTACCGAGACAGGACTATGACCCACGACACCGATGTCATATAAGTTTTGATAAGCTTCAAGCTCTACACCACTGTTTTGATTCGTTGACTTCTGATCCTGACGTTCTGTGAAAAAGGTGAATCCGTTGACATCGTACCCCTCATAAGAAATTACATCCAGATTTGGTCCAAATGCAACTACTTTAATCAGTTCAGGCACATTCGTGGACTGATCGGACAACACTCTCTCTTTGAACCATCGGACAAATGTCCTATTCTGCTCATTTTGTAGTCTAACGTCACTCATGTTTGGATATTGTGCTCTTAAAACACACAAGTGTTCATCAAAGTATGGTTCAACATCTTCAAGATGACTTAGCACAACTAAATGAGCTTTGTTAAGAGTGTCTATGTCAATTCTTTTCAGTTTCCTTCCAACCGTGCCAACACCCTTCAATCTGCCCTCGTGTCTAGAACGTGGAAGTCCAATGGTATCGACACCTTCTAGGTAATTGGTGCAGAAGTCTACAACTTCCTCTGTGATAGTGCCCTCTATAATACTACCCTCTGGGTGACGACGGTTCTTCATTTTCTTCTTCAGGACACCCATGTACCTTTCGAACGGATACATGTAGCGAAGGTACAAAGGACCACACATCAGAATCTCTCTTACAAGATGCACGAGGAGATGTATCATTATGTCGAAGAACGATGGAGGAAAATACATCTCCAGCTGGCACATTGTCACAATAAGATCCTTTTGTAATTTAGACAGAGTGTCCACATCAAGAACCTTAGACGAAATGGATTTGAGGAAGACACTGACGTTTGTGATTGTGTGTCTGACAGCATCCGGCAAGATCCCACGTAGTGCAATTGGCAAAAATTCTTGAAGTAGGACATGATAATGATCGTGAGATTTCATTCCTACTAATTTGAAATCTGTCATGGACACTAGGTTTCTTATGTTTGAGGAGTAACCTGATGGTACCTTGATGTTGTAAAGGGTACTGCATAGACTATGTTTCTCTTCTTTAGACAGAGTGTGACAGGCAGGAGGCAAGAATGTGCGTTTTCCACGTTCTTGCGGGCCAAGCTCTGTGCGTATGCCCAACTCAATTAAATCTTTTCTTCCTTTCAAATGATCCTTTGTCTTTCCTTTTATGTTCAAAAGAGTGCTAGTGACACTTTCACCCACGTTCTTCTCGACATGCATCCCATCGATACAATGTCTAACCTCCAGATGCTGCCAGTACTCTAGTTCCCAAAATATTGATTTCTTTTTCCAGACACTTTTTTCACCACTTTTGGTTGGCGGCCCGAAGTTGTTCACAATATTATCCAACTTTTTGTAAATCTCTGTACCTGTCAAAGGCTGGCGCGCCATGCTGTGATCAGTTTTCCCATCGAACTCTTTCGCCATCTTTCGATACTTATGTCCTTTTGGAAGCATTTTTCGGTGGCCCATATACACGGTTTTCCCACTATGTTTCAAGCGAATGCTACAAGTGTTTTCACCACAAATCGGACACGCCAACGCCCCCTTGATTGAATAGCCTGAAAGATTACCATAGGCGGGGAAATCATTGATTGTGCAGTACAACATGGCACGCAAATTGAAGTCCTCTTTACTGAATGAGTCGTAAACCGTAGCCCCTTCATTCCACAAGAGTTGTAGATCCTCTATCAAAGGTTGTAGGAATACGTCAATTTTGTTGCCCGGTTGCTTTGGACCAGATATTAACAAAGACAACAAGATGTGTCTTGGTTTCATGCATAACCATGGCGGTAGATTGTAAATAACAAAAGCACAGGCCAGGTACTGTGTATGCTACTCAAAGTACCGTAAGGGTTCATCCCATCCGTGCACAAGCCTAGCCTTAGGTTTCTCGGTTCGTTACCAAACTCAGGAAATTTTACGTCTATGTTTCTCCACTGTGGTGCATCAGCGGGATGTCTTAATCTGCCATCCTTTTTCCTGTGAACTGAATGCCACCGAAGATTCTCTGCGTCTTTCTCAATGGAGAACAAACGTCTGAACCTTGGAATGATGGGCAGGTACCACAGTACCTTAGCTGGTGAACCTTTCTTACTACCGCTGATGTGAGTTTGTTGTTTCTTATACCGTGACGCTCCACATGCTGAACAGCTTTCAGCAAATTCATCCGATTTCCAAAACAGCATGCAACCATTTGGACAAGCATGAATTTTCTGGTACCCCATACCCATTGGGCACATCATTTTTTTGGCTGAGTACGTAGTCGTTGGTAAAACGTTGTCCACCGGAAGAACGTATTTCAATAGTTCCAGGAGGTCAGTGAAACTTACGTCGCTCCAGCCATGTTTCGCTTTCAAGTTGAATAGCTTGAGGACGACACTCAACTTGCTTAACTTTGTAGGGTCACACCCGGGGTACAACGGTGTTTTGGATGAATCCAACAAATTTTCATGCTTGTCTGGCGTGTTAGAGTAATGTCGTTCCACATCTTCGAGCATAGTCTCAATGTCATCATCCCAGAAATCTGGCTCAACGTTCCCTGTAACGTCTTCTGGGTCACCAGCAACTGTATCATCTCCAAGTTCTGTTTCTGTGTTTGCCTGACCATTATCCCCTTCGTCAGGCTTAATAACATCGAACGCACTCTGACCATGCCATCGGATTATGTCTTGGAAATCTTTTGTAAAACCGCGGCGGATCAGATGTTCCTTAATTGTTTCAACGCCGCGATATCTCAGATTGTTTTGGCAGTCGATACACGGACAAAATATGTATCCCTTGTCTGTAGGTTTCAGATTGTTCGCCAACACCGTGCATAACTTATCAACTCCTTCTAAAAACTTGTCGTCCAAATTTCCGCTGTAAATCCACGAACGTTCCATCTCCTTCTAGCTATTTATATGAAGGCAGCCATTTCATACCGTCACCCGTGGCAGAGTCTTTACACTTTTGTATCTTATCAACCTAAATCCATCCATGAGTATTAAATCCCACCGGTGAACGTGTTTTTAATATGTAATTTATTGAAAATTTCGGCAGCATCTCCCTACAGTTCTTCAAATGCACGATATTATGATATTAATCAATAATATATGCATTCGAAGAACAATAAAGAGATACTGCTGAAATAATCAATAAAGTACAATTAAAAACACATTCACACCCTAGGTGTGAGATTTAACAATCATGGACAGTCCCGACAGGGACTGCCGAAGATATACCTCTATTAGGTATATCTTGGGCGGATAACTATGTTTGGTAGTTTGTCAAATATTATATGTATATATGTAAATCTTACCTCTGGTAGACGATTAGCCGATGCTAAGACGGTTGAGGTCGGAAGCCAAAATAAAGTCGTAGTCCTGATGCATAAATGAAAAACGACAACATTAGAATTCATCAAAAAATCAAGGTTAAATGCTAGCTAAACCGCGGAAAAAAATCGACAGCATCTCCCCTATATTTCTAACGTCTCCAAATCAGTTTTATCAAAGTCAAATTTGCACGCACCATCTAGAACTAGTAACATACATAAACTTATCTTCTTCTACTATAAATGAAGTTTATTTATGACCTTCTCTGCAGTACTTCAGATTGAAGGACTGAAACTAGTCATTCTAGAACCATTAAAATACCGAAACTCATCTTATTCTTTCTGGTGGTTATAACAATAGCATTGTTGATTCCTGTCACAGATTGTGAATCAAACAGAGAGCATCTGGCATAGCAGATTGAGCAGTTGAAAATGAGCTATTTTCAGGAATCGGTAATATACTTGAACTTACTTTCTTTCCTGTGGCAGTTTTAAGTAGTAGCATTTTTAAAACTACACTATTATTTATTAATTGTAATACTAAATGCTAAGAATAAATAAATACAGCAGTTTACAGTTTGCTTTGCAAAATTACCGTTACTAAGCACCGAAGTGGGCAAGTAGTGTAGAAATCAGCCCACGAACTAGGTTGCAATTAACTGTGAATCTGGGCACAAATATATGAACAAAGTTAGAACTTGCAATCGAAATGCATGTATATGAACAAAGTTAGAAAAAAACGACAATCAATCGATCGCATACCCAATACGCGATAGAGAGGTCGACGGTGAGACCAGTGGTAGATGGGTGGTGACCGGCGGCGATGGGAGTGACAAAGGTGGTGGGAGCGATGGTGGCGATGGCCGTTAGCAAGGTGACGGGAGAGAGGAGGCGATTTCAGTGAGGAAGATAGCGCGAAAGAGAAGAAGAGTTACTGTAAGTACAGTGTGCAGAGTAAACGGGCAAATGTTGTAGTTAAAAGGACTTTAGATTACGGTTTACATGAAAACCGTAATGTAAAGTCACACTTTACATGACGGTTCCTAAAGAACCGTAATCTAAAGTGTAACGAAATTAATAAAATAGCGCGAAAATTATTTGGCCTATGCTGGGTTTCGAACTCAAGATCGATGGTGTTGACTCATGTACCCACGGCCATTGAGCCATGAGTCTTATTCGATCAAACAAATGTAACACATTAATATAAAGTTATTTTTAATCTAAAATAAGCTGGTAAGACGACGTCGTTCACTGTAATTTAGATTACGCGCGGCGTCGAAAAAATCAAATAATGCGGGAAATATTTGGCGTCAGGTCAAGACGACGTCGTTGACCATCAGTGGGCGGGGACTTTAGATGACGGTTATTAGTAAAACCGTAATCTAAAGTCCGTTGACCGTAAAGCGCGCGTCAACACGGGACTTTAGATTACGGTTTCACAAATAACCGTCATCTAAAGTCCGTCCTAAAAAAGGCGCGCCTACCTCCGATCGATTATTGCTTACGGTTAATTTAATAAACGTCATTAATTAACTCCGGCCTTCATATTATTTACGGTTTTGTTAAAGCCGTGATTAAACCACCGTCATTAAAGGCTTCCGTTCCACCAGTGCTTGTATACGTAAATACATACGTTGCGACTATTTTATTTCTGTCGTCGCTTTAGTTATATATATCTACTATAATATACATGTGACTATTTTATTATGTCACGTTATTACTCATACATGTACCATTGTGAACTACATTCACGTTTTCGGTTTAGAAGCGTACATTCATAAATATGAACTTATATTTGCATATTACGTACCGATGCGCACATACAATGTTATTATTATTTGTTATATTTATTTTCCTTCTTTTTTTTTAGTGTGGTCATAATTTATTTTAAACCTCACAAATTTTGGAGTGATAATTGTTCGGGGTATTTCAGTCTACCCCCCTTAAAAGAACTTCGTCCCGAAGTTTTACTTTCTTAACCGATGTTTTCCATTCCCGTTAACCCTTGGGATCCAGTCCCGTATTCATTCACAATAACCAAGGGATCAAGTCCCATATATTATAATTCTCAATGTTTATACGCACTATGCCACCTTAGTGGCTTCACCCAAGTTTTCATAGAGGCACACAACGTTCATTCACAATAGAGTGTACATACACACACATAACCGTCTCATACACACAACTAACGTGTGGCTGTAGGAATACACATAGTGCAAAGATTAAGTTGCGTCACTCCACAGTTCTATTTATAAGCACCACGCCATATCTGTGGCTTGACCAAGTTCTCAATAATATGGTAATGTACCAATAATATTTATGTACTGCACTCATAGCAACCAGATAAACAAGTCATTCATTTATGACTACCATGCATTCAACCCAATCCACACACAGTTCATACACATTGCATCAAACAACACCATCAACGAGTAACAACACGGTAAAAACGCAACGCGCCTACCCCCCTTAAAAATGGATTACGCCCACGTAATCCCTATTATACCCTCCTAGAGCCTTGGTTCAAGATGTTTAACTCTCACTGAGCATTCTAGTTCCTATGCAATGTAACTCACAATATGATCTCATCAAGGTCTTGACCATGTTAAGGGTTTCGTTTCTGTATCAAAAGACTCTTATCGGTATCCGTACCGATCTAGAAATAGATTCGGGTTTAGGCTCTCTAGGTTTAAGGTATTGGTCGATAGATCACTTGTTATTCAACAGGATAATGGGGGATACGGTCCACCAGCTTCTGCTGTGCTACTCTGATTACCTTCGGGTTTAGTTTCCCCTTTCTGTACTCAGGATGCCTTCTAGGCTTATATTGATATATTCTCTGTAGTAACGATTTAGTTCTTATTATTTCTCAATGTTATAATCATGTCATTGTTATAACATGTTTATTTTATATAGCCGATCGTAATTGTACGTCGACGGTTAGTTTACTCTCCTGGCATTTTTACTTATTTTATAGCTTGATTTGTACCGCCAACTTAGACTTTTATTTCTCAGCCCAGTTATGGCATTGACACTGCTGGTTGACTTCAATCAGTTTCAGTCAGAAGGTTACCGGATTATATGTGTTAGAAGTACTTATAATTGTATATTGTTTAACTACTACCGGTTATATATTGCGTTTGATTGCGGTAGTGTATATTTTATGTGGTAACTTTTGGGTTATTAGTAACATCACACCATTCCTCCTCCAATTTCAAGTCTTAACATCTTTGTATGTGTTTGCTTTCTAGGTTTCGAACCATGTATACATGTATTTTATGTGATTTCATTATCTAATAGCAACACGCTTTCTTCGCACTTTACCAACCAAATTCATACAATTTGCCACCTATTTGTAGTTCGTGTGTCCACTTGTAGGAGGTTTCGGGAGTCATCCAATATCGACGTGATCAGCGTAAGTGTTGGACTACCCCTTCACCCCAATTTGTGTTCAGTGTCACTTGACCTGGCCAGGGTCGAGTTTAACTTTGCACGTCCGATTTACACGATCAAACAATTATTCGTATTTGAATTCTTTTCCCATTCGTTTCTAGTTCTCTGGCAATCAATTCATTGACTAGTGTCACCATCTAAGCCTTTAGATTAATCGTTCAAATCCGTTAACTGTACAGACCTCTAGGTGTGTACATATATATATTTGTGCATCCATGTATATATATATACCCATGTGTTATAATCCTCTTGATTTATATATAGATTCCTATTATCCTCAACACCTACAACTAATATAGAATTTACCAAATGATTCTTTACTTATTTTAACCCATCAATTACTTTCTCCCTTAAGTCCATTAATCTTGTTTAATGTTTCCTAATTTCAATACCCAATTATTCCAAAATATTTGGTTTCCTCCTGATATTTTCCTCCTCATAAATGTTTGACTGCTTTTTCTTGTTGGCCCAATTAGGCTCCCTTCAATCTAACTTAAGCTTTATCTCGTTTTCCCATTTTAATATATATTTCTCTTTTTTTTCTAGGTCTCGTAACCCTTCTGTTACTTTCTCATTATTATTCTTCGTTCACCGGTGGTAGAAACAGAGGTGAATGACCAGTTGTGGTCACCAGTTTCAGCTGTCTGAGATTTAGAGACTTAGGAGAATAATGGAATAAAAGAAGAAGGAGGGAGGTGGTATTGTGTTTCTCAGGTAATGTAGAGAATGAAGAGAAACGTGAGAAGGAGCAGGGAATGTATTGGATTCCGTAATATTATACTTTAGTGTGTAAAATTGTGTCATGCTTCGTTAAGCATTATAGGTTGTACCAATTTTATGGTGTAATTTCGTCTTGAACTATATTCTCTTATTTCATTGTTTTACGAGAGGTTTTCTTAAATTACCCTCTCAAGTGTTCGAATTGCAGAATTTATCTCAATCCCATCCTTGGCTTAATTAATTGGTTATTTGAGCTTTATTTATTTTATAAATGTTAGGGTATTTCGGTCCTCTTTGCTTGTGAGGCAGGGTCCTATCGACTGCTAAGCATGTCGACCCAAGTTGTCGCTAACATTGGTCCCTCTACGGGTATTATCCTTTTGGCAACGTCTATTGTATAGTATAGTATTTTCTTCTCGGGTTGATTGTATAACATTAAGTAGATGCCAAATCGGGTTTCCCCGAGTAAGAGGAGGCTTTCTACCTCTCTGGCATTCCTTCTCTGAATTTAAGAGACAATTACGGATGTGAAGGTTGGGTGTAGGTGTTTGCTAGGTATCCAGTATTACTGGGGAAGAACCCTAACTAACGCGCCTCACGTACTACCCATAACCCTTAACCCGCTATCAGAATTCCTACTTTCAGGTTTTCCTATACTCGGTACTTCTCTGTTCCAGACACCAGAGCGTAACTACGCTCTGATACCACTTTCTGTAACACCCCCGTAATAAACATCCAGTAGTACAACCAGCTCCTAGCCTTAATACAAGACAACTATGCAGCGGATTCTCAACATCATCCGGGTGTCACAGACGCCAACCACCCACGTGGTTGACAGACCACATTACCAACATCAAGTTACGGTCTGCATGACTGGAAACAGCCCTCAATACAAACTCATAAACAATACATAGTACAGTTCCCAATTACCGAGTGTCTACAACAAAGTTACCAAATCTTAAACTAAGAATTACATCTCGGGTTTGGTATCAACCCATATATTACCCATACTACTACAAACTTAAAAGTCATGCCCTGATGGACCCCCATGATAGCCATCCCGCCTACGCTCCGTTATCGTCCGGCATAATACCTGAAAAAATTGGGTGTAAGGACTCAGCAAACTACGCTGAGTATGAACGTGTGTAGCCCGTATGTTACCGGGCCACACGACTACTTGGTCGAATATTATTAAGTCAATTTACATGCTATAATAAAGCAGTAAAACACACCACATTACAACATAGTATCATACATACTTAAGGTAGTAACACATTAGCAATCATGTACATAATAAAACGTGTGCATAGGTATGTAATACCCATGATCCTCACTATGGGATCGTACGAGCGTTGTGTGTTTTCATTCTTTTCTCTTGTTCCCTTAAAGTGTATTTTCTTCTCTTTCCTTGCACCAGGTCTGGGGATGTAATTTAGATCCCGTGACCATCTCATATAGGTGCTAATCTTTCCTTGTTTCTTTAAGGGTTATTTGTGAATTCTCTTATCACCACAATTTGGAGTACATCTTGTCCATAGCTAATCCTCCATTCCCGGATAGCTCTTTCTCTCCCTGATGTTTTTAAATGTTACTGGCCATTGCCCCGGATACCAAGGGTCCGTCTCCTATTCCTTTTCCATGTACTAGCCTCTGCCGGATACAAACGGGTCGTCTCCCAATGCCTCTTAATGCTCTGGTCTCTACCCCGGATACAAAGGGTCCGTCTCCCTATTCCTTTTAATCTTATTGGTCTCCACCCCGGATACGAAGGGTCCGTCTCCCTATTCCTTTTTATGCTCTGGTCTTACCCCGGATACGAAGGGTCCGTCTCCCCATTCCTTTCAATATCATTTGTAACACCCCTATAATAATAAAACAACAGCGGAAAATAAACTAAAGTGCGCAGGAAAGCGGGATAAAAAACTGCCCACCATCGGACCCGATACGCCCTGTACCAACCTCACCACCTACCAATTACAACCTTTACAATAACTAAGTTACGGTCTGAACTTCGAGAAAACTTAACATAAACATAACAATACTAAAACACATTCACTCTCCATAAACCTAATCCCATCCCAATCACTCATGCTCGGTGGCCACCTGTAATCATTTGTACCTGCAAGAGAAACCAAGCGAGCCCACCCCGAAAGGGGCGGGTCAGTTCCCTGGAATGGAACTGGTACAATTCTCCAAAAACAACTTATAAAACATAACTTTCAAAATAAACAGTAACATGAAAACAACTCTTAAAAGTAAAACAAGATAAAGCACTTCAAAACAATCAAGTTAAGAGAAAAGAAAACAAGAACAAGATAGAGATAAAGACTTCCAAAACAAGTCATCCATTAAGAGTCACACCACATAGTTAGTAACATCCATTGTTGATATTTAGAACCAATTCTGGTTAAGAAGAGACAGACCAAGTAGTCACAAGGGACTAGGAATGATATGAATACCCATAACCCGTGGTAGAACAGTTTATGTCCCCACATTTCAGAAAAGCTTGTGAATCCCATAGACAAGATAGACTCAAGAAATGGAATAATTTTAACTGGGAGAGATGGCCCTCACCGCCAATCACGTCCACTAAGGACAGGGTATACAGCCCCTCATGTTTATCACGTCCACAAGGACAGGGGATATACGCCCCTCATGTCTATCACATCCACTAAGGTACAGGGATATACAGCCCCTCACGTTTTTAATATAACATGCCCATATTGGGCGGGATATGACAGCCCCCTGCTGTTAAATATCAATGCCCCTATGGGCGAGGATATACAACCCCCTGCTGTTACCATTGAAGACGCGCGCACGTCGAAAGAAAGATTTCCAAGATTGACCTTTTCCAAATTCCCACTAGATCACTAACTACCCAGAGCAATACCAAAACACTCAGTCCTACAGAGTGCAGAAGCGTAAACCCTAAGCAGTCAATGTCTAACGGACACCAAATAGAAGAACAATACCCAAATGAGTTCCACATCCAAGGCTCAGTTAGTCACACAAGCTGAGTTAGTCACACAACCAATTCCTTTTTAAAAATTCCTCTTTAAGTCAGTTAGCGTTTTCCAAAACATTCCACAAGTCAATCAGCAAAAAGATCAGAGTACGAGAAATCGTACAAACATTCCATAGAGTCCAAAACACAACAAGCTGAGTACGAGAAATCGTACCTGGTAAGCGTAGAGCAGTAGCCAAACAGAAAGTGTGAACTTCCACTAATCACCTATAATTAATGTGTTCCAAGTATCGATCAGTTAAGTAGCTCACAGAGCTAAACACCTTTTACTCTTAATGAATAATAGTTTAAAGTTTACAATTATCCTCACGTAGTATCTGGGCCAGGTTCAGGTAATTAACTCTTTTGTTAGGCCCATTTCATTTAATCTGGAATGATTTGAAGTTTTAACCTGAGAGCGGCCCAAACTCTCTTGGACTGTTTATATGCTTTTGAAGTTCACAAACTTGGGCTTAGTAGGTTAGTCCAAGACCGGGTTGCGGTTTTGCTATTTAAACGAAATTCCCTAAAAGGATTATGCGGGATTTCGAACATGCAACCCCGACTCAGTTCCAGTTCAGGTTTCTTGACCAACTACGCCATTGAATTTTCTTGTCTAACAGATATGTCTAATTTTATTTTACTTACTTACTCCTAGCCATGGGACTAGTTAAATAAACCTTTAAGTTATCATTGGCTAATTACTACAACATTGATTAAAGACCTGAAGCTTAGCACCAGTATATAGTTATATATATATATATATATATATATATATATATATTCTTAATAATTAAGTTTCTCACAAGAAATGTTAACATGATCTCTTAATATTTCTAATATACTTATATACATATATTAGGATTTATCCCAAAAACATTCCTTAGGAAATTTTATTAAATTAATAACTCTTACACATCTAGTACCCACAAGGTATATTATATGTTTTATTATTACCTATGCAAAAAGGTGTTTAGTATCACCTTTTATGTATCCTTACTTACATTTAATTTCCTAAATGTTTTATTTTACACACATTCCCTCCATAGACTATGTATAATCCTTTGGTACCAAATTTTAATAAACTTATGTCTTAATTACATTTTGGATTATTACAAACTTAAGGTTTCAAAGGAATAACTTAATGAATTATTTCCTTTATTGTATTTCAGGATAAACATTATCCCGACGTAAGGTAAAATTTACCTAAGAATTAAATCCCCAATTCATAAGTGAATTGTAAATTATTTAATAGATCGTGTATTCTGAAAAATCCTCATATCTTATATCCAAGTGACATATTAATATTCCCAGTGTCAAGGGTAAATCAGTATAATATCCTATTTAACTTAGCTTCATCTAACTAAAGGCTCAAAGGTTCTAATTCTCTAATTACTATTTACAAACCTTTTATAAGTCCTAACCATTAAAGACATCACCTATTATAATTCTCATTCTGAATATTGGTAATTAATGTTATAAATGTAGTTTTATATGTCTTATCTAATCCAAGAAACTTAAGGATCATTATTTAGATTAAATTCCTAATCACATTTTAATATAGTTTTATATCTAATCCTTTTAATGATTTATCTAAAATATTAAGTTATTACTCAATACTATAAATGTCAAGAATGATTAAATCTAGACTTAATAATCCTCTCACATTTGGTGTAAAAGTAACTCATTTATTTTATTATTGTTTATATAGAACATTTAAATGTAAAAGTATTTCATTCATTTTATTATTAATTATATAATAAGATCTATTTGTGTAACACTTTATGTACTCTAATTACAAATACTCCTAAATTTTAACTTATTAATTTTTTTAACCCAATTATAGATTTACATTGTGGTCATTGATTAAATATATCATGTATTTAACACTGTTTATATGAATCTTAGAAATTTAAGGTGTAACTCTTTAGCCTATACATTACTATAATTTAATACCACCTCATATAATATTCTTCTATTTGTATTATGTAGAGGTTTAGTTTAACTTATTATTCCTTCGTATTATATTTCCTATAAGGTATTTAATTTTATTATGTTACTTGTATATATTCATATATATACTAGGATTTATCAAAACATTATTTATGTAGTTTTATTGTATTTAATTATTTATATTAACTTTTACACACACCCTACATCCAAAAATATGGTTAATAAATAAAGATTTTCCCTTAGTTTCGGTTAAGTATATTAACTACATATTTATATTAATATAAATGTAGATTAATTTAGTTCCTTGATTTAACCCCCTGTTACTATTTTATCCCTTAGTTTAATTAAAAATATCAACTCCCATAATATAGTAAATAAAATGTAGGATAACTAATTCCTTAATTATTATACTTTCTACTTAAGTAGTATATACATATATGAAATAATTTCACTTCTCTTAAAGCTAATACAAAAAAAACATTTATAAACTTACTTTATAAAATGTTAATTTAGTTTCCTTTATTTTCCCCAGCCTTAAAAGTTAATTAACAAACCATACTTTAATTTTTGGGTTACATTAAAAACCTTATATTATAGGTTATTCTTATGAAAACTCATAAACACACAATTTTAAAAACCTTTTACCATTGCCCAAAAATTCCCAAATTTAATATACAGTAACTATAATATTTAGACATATTATAAATTTTTATTTCATAAAAATATCTTTTAAATTTAGCCAAATAATTCCAGAAAACCCGTAACTTGTAAAAATCATAACTTATGTTTAAAAACTTCAAAACCATATTAATTTCATCAAAATAAATAGATAAAATAATGAATCTATGGTTAAAATTTTAAGTCAAAATACATTCGGGAAGATATTTAATTAACCCAACAAGTTAAGACTATTTCTGGAATTTACTAAACCCTTATAAACTAATTCTGGTATGTTTTAATCTCGGCCGTCCAATCTCTTAAAACGAGATCGGACGTCCCCTGTGCATCGAGTTCATCAGCGAACTCAATTACCAACCGAGTACTAAATCCCGTTTTCTCACAATCTACAGAACGAAATCGAGTGATTTTTGTTTCTATGGATTCGTAATCAATTCCGGTTCTATTGGTACCAATTCCCCAATTATAATGCAGATTTCATCAGATTCGAATTCGATTTCGAAAGTTAGGGTTTATCTCGATACAGAATAAAATCGAATGCAATTCCTCCAAATTCTCCTAGCCTAACACGAAATTGACTAAATGGCACATGGGTTAGGTCGAAAAAAGACTATACGAACAACATTATCGGAGCATTTGATCGGAGACTCACCGGATTGTGCGAATTAAGCGAATCCCAAATCGGAAAAAAAAAAACTGGGAAAAACTCGAACTTTAACCAGTTCGTGTGCCAAACTTTGCGGATCTATAACTAGCAGTATAAAACGAGTTAGATTATGAGTAGAGGGCTCTTGGAAAGAAGAAATGGTAGATCTACTTATTGGTAGCAAGACTAAACCTAACTCGCATCATACAGCAAGATATTGAAGTCACAAAACACGAGTTTACCTCTCTGTTTCGGTGTTATTTTATGTGCTGTTGAAACCGAAACTTTAGACCTCTATATCTCCCAACTGGTTACGATTCAGACTTGGGCATAAACACGAAAATTGTAGAGGGATTAGAGATCTTTACAACGAGCTAAAGAAATCGAATTTTGGTTGATTAACGAAGAAGTTATGATTGACGCAAGTTATCTGAAAACGAAGGGAATTCTGGAATTCTGGAAACAGTTTCGCAAGGTGGCTACTTTGGCTCGATTTTCCGGTTGACTCCGAAGGATTTAGGGTTTGTATGAGTAATGGTTGGAAAGAGGAATTGTAGGAGAAGAGAATGGTGAAGACGGCATGGAAAAATATTGAGAGATGTAAAAGTTATAGCCGTCTAAAGTTAGGGCAAAGTAAGGGAAATCGGTTCCGAAAATCAGGGAAGAAATCAGCTAAGTGTGGGCGACCCATTACAGAGTGACACGTGGCATCTCTTAAAATTTTGATTCAAAACTTCAATCTAGCATAACTTTGGCTAGGATGATCCGTTTTGACGTTCTTTTTATTGATCTTCATGGTTTTTCATAACCTATTTATTGGTATAGGTTTCATGGCCTGGTTTGACCATTCTCAAAAAGTCAACTCTAGCAAGGCTTAATAAGCTTTAAGGTTTCTAGAATTTATATTGACTTTTATGTTTCAAAACAATGTTCCAACACTTCCTAAAATCTTTATAATATTTTGGAGTGTTTAATAATTTTCCCAAGATTTATTGACTTATAAATCTTATTATTAAATTCATAATACTATATAAAATGTATAATAATTAGGGTTAAATAGGAGAAACCCCTAAATAAATTTCACAACTCCATATAATAATTTAATATTCATTATTCCATATCATAATTTAATTTTTAATAAAAGAAATCCCTTAAATTAATTTAAATTAATTTAGGGGTATTTCATCATTGGTCTCTACCCCGGATACAAAGGGTCCGTCTCCCTATTCATTCTTAACGGGTATTGGCTTATCATCATTATTGATAGCTCGACACCATAGTGGGTGTCATTGAAGGTCCTCTATAGTTAAGAGGAGTTTTCTCTTTATGTAGTTCCTTTGTTTGTTTACGAAGTTCGTTGTGTTTCATCTCAAGGTTTCATCAACGAGAGGGGACTACACTACTGTGTGCGCGCAAACAATATGCTCAATAATAGCAAGCAGGTAAGCAAGGAAGATAATCAATCCATTCACATGGCTTACACAAGCTCACAACAGACAAGTAGGCACGGTAAAACAAACATCCGTTTTCATGCATTAGTCTTGTGGTCATAAACAAACAAGGCACACAGCACACAAGCCGTGTAACACGGCAACATACGAACCACACATGTCCATACCTGGATCAGAAGCAAGTAGTCTCACACATGGTGTCTTGGTCGGAGTTCGCTACGGCCCTAGCGTTAATTACAAACAATGTGTCAGTTTATGATTTCATGTGACAACCTTTGTGACACCCCCGAATTTATTTAATTATTATCGGGTGTTATTTCCTAGATGAATCTTTGTTGAATGTTCAACCTTTATTAACCCTTAGGACTCCCCATGTTTTAAACTTTATCTTACTCCTAGGGTATTCACACCCTTGTTTGACACATTGACCAAGTCCTTTTTCCCTAGCTAATGTTTTAGAGCATTTAAGCGTTAACCATGTAACATATTTATATGGGATAAATTTAACTTGTCTAAAGTGTATGCCCTCCTAGCTAGCTAGATGAGTATTTTAACCCTTGTATAATGATAACATAGACCATAAAATACCCCAAACACCCATCTATACAAAAAGTCCCAAGTTCATCAAACCGCAACATAAGTTTGGTGTTTAATTCTTACTTAACCTCTCCTTTAGCACATCAACCCATGTTTATTTTGCCCAAACATTTCTTTACACACAACCAGGTGGGTTAGGTCTATTTTGGGTTCATTGATAACCTAACATCTCACTCATAATGTTTCGGTAATCTAGCTATACAGAACAACAATATTATTTGAAACCAAGACAACAAACTCCATGTTTCGTTGCATTTCTTGTTTCTAGTTAACTCAGCTGAGGTTTAAACTTCCCCACAGTATTTACCCCACTGAATATAGGGGTATTAATAATATCTTAAATATGACTAAACTAATTAGGACACTCATCTAATCTTCTGTATTCAATTATACAGAGGCAGCAGCGTTGCAAAACTAAAATCAGAATCAGTGCATTACTCCTTCATTTCTTCCTCTAGTTTTTCTGTTATCTGACTCCTACACCCCCTAAATGCATATACCACTTCACTCACCTCTTTAGAACTGTTCTGAGTTCATTCCTTAAGCCACCCTAACACTTCTAATAATTTTCTTTGAAGATTAGTACACAGAAGCATTCCTTTGGACAAGGAAACTGAAAAAAAACTGTGTAGTTCTCCTCTTCATTCCTCCCCAAATGCGTACTCAGTAAGTTAAGTGTTTCATCTTGGTTATAGTTTAAAAAAAAAGATCCATACTAGCAGGAGTAATCCTCTAAAAAAAATTCCCACACCGAAAACTTGAAAATTTCAGAAACTGAAATTGTGGAACTGCTAACCTCTCTTTGATTTAGGCCACCCATCTATCTTCAAATCTCCCAAAGTGCTTACAGTTTAAGTTCTGTGTTTTATTTAGGTTTCGAGTTCTTTATTAAACCACCCCAACACTCATGACCAGTCTGCACTTCAGTTATACAGAAACAACCATTTCAGGAAAAACCAAAAACTGATATGTAAGAACCTGATGCCTCTTCTCTGATTTATTTCTGTTTGTTCACAAATCTGTCCTTACGTTTTCCCTCAACTAGCTTAGTTACTTAATTATGTATTTTATACAGTTCTAGCACTATGACAAACCAACACACACGGCTAGCTTACTGGGGACCCTTTATACTTAAAGCCAAAGTTAAGAACTCTGCGCACCAGCTCCTGTGTATTCCTTCTCTCTTCTGTTTTTTTTTTCTTTTCCTTCTTGTTCTACAATCTGGTTTCTAGTTCCCCCAACTTATTTACAGGTAGGCTCATATGTTAGCACAGTTTTAACCTCAGGATTAACCCAAAGAAACAGGGAACCCACCTCTGCGAAGTTCTTTACACCAAAATCGGAAACTGAGAAAACATGAATCCTGGGCTGTTGCATTTCTTTTCAGTTGCTAGTTTCCTGCTTAATAACCTGACTTTTAATCTGTACCAAGTACACCCCTACTTAATTAAATGTTTTGTCGAGACTTCAAACTTCAACCCATCCCAAAACAACTTGTTAAACTTACCGAGACTTGCTTATACTGAGACAAGGAATTCCTGAACTGAAACTAACTCCAGCACTATTCTATTTCTATCTTCTCTTGTAAGATGTTGACTGATCTCCCCATACTCTACCCGATTTATTACTACTTAAGTAAGTGTGTTAGCTAGTCTTTGGGTTAATTACCATCCCTAAATAACTTAACACTGCTTCAGACATTCGATTATGCCACAGTGAGAGTTGCAGATTGTAACTCATGTTTCTGCACTGGTTTTCCATGGCTAAGTTATACAGAATATCTTGAACTTTTACCGACCCCTTACTCGTGGCCTTTAGCTCTCTAATGATAGTTGTTTAGACTTCTCAGACGATTAATGCATCACTCATACACCCTAGGTATAAGCTACTGGTTCATATTTAGAATTTGATAGAAAATCTATCGATCATGTAACAGGTTTGGAGTAGCTCACCTTTTCTGGTTCGTTAACTGATTCTCTCCTTGATTGTCCTTTAATCTGTTTTCTAGTTTCTCAAATCATTAATCTTCCTAGTCAGATACCTCCGCATATATTTTTTGTTTACTCCAGTCTAGCCAACACAACCCAAACCACTCCTCTCAACCTCCTCTATAGGAATCTGAAACAAAACCTGTAATCTGGAACCGTGGGACTGATATGCATATAGTTAAATTTTTCTGCTGTTCTAGCATGTTAAAGGACTCCCCCAGATTGTCTAGCCATCTAATTACATGCCTTGACACTATTTTAACTTTGCAACACCCCCAACCAACTTGCATGTGTTACCGTATCAACCTCATACTGAAACTAGAGAAACTACACAATCTGGAGCAACCAGAAACTTGAACTTATCTATATTATTCTCTTCTTTCTGTTTTGTCATTAGTGTTTTTTTTGTTTCGTTTAATGCTCACATACCAATATCACTCGGTGCCAAGTTTGATTTAAACCATCTTAGAAACCTTCGAAACAGTGGGAAGAACTTGAAGATAGAACAGGATCCATGCTATGGCCTTACCTTCTTAACTCCTGGTATTTCACCTTGAAGTCTAGCCCCAGCCTCTCGGTGCTCCAAGGGGTAATCAAGAACTCCTTCAGTTGTCACCAAAACAAGAAAGGAAAGTTCAGTATATATACAAGCTGTTGCATGAAACATGGAGAAGGAGCAGTTAAATGGCCATGCAAAGCCGGTTGCTACCTCCTCTGTTGGGACTCCATATGGTTGAGTTCAGTTTTGTTCGAGCAAGGAAATCAGAGGTAACCAAAGCTTAAACGTCTTGGTTTCTGCACGGTTTTTACCTCCTCTTTGTACCCCTTCTTGGTGTGCTTCTGGGTGTCGGTTTTAGCTCAAGACAAAGCTGGAATGGGGCTTCGTGAATGGGCACTAACGAGCAGAAAAAGAATCTGTCAAGATGCAGGAAGAACTAGTATGAGGTGGGGAAATGAACTCGTGGAGGAAGAGAAAAAGGACTAACAACTGCACATTACCGTTCCAGTCTCTGTTTCTTGCAGAGAAAGAGGAGAAGGCTGCTGTCTTACCATTTTTTTCTTGCTCACTGTCTACTCTTTGGTGAATATCAGTACTCGGGGAGGGAGCAAGCATATTTTCTATTTTTTTTTGTCGCGAGCAGAGAGCAGCTGCTGTTGTAGCACGGTTAGAAGGTAAATTTCATAGTTGTTTCTGCTGCTATCAGGAAGAGAGTATGAGAGGGAATGGGGCTGGCGGTGGCTCTTGTGTTGCATGCAGCAACCAGAAGAGGAAGAATGTAGTATGTATTCCTTCTTCCTCCAGAACGCGCGCAGGCAACAGGAAAAAAAGAAGAGAACCGAATCTTCTGCGTAGCCATTGCGGATCCTTCAGTTGTTAACTCGAGAAGGGTACAGAAAGCAAGTTGAGAATTGTACATCCTGTAGAAGAGATGTATGGCCACCGGGAGTACAGGTAATGAAACCTGTGCTGTCCTCGAACAGGGTCCAGAAGAGAGGTAGTAATGAGCCATGTCTCAGTGCCCATGGGGAATGGTAATGCGAGAATCTGTGCCACTGCTAAAATAAGAGGAAGTTGGTATCGGTGGGTCTGTTGCAAGTTGTGCCCGCAATGAGAGGAGTGAAAGCTCATGTGCTCTGTTTGTTGCTGGTGCAGGTCCTCGTGAATGCCTCACTGTTTTTGGTTCGAGGAAGAAAAAAAGAAAGACTCAGAGCGTGCGCATGTGAAAGGAAGAAGGATGTTGACCTGTTGTTGCTTCATTTTTTTTGTTGAAATCAGTACAGAGGAAGGAAGATATGTCCGGTTTGGTCTTGCGCTCATTATGAAAAGGAGAGAAAGGCTGGTGTGCCCCTTCTCCAGAGCAGGCGCATGCGACAGAATGAAGATTGTTTTATATGTATATTTTTTTTGTTCTCGCAGTAGGTACTGAGTAGCAGGGCTTTGTTACATTTTTGTAACCGATAATAAGGCTAAGGTGGGGGCGTGTGAACGCTGTTGCACTAATCAAGCAAGGAAGGGAGTATGTGTATGCATGACGAGGTGGGTGGAAGACAAGGAAAACATGTCTGCAGTGTTTTTTTCCTTTTCGGTGGTTAGCTTTGTAGTTGCCTAACGACATATTATTGCTTTTGTTTCTGAAGGTGCAGTTTGTTAACTAATACGAGCACCAGCTCAATCGGTTAAGACATTTAGCAGAGACTCAAGTGGTACTGAGTTCGAATCATGGCAGGGGTGTATTTTGCCCTCTTTTTTTTGAAAGCATCTAAATACATGCCTAATTCTTGTATACGTAAATACATACGTGTGACTATTTTATTTCTGTCGCGCTTTAGTTATTATATTACATATATATATATATATATATATATATATATATATATATACATGTGACTATTTTATTATGTCACGTTATTACTCATACATGTACCGTTGTGAACTACATTCACGTTTTTGGTTTAGAAGCGTACATTCATAAATATGAACGTATATTTGCATATTACGTACCGATGCGCACATACAATGTTATTATTATTTGTTATATTTATTTTCCTTCTTTTTTTTTAGTGTGATCATAATTTATTTTAAACCTCACAAATTTTGGAGTGATAATTTTTCGGGGTATTTCAGTTATATAACCCATTACCTAATGTAAGCCCTAGGCTACATTGGTACTCCTCTAAAACTCATTCCTTAAACCTTAAACCACCATTAGGTAAGTAACTTACCTTGTTTTCTCAAGCTTATCTTATCTTCCTCCTTAGACCTTCTTCATGAATCAATATCGGCCACCACTTAAACTTCCTTTGCCAATGTTCTAACCAATAGTCAATGACTCACATGAGTGCTAAACAATACACTAACCTTAAGGAATAAAAACCTAGATTAAAATGTGTTCTAAGGTATAAAAGTGGATGATTACCTTTGAAGTCTCAAAGTAGACTTGGGCATTGAATGAAAGAGGACCTCCACTAGTCCTTGGTGAATTAAACAAGCTAGAAAAAGGCATAAAAACAAAGCCCCATGAGTGATGATTTTCGGCCATCTAAGAAAAAGGATGGAAAGTTGATTTTTCTTTCATTTTCCTTACCTAGAATGAATGGAGAAGATAATGAACACCTCAAGCTAGCTTTTCCTCCTCCAATGGTGATTTCCCATGGCTCAAAAATGATGCTTTTCAGATTTTGAAAAGATAGGAAGCAAGGTCTTGGTCTAACTAAGAGATATATGTGTTTAGTTTTTGATTTAGAGCTAAAATGAGTAAGTTGTTGACAAAGCAAGGTGGTGGTGCCATGGGTGCTGCTTGGAGACGGTTTAGAACAGAGAGAAGAGAAAGAAAATCGTGGAAGAAGAAGAGAAATGAAGAGAGAGAGAGAGAGGTAGGTTAATATAAGATATTGCTTTATAAAAGCAAATAGTAACTCCTTTTACTTTACTCTTCTTTATCCTTCTTATTTGGAAGTCTTGGGTGACTCATCCCTTATAAAACCGGCCCCCCTTAATTAAGGCTAGTCATGGCTTTGTTGACCAACTAATTAGCTTATATTGATTAAAACTTAAACTAGTCACTATTTGGCACTATTCACTAATTAGTGCACATATTCGTGAAATTTTTGGTTTCCCATTGATTTAGGCTTCCTAATGTGATATTAATTAGTACACATGTTGATTAAGATGTAATCATGGGCATTTAGCCACTCAAAACTCAATTCTAAGACAATTTCTCAAAAAGGTTGCTTAAGAAGTCTAAAGCACATTTTGTGTTTAAGCTTGTTTTTGAGCTTGGTTTTCTTTGATAATTGATTTAAAATGTCCATTAGCATATTACTAAAGTCTTATAATGGTATTTGGGTGCTAATCAAAGTCACTCCAAGCTTAGGGCACGTTTTTGCCCAAATTGCCCTTAAGGCACTTTCTTGTATATTCCTTGGTTTAAATTGTCTACCAATCTTTCTAAGGCATATTCTAGCCTTACTACTTCATAATTTGATGTTTACTTAGCATACTTAGGTTTGGGGTATTTCACTTGAGGTATATTTCATACCGATATTTGGTATTTAGTGCTTCTGTAGTCACTTGTTCTTAATCACGCCTCCACATTTGGTCCTGTATAAGTACTCTTTCATTGGTACGACCTTGCATTTCCTATGCACCAGTCACTATGGCGTTATAAGCTGCTTTCTGTTTCCACCACAATTAACATTTCCCGAATCCTAGCTATCCCACTCGATCATTACTGCACAAGAGCGATACCAAAACACTCAGTCACACAGAGTGCAGAGGCGTAAACTCTTGACAGTAAATCTCTTATGCGATTCGCAATGGAATTCACACTGTGTTTCACTGAGATTCTTATCTCGTAATACTGGCTACTGGCTTACTGTCTAGCTATTTGCTATTACTTATCGTTTAGCAACACTTATACAACGGTCGCTTGCTGCGTACCGCGCTCTTACTCCTTGTATAACACTAACTTACATAGTATTTACTGTCACATTAACTTCCACACATATACCTACCATCATTAGTATTTGGTTCATCCTTCATTTGATGACTACTGTATGTCCCGTGAGCGTTGATCACTCGAGTTACAAACCGGCGTTATTCAGTTCGGTGATTCACTTTATACACACATGCTATCAACTATGTGTTCTCTCGCAATGACAACATGGTCAATCCTTAACATATTTCTTGAAATTGGTTCACATAACTACCGCTCCTGCGGTCTCACAATATCTAGAGGTATCCCCACTCTTAATGAGTGGTTCGTTCTCCACTCTATTCACTTATACAACATAAACTTCTGCAATCGATCCAATTTATAACACATTTGTTCGTGGCTTATAAGCCTTATTGCCTCGAGCTCTGCTCATTGTAGGCTGTCCACACACGTTTACTTCCCTGTACACACACGTTTTCTTCCCTGTACACACACGTTTACTTCCCTGTACAATATTATATGGTTTAGAGGTTGCATTTGGCTCCATGACAAGGTCGTTACATTCCGTTTCCTCTCATGGGGTGCCCCTTGGGATGTCAGTCTGTCTCCTGACGACTTATGCTAAACTGGGTGTAGTTTCAATCCTTGCGTTTTTGTCACGTTATTTCATTCAACAATTGTGATGCGAACACCTTTAGGATTGCTCCTGGGTGTGCTAAGTTATGCCATTAACATCTGGCTCGTACTTATTGGTATATTTAGTTAGCCACGCCGTTTTGCGTTCTTAATGGCTTACTATCCTCGTCTGTGAAGATCGATATTCCTGGTAGTAGGTGTAATTATTCCGGGAGTTTCTCGTGTTCATTGCACATTAATGTGTCCACATTAGGCATCTGCCTTGTCACGTATAGGCTGGGTCATCGTGCAGCTATCATATTTTATTCCTCGAGATTCTTAAGACATATGCGATGTCTTTACATACTAACCAGTGCACTTCGCACTTCCTGACTTTAAACATTTCCGTGAATAAATTCACTAATTCTTTTAGTCTTGTACCTTAACTAGGGTTCCTTTACTTCAACCATTCTTGGTAATCCGTTACCCTTGTTGACCTTTACTGCTGACCGTAGTATGGAGTCGACTACTTCCCGTGTTCCGGTACTATACTCGTATACATATGTGGGGTACCATACTGATACATTACTACTTACCCGACACTACCCCAGTAAGAGGTCTGTTAGGCCCACAAGCTCCTATCGGAGTGCGGTCGTCCCACATATACAGTTGGTACACTCGTAGTGCCTGTTTACACACACCTAGGTGAAGTATTCTGTTGTCAACTCCCTTATATTGTCCTATGACAACATGCATTCCATGCTTCTCGAACTAATCGAGGGAAAGTTTTCCACTGTTGTATCTTTATCAACTACCCTTGGGTTTACTCGTTTGGTTTAAAAAGAAGTTTTGAAACAAAATGGGTTTGAAAGAAACTTTGGTTTTGAAAAGAGTTGAAATAAATCCGAGTTTGAAAGAAAAATTTTTATGGTATTACATGCCTTCTTGTCTTAACCAAGTCTAGCTTCTTGCTGACTGGTGTACTTCCAATTACAGAGGTTTAGACTATCAAGCTCTTCCACGGTCATGATGATCTCATTTAACTTCATGGTACTTTACTAAGTACTTCGTATTTGTTAACACTTTCCCGACAGCCCTGTTATAGCAGCACTTGCCATGGCAAGTGCGCCATGTAACTGCTATCGGTTCAACACACACCGGTTGCGGTATCATTTTACCCGCACTGTCATCAGTGGCCTTGTTAGCCCTCACTTGATCTTACAGTTAGACATTAAATCCTCTGGGTGACTTCTCACTGTATTCACATGATAATCATTAACTAGGGTGTTTCCATTCTGGGAGACCCCTTCTCACTTAGCATTGTATCCCTTCGTATAGCCCATCCACGTATTGGCGTGGTTACTGAGACCGTCTCTTGTTTGGGTACTACGTTGTAGTTCATTAGTCGGTTGGTATATACCGTTGGCGACATTATTATAATCACGGTCCCGTAGACAGGCGTCTCGGGTTCCATTACTTCACTTCTTGCTGTTGCACGGTTAGGCGTTGCAAGCTGGTTGTTCTCGACTGCTCGGCATGTCGACCAGGTTGCCGGAAATTCCATTCTTCTATACAGATTCTTCATTCTTCGCTATTAAATGAGGTTAACATTGTTCAGACGAAAACCGTCTCCGGGATTCTCACTTCTCGGGATCTACCGTATGACAGGTTCTCCGTACCTTTAGAGGTACTTAATAACAGCCAGATGGGGTTTTCCCGAGTAAGAGAGGACTTTCATCTCTCTGGCGTCCTTTCCCAAGTTATAAAACAGGGATTGTGGAGGGCGGGAAGCATATAGTAGGTTTCCAGTATTCACTGGTAGTTCCTAACTAGCGATCTCTCACGCTATCACTCAACCCTTAACCCAAAGTACTAAAATCCTAACTCGGTACTTCCTAAGCTCGGTAATTCAGTCATCAGAGTGATACTTCGCTCTGATACCACTTTTTGGTATAAAGTCTTGGTAGACTCTTTGGGTCCTAACCAAGTTCATTCCAAGCTTAGAGCATGTTTTTACTCAAACTGTGCTTATGGTATTTTATGTTTTTACTATGGTTTAAATGTTCACCATTGTTTCTAAGGCACTTTTAGCCTTTAAATACCATATTTTAATATTTAAACTTCATATCAAGGTTTGGGGTATTTCATACTCAACTTTTACTAAGTCCTTAACACTTAGAACACATTTTTCTTACACTTGTAACTTGTATTCTTGCCTAAAACTTCACCTAACCAAAGGTTCCCTCACTGCCTTAAATCATCTTTTTAAGCATAATTTGCATACACTATCCCCTTTACACACACTCCTCAAGTCTTTCCAACAGTTCATAATTAAACCTTCACAAGGCATTACATTTCCATTGTTCACCAAACTTTGCACAGATCAAACCACATTTCCACCATGACCTTGGTGTATCTAGAAATCATCCATTAGCTCTCTAATCCTCTATGACTATGCCCAAGGCATCTTAACACTTAAGAACACATTAATTCACTTTTCATCATCTTAACACTTAACATTCCTAGTACAATCTAGGTCACCAAATCTCATTAGAATACATAAACTCCTTTGTTTATCAACTAAATTTTGCATAAGCTTCTCTTGTATCACCTTACACCAAAACACACAGTTTTTCTACCATTATACAACCAAGAACACTAAATCTCTTAATACACATTCCTTACACACAAAACATATGTTTTTCATCCTTTAACCACCAAAGATATCCATCTTCACAAGAGATGTTCTTTACACACAACTAAACCGTTAGACAAACACTACATCACGATTATAGTGCACAAACTTAAATTGCTTGGCACTTTGGCCCTTAAATAACATGGCTCTTAGGCCCTTAACACAACATTACACTTAAACACTGAATTTCCCACATTTAAATGCCTTCAACTGCAATACACACAACAATGCTCCCTCCATGTCCTTTTAGTCCACCTTGTGGATAGTTTTCTAGCTCATTTCCCATTGGATCTTTAGGTTATTTATTAAGCATATATAGCTCTCCTAGTACATAAACCACATTAAGAGGTCATTTACCTCTTTGTTTCAACCTTTCTCACTTGTTCTCTTGTTTTTTTGATTGAAAATCGGCAAGGAGCTTTTATCACTTGTCAACCTTCTAACCAATACACATATAAGGGTAATGAGCATAAAGTTTTAATACCCAAACTCATGGATAAACCCTAGATTACAAGAAGTGTTTAAAACTAAATGATGTTTACCTTTAGAATTTGAAAGAGAGCTTGGATAGTAGTAAGATAGGGACTCCTCCTAGTCCATTGGAGATCAATTCAAGCTAAATGAAGAACAAGAAAAATACACCATTAAAGGGTGAATTTCGGTCATATAAGAAAATGAAGGGAACATGGATTTTCTTTGATCTTTATTACCTCAAAACAAAGGAGAAAACAATATGCAAGAAGATGAGCTTTTCACCCCTTCAATGGGGATTCTTCATGGCACCAAAATGGAGTTCTTGAAGATTTTGAAAAGATAGAAGTGAAGAGCTTGGTCTAACTAAGACAAAAATATGGTCTTAGAATTTTGATTTGGAGCATTAATGAACATTTGGTGACAATTGAGTTGGAGAAGAGAGGTGCTGCACCATGAACGGTTTTGGTTGGAGAATGGAGGAAGATGACGGTGGGAACAAGAGGAAATGAAGAAAGGTGAGGAGAGAGGCAAAGTTTGAAGATATTTATGTTATAAAGCAAATAGTAACTTTACTTTATTTCTTTTACTTTTCTAGTTGGCTGGCCATGTGTGATTGACTACACCATTAAAAACCGTGACCCCTTACATATTAGGATATTTATGGTCTTTGTTGACCAAATAATTGGATTATGTTGACTTAAGTCAAAACTAGCACTATTTGAGCACTATTCACAAACTAAGGCACATATTTGTGAAATTTTGGATTCCCATTGATTTAGACTTCCTAATGTGATACAGTAGTAGTAACATGTTGATAAAGAGTATGATGGACATTTAGCCACTCAAAACTCATTTACAAGACAATTTTTCAAAAATGTGCTTTAAGACTCCTTAAAGCACATTTTGTGTTTTAACTCATTTTCAAGCTTGGTTTTCTTTAGTAATTGATTTGAAATGTTCATTAACATATAAATAAGGTCTTGGTAAGCTTATTAGGTCTTAACCAAACTTATCCTTAGCTTAGAGCACATTTTCGCTCATATTGGCTTTAAGGTATTTATTTGTGTTTTGTTTAGTTTAATTGTATACCAAAGTCTCCTAAGGACTTAATTAGCCTTATTAAATCCTAATTGAATGTTATAAAGTCTTGGTAGGCTCTTTGGGTCCTAACCAAGTTCACTCCAAGCTTAGAGCAGGTTTTTGCTCAAACTGTGTCTTAGTGTTTTATTGTGTTTTTACTATGGTTTAAATTGTACACTGATGTTTCTAAGGCACTTCTTAGCCTTTAAATATCATAGTTTAATGTTTAAACAACATATCAAGGTTTGGGGTATTTCAATTTTGAGGAGCCACGAGTTGGTAATCTTAAAAGGGGATAAATTGACCATCTAAATCAATTAATTCCAGTACTAAATTCATAGTACAAGTGGGGGCGATTTTTGGGTCAAAAAGGTACCTAAAATCAGCATTTTTACCTTAAAACTTTCATCTTCTACCATGATACAAATGTACCAATTAAATGCTGGAACCTATTACACATATTAGTATGATCTTAGTACAATTTAGTGTAACAAAAATCAAATTAAAAATCAATCCGATTTGACCTCTATAGTAGGCGCCATTTAGGGTATAAATTGACTAGTTTTAGTTCAAAATTTGCCTTATGGAATGGTGACTCATTTCCCATGTGTCATATGTTATATTATGTCAAATAACCTAGCCAAAAGAGACCTACATTACCGTATGAAATCTGCAGGAAAAACAAGAGGATTAGTTTAAACAAAAGCAATGAAATAAAATACACAAAAGTAGATCTAGGTTCATATAAGACAAGGTTGCAAATAAACAAAGGAAATCATCCCATTCTCTAGCATGTGCTGGCGATTTCAAGCATGTACAAGGGGGAATTATTGCTGTCAAATTGGTCAAGGAAGACAGCTACCTAACAATGCAATTATCTATGTCAAAAACAAACAAAATCAAGTGCATACAAACAGCACACACTACCGATTTCATGCAAGGAAAGAAGGTGTATTTGCCTCATAACAATTAAACTAAAACACCAACTAGATTAGGCATGTTCTCATGTTTCAAAGGACAAAGAAATCATTAGCCAATCTATACTAATACCACCATAAGATACAAGACAGAACAAGGACAAAGTAGCTTAGAAAAATTAAAAGAATCATGCACCAACCTTACCTTTGTCTTCTTATTACAAGTTGTCAATGAAAGTCTTCATTCTCTTGCCAATCTAGCCGAAAGGGAGCTGCTGATTAGAAGACTTTTGTAGTCAATTTGAAGACAAATAAAACAAAAGCAAGACATAAAATAATGCCTTGGAATATAACAATTATTCCCATTTGATTTCTTCCTTTGCCTATCTTCTAATACCTTACGTGAGTCATTCTTTCATTTGCCCACTCCATGGCCGATTGAGTAATGCTCTCCTCTCCTCTCTTTTCTTCTTCATTTGTTAGTTGATTCCTTAGAGCTTCAAAGCTCCATTAATGGTGTTCTAAGTTCTAACACCATTTCTATGTAATTTCCTAGTAAAAACTACTAAGTCTTGAAGCAAGAAATCATCCTAGCAAGCTTGCTATTTTCGCCAAGGTTAGATGTTCCAAGGAGGTTCCTAAATTCAACAACAATACAAGGAACAACAAGATCAAGTTAAGGTATACTTTCATGTTAAAAATCTTGGTAAAATACCCTAAAGTTATTACCGAAATTTATGAACTTCTAAACCTATATTATCTTCATTATTTCATGAAGGAAATTGAGACCTACAACCATCTCAAGGTCTACCGAAAATTCCTTGAAAAATTCCTAAGGTAAACTCTTGTAAAACTACTCCAAATCTTATTTATAAATCTTTGTTAGAAGTCTAACAAATGGATCTCCTAAATATATTCAAGGAGGCCGAATTCTCTTCATCAAAATAGCATTTGGAGAGCTTGGAATTCAAGGAGAAATCAAGTACAAGAATTGTCTTGATTTAAGGAGTAAGTTTATATAAATAAGGTTTATTAAGTTTAAGCTTGATTTAAGCTTCAAACTTTGGTATAAAAATTATACATAATCTCTAAATAAATTAAGGCCGAAAATACTATGGGTTATAATGTCAAGAAAATAATTTATAACATATAAGGTAAGATTATTATCTTAAGAAATATATTTGTATCACAAAAATTAAATATGATACACATATTATTAAACCGAATTGTCTAAGGGTAATTTGTTCTATTTTGAGTTTATAATCATTCTAAGTCATTAGCATAATTTTTAGAAGTGTTATATGGCTTATATACATTTATATATATGTATTATAAGATATAAACCAAGTTTTAAAACCATATGGTAAAATAAAATTAAAGCCGAGAGCTTAATGTATTATTTGGTGATTTATGAAGTGTATAAGTATATTAGCTTATATTATAAATTTTGGGAGTATTAAAAATAGCTATAAGTATTTAAATGGCTAGTTTAATAAGTTATGTGGTTAAAATGTAAATTTTGAAAGGTTTGGTGTATTAAAAGTAATTGTCGGGAATTAAAGGGGTGATTTGTATATTTATGTTATAATATAAGGTAGGAATTAATATTATGAATTTGGTGAATTTAAATAAGTGTTTTAGTGTTAAAATAACATTTAATAAGTTTTGGGCTATTTTGTAATTATTGGAAAGTTTAGAGGTGAAACCGAATTACTTATGATTTTATGGGTATATTAAAATATTAATTGTGAAATTAAGTCTTGGTCAAAGTGTTGACCAAAAACTTTGGATTAAAATGATTTATGACATAAAATATTAAGCTTATAAAAGTTATGGGGTGAATATGTAATCTATAGAAATTAATATATAAACTGACTTGGACAAGGGGTGGAAATGTAATTTATAAAAGTATATGGGTCATTTCGGTTATTTAAGATAATAAATAGTAAAACTATAGTTTATAAGTTAATATGTAACTTATATGAGGTTTTGGGGTTAAAGTGTAAATATAGAAAACTATATGTTGAAACTGAAAGTTTATGGGCTTAATTAGTAACTTATAAAAGTTGGTGAGATTAATTTGTAATTACCGAAAAGTAGTAAGGGTATTTGGCAAATTGTAAAAGTAAGGTGGTTAATTGATAATTTACAAGTTAATGTGGTCATTTGGTAATTTATAAAGATTAATATATTTGTTTTGCAATTTCTGAAAGTTAGTATGGATAATTAGTAAATTATAAAAGTTATAAGGTTATTTGGTAATTTATAAAGGTTGTTGGGTACACAATATAAATACCGAATTAGTATGGTGGGTTTTATAATTTAATAAAGAAAGGAATTAAAACTAGGTAATATAATGTATTATGGTATATTATGGAGTATAATATAAAGTTTATAAAATAATCGTGGTTATAATTAAAATGACCAAAGGATATAATATAAAGAATAAGTGGAAACAATTATGAGTATATAACTAAGGAAATGGAAATATATTACAAGGTGGAAATTCGTTATCACATGTGGATATCACATAGAATAACGAACTGTTGAACTACCTAGGGCCACTGTAAAATAACAGGGGGAAATAAAGAACATACGGAGTTAGTATATTACAAGTGTTAGTTCTACAGTGACAGTACTGTAATATTTAGTGAATAACTATATTAATATTACCCGGTATTGCATGTATATAACAGCGTACAGGAAGGAATTACTGAACAAGAATTTGTCAAGCTAGCAGTTACTTGGTGAACGGTATGTTAATTGTGTGGTCTGAATGTCCTAAGGATTTTCCTAAGGTCCAGATGTTATGTGTTTAATTGTTTAAGAGCGATATCTGTGATTTTATGTATATGATATTGTACACTGTATTGCTCTATACTGTTGTGTTCTATTGTTACGCGAGCGTCTTATGACTGGAAGTTTATACATCTAAACTGGAACAAGACTAACTGACCTTTAGGTATTATTGAACCTAACTGATGGTCAACTATTATAGTCTTAACTCAAGGATTGGTTATTGTGTCACTGACTAAAGGGCTAACTTATAAAGAGAGGAATCCAGACTGTTTCGACTTTCTGGTTGCGCATCGTGATCACTACGAGAGACTTCAATGGGAAGTCACTCAAGGGAATCCATCAGTCACATTTGAGGATGGCGGAGGGCACTACCTTTGGTGCACATGTTCGACCGGATCGGTATTATATTTATCCAGGGCCATAAGGCCAGCTGGTAACGGTTCCATTGGAACCCAGGGGACTATCGTCCATTAATAAGTTATTAAGGGTTGTCTTGACATGACGCCTGGGGTGGAAATTAATTGAAAAAGGTTAAGTGATTGGTTTAAAGGATAATGGCCAAGTGGCCAACTAATAAGTACAATTTAATACGCGTATCTTGTTGGTTATTACTAAGGATTACTGATGTGTGATTACTGGTTATTATTAAGGATTACTGATGAGTGATTATTGGTTATTGTTATGGATTATTGATGTGTGGTTATTGGTGTTGTGTACTATTGTACATTGATGTTTACAGGTGAATTGTTATGTGAGTGTTTAATGTTTACAGTTGTTACTGTTATTATTGTAAACCGGCATTCCATGTAAAGAATCTAATATCAAGATGGCTAAAACGACTTAAGGAATCTAGATGATTTAAGACTACATTTAGCATACCAGCATTTCGATTGATGAGCCCTTCAATGGGCTAAACATTCCAGGTTATTGAAGAAGACTCAAGCCGGAGTGCGGGACACGGGGGTAGCTGATGTGTTTTCAACAAACACCTTTGGTTTTATTTTGTATTGTATTAAGGAGGTTGTTGTTTCAGTTAGTTGCTCATTTAGTTGGATTTGGTTTGTAATAATTAGAGTGCTCAGTATTGCTAACAGAGAAATTGTTAGGATAAACTATATACAAAATGAATAAAATATAAACTAATCCTACAACTCTACTACGGGTAGCAAATAAACCCGGTCGGAGTATAGTGTAAATATATTACGACCGAGAGTATCGTACCCAAGGGACTTATAGAAAATTAGTCCTAATCCGGTAATAACCTATTCTAAAGCAAGGGGGGAAATTGAATGTAATTCTAAACTAATTAAAACTAACTAAACTATGTGGTAATTACAATGGAATTATTCTTGATCTAGGGAGTAAAACCATCTAAGTATCAACATGATCTCGAAACATAACACAAGCCTTCGAATTAACCAACAATTGAATGCGCCGGACATCCTGCCGGGTACCAGATGCACGGCATATTCAAAGACATTGAATGTGCCGGACACAGGAGATCCGGCATTACACCCGGCACCTTCAAAGTGTAAATGCCACTCTCTTGCTCCAGGTCCGGTAACAAGAAACTCATCCCTATTAACAAATCGAGCATATATCATGCCACGAAATGAACAAGGAAATGGGGGAAGATGGATTAATTCTCACTCTTACTACTAACCCTTAAGTCATAAGAAGAAAGCAGGAAGATCATTAAGAGAGTCTAACCTATCTTACTTGGGACTTGTCTTCCACAAGTAAGAATTGCACGAAGAGAAAAAGATCAATCTATTCTCTTTCAATAAGAACCTTACTCAAAATAAACTTGTATTTATATTAAGAAGAACACATTGTTTTACAAGGAGAGTTTCATTTCCTAAACAAAGAACAAACAGGAGTTCTACATCTCCATCCACACAACTACAAGAAGAGATACACAGGGGAGAAGGGAATGGTCATAGCCTTAACCCGACAGGATCTTCTTCTTCCTCGCGTGGATGAAAATGTAGAAATGCCTTGGACCCACACTTGGAATGTGGGCGGAAATGGAGTGATGAATGGAGTATAATATGGTGTTGAAGTGTGTTGAATTGTAGCCTTCCTCGGCCTATTTATAGGCATCCAAACTCTTGCCGGGCGTCGTGCCGGGTCCCGAATAGCCGGCACACTGTTAAATGCGCCCAACTGTTAACGGTCGAAACCGTCAATTCCGTGTGAAACAGTGCTTATGCCGGGCAGGATTTACCCGGCATCACACCCGGCAGTAGATAATCTCCAACGGTCAATAACGGCCATCGTCTGGTCAACCGTGGCGACTCTTTCACTTATGCCGGATAGCATATACCCGCATTATGTCCGGCAATGCCTCTTTTCTGTTCTGTGCTTATGCCGTGTAGAATCTACCCGGCTTGGAGTCCGGCTTCAACTAACTTTTGCCTAGAAAATCATTCCTTGCACAGAAAACTCATAAAACATAAGATTGTACAAATATTATACTTTAACACATAATTAGCATAAATAACATAAATATAACTTTATTTAGATAAATATAATACTAAATCTAGTGCATAAATATGATAAGTCTGCGGCTTATCAAGGCCCTACACTTACCTTTTGCTAGTCCTCGAGCAAAACAAGATTAGAAAAGACTAATTACTTATGCACAAAACAGATAAACTTTAAATGAAATGTAGATAAATATTCTCAACTCTAAGACTCTAATTCATAAGTATCACTTAATCTACCTTATTCTATCAAAACATACTAATGGGTATAAACAAAGAATTTTTTCAAAACCGATCAAAAGCTTTTGGGCTATTTTGCATAAGGGATTTTTGTATCTCTCCTTTTTCCGGTTCCATCATTCAGCTCTATTTTCAAGAGTTTCTGAATGTGGCCAAGACTCTCATCAATGGTTTTTATGAATCAGCCCTATTTTGCAAGGGTTTCTGAATCACCATGATTTTTTTTGCATTGAAGAACTGGGAATTTAGGAGAAAAATAAAAGGAAAAACTCTCGTTTCTTGCTTTTATTCTGAGGCACTTTTTTGCAACCTCAAGGAATATATTGCTTTTCCTTTGGAAGAAGATTTTTTTCTTTCTTTTTTTTTTCTTTTTCTTCTTCTTTCTTTTGCACAAAAACCCTTTTTAAGATTTTCACCCAAAGATTTTTCACAATTTGAAAAGAAAAAATAAATACCCAGAAATACATAAAGGAAAGAATTAGGAGAAAGATCATATACTCATGTTAATAAAGAGAATCAAAAGTTAAAAACAGAAATCTAAAAATCATTAGAGAGCTTACCTCTTGAGAGAACAAGCTTTTAGTCATTCCTAATTTTATCTCGATCAAAACATGCAAAAAGCTTAGTAAAACATTGAATAAACGCAAAACTTATGCATATTATTAAAAACTTATTTTTTTAAGGGGGGGTCCCTGCCCTACACTTGGCAGGAACACTGTCCCCATGTTCGAAAGGAACTATAAATTTTAAAATTTGGAAAACTTTTTTTTTTTTTTTTTTTTTTTAAGAAACTAAAATAACTAGGCTGAAAATATTGACGAAAACAAATCATATATAATAAAAAAAATAGAAATTAAATGTAGAAAGGCTCCCCTGATTGACATTGAAGGTGTGAGAGGACCCCCCTACATTAGCCTTTTAGGCTACTTGGCGTTATCTGAGATCCTTGGTAGAATGGTGACCGAATTCGCATGCTCCCGTGGATTGGTTTTGCGTTTGAGATGGGAGTTGACCTGCTGTCTTGGTTGCATCAGAAGTTGCTGTAACTGCAACTGCAACGATTTGTGCTCCTTGCGAATGGTCGAGATCTCATTTTGAGTATCCTGGGTTTTGTTCATCAGGGCTGACATCATGTCACGAAGTTCTGCCATTTCAGCCTCTGATGATGATGTAGGATGGGATGGTCTGAATTGCCTTGGACCTCCCTGGTAGCCGGCTTGACTTTGGAAGTTTGTGGGGGTTGGTTCCCCTGTTGCCATGACTGCCGATACCCTTGGTTACTCACATAGTTGACTTCCTCAACATTCTGGAAGTCTGGAATGTCCCTCCTATTTACGATAATAATATTGAGAAAGTTTGAACATGCCGGGTGACGTGCCGGATACACCCTGTCCGGCATAGACTTCCTCCGAAATGCCGTGTGTAGAAATCCGGCATAAAACACGGCAAGCGCAAAAAATCGAAATTCAAAATAAGAAACATAGTATAGGGACTAATATAAGAGAGAAATAATGAATGGAGTAGCAAGAACAACTTTAAATTGCCAAGAACTCCATACTGTAATAAATTTTGAAAACTTTGAACATGCCGGACGCAGTGCCGGTAAAACGTATCCGGCATCAGACTTCCTCAAGTTTGCCGGGTGACGGATGCCCGGCACCAAGCACGGCACATTCAAGTCTGCAAAACTAAGGGCGAAAATAAATTAAAGAATCAAAGAATCAAGAATCAAAGAATAAAGAATAGGGCGTTTTACCGAATTTAGGACTTGGACTAATTCCAAGTCCCCGGCAACGGCGCCAATTTGCTAACAGAAATTGTTAGGATAAACTATATACAAAATGAATAAAATAATAAACTAATCTACAACTCTACTACGGGTAGCAAATAAAACCCGGTCGGAGTATAGTGTAAATATATTACGACCGAGAGTATCGTACCCAAGGGACTTATAGAAAATTAGTCCTAATCCGGTAATAACCTATTCTAAAGCAGGGGGGAAATTGAATGTAATTCTAAACTAATTAAAACTAACTAACTATGTGGTAATTACAATGGAATTATTCTTGATCTAGGGAGTAAAAACCATCTAAGTATCAACATGATCTCGAAACATAACACAAGCCTTCGAATTAACCACAATTGAATGCGCCGGACATCCTGCCGGGTACCAGATGCACGGCATATTCAAAGACATTGAATGTGCCGGACACAGGAGATCCGGCATTACACCCGGCACCTTCAAAGTGTAAATGCCACTCTCTTGCTCCAGGTCCGGTAACAAGAAACTCATCCCTATTAACAAATCGAGCATATATCATGCCACGAAATGAACAAGGAAATGGGGGAAGATGGATTAATTCTCACTCTTACTACTAACCCTTAAGTCATAAGAAGAAAGCAGGAAGATCATTAAGAGAGTCTAACCTATCTTACTTGGGACTTGTCTTCCACAAGTAAGAATTGCATGAAGAGAAAAGGAGATCAATCTATTCTCTTTCAATAAGAACCTTACTCAAAATAAACTTGTATTTATATTAAGAAGAACACATTGTTTTACAAGGAGAGTTTCATTTCCTAAACAAAGAACAAACAAGGAGTTCTACATCTCCATCCACACAACTACAAGAAGAGAATACAAAGGGGAGAAGGGAATGGTCATAGCCTTAACCCGACAGGATCTTCTTCTTCCTCGCGTGGATGAAAATGTAGAAATGCCTTGGACACCAACACTTGGAATGTGGGCGGAAATGGAGTGATGAATGGAGTATAATATGGTGTTGAAGTGTGTTGAATTGTAGCCTTCCTCGGCCTATTTATAGGCATCCAAATGACTCTTGCCGGGCGTCGTGCCGGGTCCCGAATAGCCGGCACACGTGTTAAATGCGCCCAACTGTTAACGGTCGAAACCGTCAATTCCGTGCGAAACAGTGCTTATGCCGGGCAGGATTTACCCGGCATCACACCCGGCAGTAGATAAATCTCCAACGGTCAATAACGGCCATCGTCTGGTCAACCGTGGCGACTCTTCACTTATGCCGGATAGCATATACCCGGCATTATGTCCGGCAATGCCTCTTTTCTGTTCTGTGCTTATGCCGTGTAGAATCTACCCGGCTTGGAGTCCGGCTTCAACTAACTTTTGCCTAGAAACATTCCTTGCACAGAAAACTCATAAAAACATAAGATTGTACAAATATTATACTTTAACACATAATTAGCATAAATAACATAAATATAACTTTATTTAGATAAATATAATACTAAATCTAGTGCATAAAATATGATAAGTCTGCGGCTTATCAAGTATCTGTTCATCACAGCGTGAGGAGTTGTATTGTTGGAAAGAGTAAGGATGCCTTGTTACTCACAAGGGTGAGTAACGGCGTGTAACACCTAGGTAGATAGTTCTATTTTCCGCTGCGAATTGTTATTTATTTTGCTACGACTTGCGACGTTATTACAGGTTTAGGATTAGGGGTGTTACAGTAACGTGTATGTGCCACACATGCAACTCTACATTACCAGTGGATTAAATTCTTACGTATTATTATACCGAGAACTTGTACTCAAGTTTCTCACTAACTTCCTTTATAAACAACGTCGTTGTCCTTAAGCGTGACAACTGACAATATAGAACAGTGTGCTTGTTTAATGTTCTTGTGTGACGTCTAACATATTCAATGCTACGAGAAGCGAGGAGCCCAGATATTTCTGGCCATGCATGCAATTATAGAGGTTGTACCTGTCGCAGGTCGTCCTCAATACAGTATACGTCATGATGATGGTTTTGGGTGTAGACTTTGTCCACTCACCGGGTTAGTACCGGAACATTCTTGAGGTTGGGAGGAAGGCTACGTTTCTCCGTTGGGCTAAATACCCGTAATATCTTGTGGTGGGAGAATACTACATTCTCCCGTTGGGCTAAATACCCATATACTTATAATAAGAGGCAGCTACACTAATCTCGGTGGGACCGAATCTTTTTAGTACAGGAGTTGACTACGTTCTCTCCTGCGGGATTTATTACCCGACCATTAATGCAAGAGTCTTAGCTCGTCTGAAGGGTTTATCATACCCGTTCCAAAATTAAATTACTAACTTGACCTCTGTGTCCTGTTTCTCATTGTGATGTTATTGACCTTGTATGGCTACTTGTGTGAATTAAATATGATGCATGTTTACAGTGTTTGATAAAAATGAACCGCATGCTTACGACAAAGTAGTCGTGCGTGGCCCACTAGCTTATGGGCTGCACGAGTTCATAGCAGCATTATTTGCTGAGTCATTTTGATGGCTATGTTTTTCAGGTACCTGAAGAAAGAAGAGATTACCTGACCGAGTGTAGGTGGGGTAGAATTAAGACATGGGATTATTACTATCTGTATATTTTACAGTATTGTACATAAACTATTGGTTTTCGTTATGTTAAGCGGTTTGTATTCAGCGCTCAGACTGTATCGTTTGTAAGTTGTTTTGGAGTTAGCCTTGTTAGTCACATGGGTGACTAACGGCGTTGTAGCACCACCCGTTGTTATGTATATATATTCCACTGCATTTCCAGATATCTTTGGGAGCTATCATCGTACAAGTTGTGGAGTTTTGGGTTGGGGTGTTACAAAAAGTGGTATCAGAGCGGAGTTACGCTCTAAGAACTGAATACAACCGAATTAGCCTTGGGATACAGGGTGTGTGATAGAACAGTGAGGAGTAGTAAGTTAGTTTTTACTTGGTCCGCTGAAGGGCGTTAACAACTGTCCAAACGTACAGTTACTACAAACTACGACCTGCCTAAATAACGAGCAGATGTCGTGAAAAGGAATACACTAATTAACATAAGTACTTAAGACTACCTGAATTGTGAAAGGGTTTATTGAGAACCGTACGACGCCAACCGTCGTTCACACCGGAAGCTGACGACAAATGACAGTGACGCCATACCAATGACAACAGGAAAGACTGACAATACCGCCAAGTATACAATGAGGAAGGAGTAAATTTGTGTCACAATAAACATACACTGCATGGAAATCCGACCTGCATGGCGCACTTGCTACAACAAGTGATGCTTCAGTAAACCAAATAAAGGTGGAAACCATAAAGACCCACAAGCAGTGGCTAACTACAAGGACATCAGATCGTACCTTCCAAGACGGCGATAAAATAATACCCAGAGTCAAGTAAGGACAACATACCCTAATAATGCTTGAAGAACGAATGCATGAGTTAAGGCAACAGAAAGGCGAATGAAGACCTCCTCGAAGAGAGCAAACACTGAATTTTATGGGATACCCATGCACTGAGCCTACCGCCCAATGCGGGACTGGAAAATCTTACAACCCCTTATTAACTTTGCGAGAAAATCATGCGAAATCTTGAAATATGACAATCGGTATAGTCCTACAAAAATAACCAATGATAATGTCAAGAAAAACAGAATCTCACTATATCTAATGAATACATCCATCATGGTTAAGCACAGGTTTTAAATACCTGAGCAAATACCAGGGGTCTCAGCTAGTATCAATATAGTGACAACTCCTAATTAATAAAGAGAAGAGAACAAACTATGAATCTATATATTCTGAAGTCATGAGAACTACCAAATTAATAATACCAAATTCTATATATACATATAATTTGGAGGTTGTAAACCTAAAACTTTTGAGGAGTATTGATATATTTCAGAGGCTTAAGTATCAGAAAATATACCTACCCTATTATGAGGCACAAGTCCTACACTATCCTTATGGATCTATACGAGCATATGTCTTCTGTGACAGCTCAATTCGTGAATGCAAGTAAAGAGCGCATGAAATCAAATAAAGTTAACTCTCAATGTAACATAAATTTTAATACGAGCATGGTAATGCATAACTCCTTTTTGACACTGACAATGAGGTGGTGAAGGTCATATTAAGAGTTTGAATTCTTATATACACTAAAAGTGAGTGAAAGTTAAACTTAAAAGTAGGAAAACATACCCCTTGGCTTGTAACAAGTGTTTTACACGTGAACTTTCCTAACGTTATATACCAATCTCTATGATTTTAAATCCTCCATTTAATACACCAAATCGACCTATTTTTGGAAGCCTTTGGGTTTGTGAATTAATCACATTTTTTTAAGAGGTTGAACATATGATTCACCTGATTCATGGAGTTTAAATGGAGTAAGAAAAAGCCAAGCTTTAAGGCGGAGGGAATAATACTTTATGAAATCTTAATTGTAGATCGAGTTATAAAAACTTTTCCTTGGAGTCTTATCCCAAATTTAGTAACAACTATGGCTTTCCTTTTCCAAATAATGATAACCAAATTGTAGGTAATAATCAGGCCCTGATAAGTTAAAAGCTAGATAAGCCTTTTAAAGAGAAAAGAATGTTCTAAGGTATCCAAGTCCATAACTGAATTCATAGCTTGTATTATGGGTTTCAGGGTTAAAACGATTAAGGAAAATAATTATTAGGTAGTAAGTGTCTAGATGTTTTAATAAGAATTTATCTTTTGTGCCAAGAGGAAAAACTGGCTCCCCGCTTGATGATTTGATCAAAGGAACTTAGTTCCGGGGATTAAGGAACGCACTAATTTCAATTATAGGTTATAACAGATAATGGATTAGTTGTATAACAGTCAAGGGAAAATGTAGTACTCACCACGTCACAAAGTCTCGATAAGATAAAATTTGGAAATTGACAATTATGTGGTTGTTTGATATTTGACGTGAGAGGTCGAACTTGATCTTGGTCAGATCAAGGGAAAACCAAACACAAAATGGGGTGGAAGGATAGTTCAACACTGACGCTGACCCCGTCAAGGTTGGATGATTCCTGAGACTCCCTACAAGTGGTCACAAATATTTCTGTGATAAATAAGTATTTATTCTTAATCCTAACATAAAATTAGACTATAAGGAGTATATAGGATGTGGAAGATGTAAATTAAGAGTTAAATTGTCCAGGTTATCCTGTAGAGATTAAATGGCTAAAACAACTCCGCGTATGTCGGAAAAATAGTCGACTGTGAGGGAAATACTAACTGTTAATATACCGTGAGCCATGTTAATAAGTTACATATGAGATCAAGAGACATTTACCTATAATGAGAGTATTCTCAAGTCACCTTCTAGGTTATGGCCATATTGCCATCTGAAAGGAAAGATTGACTTCAAGTCTTTCTTGATGAATTCAAACCCAGTATATTAAATGGGAACCTACCTGTAAGCATGGTAGAATATAAAGAGTATAAACATTATACTAATACTCACATGAGTTGATTCATAAACAGCAAGAACACGTCGGATTGCGAGAAAACTGTACCTTGTTAGACATCTTAGTGGGAACCCTACTGTGGTATACCTGATGAACAGACGATAGAAATCGTGTATGCACTACCGTCGATTGGTGAATTAATGAAAACAGGAAATCTTTCTATATTATGTACGAGACGCACGGCTCGACCTTAGCTCATACTCTACATTGAAAATGAAAACCGAATATGGTGACAGTAAACTCAAATACCAGAATCTCAAGATGATGACCTGAAGATCAAAGAGCTGAATTTAAGTATGCCCCAATATTTATACAAGACCCGAACACCGACGACTGCAAACTGTAAGAGGCGATGAATAAAAGACAAATTTAAGACCAACAAGAATACTACAACCTTACAGCTACAACAACTGAACCACGGTACGCACCAGCAACATCGACAGAGATGATGAACCCCACTATTAGGGCGCTACGTCGTGAACCACTATCAAAGGAGAATACATAGGTAAACCTATCGGGTAAGGACCCATGGAAAGAAGATTGCTTCAACTAAACGTGCGAGAGCTTATGGACTTGACAAGAAATAATCCTAAATTGGACAGGTAAGTAGTTATATATCAAGAAGGTACCCCACATGCAAAGGCAACTAGCGTGGAGAACACGGGAAAGAATCAACACTATGGCAAGAGCAAGACGCCCACCTCAGTATAATGACGAGAAGAATCCTAGGGGACTCATCGTCATAAGCAACTATCAGAAATTAGCATACATGCACAAACAATCAAGTGAAACTTGAAAAGAACTCAATGATGAAGAATCAAAATCAAGGGCAAACTATATTACAGTATATGCCACGTAGAGAAAAACCTCAGAGTATATTTACCCAAAGAGGATACTGGAAGATGCATGTCATACACACTAGCATCACAAGCAGGGCAAACCTTACAATATTATGGGCAGCCCGACGTACAGTAATAGAATATACAATGAAGAATACCAAGCAATGCTGCAACTAACAATTACTTAAAAACAAGACAATCTGGAGCAGTGGCATAACGCGGCATATCAATTAATACATAAACCAGAATGACTCGCGGTGTAAGGGACAAGTGCATCATGCACTAAGTAATAACCGTAGATATATGGAGACCAAAAGTCAATCAGAAAAGACAAGGAAGAAACTGGAAGTGTGTTACACACGTATATGAACCAGAATCCATAGGCCTTATGGTTGACACGATAGTTTAAACAAGCCATGAAATAATATCGGCAAAGAGCAAGATGGTAGATCACCTTCACCCATACATACGGGATTCAAATATAAAAGCATACCAATGCACTATAGAACATGTCAGAGAATGCATAGACTCTTGGGGGCCATACCCCGTGAACAGACAGAAGTCCAGACAAGATCAACAGCGACAACCAAACAAAGGTAATGATGAACACAACTCATCAACCCTATATATGTACATTAATGAACTCAAACATACCACCTATGAAGCGCATTTAAGACTATTCCAGAATGATTGGACATTACCTAATCAGAGTCGCGCAACGGAAGCGGGTGGTCCCATCAGTTAGAATTATCTACTGAGCTCAAGGGGAATACACAATGTATTTCACGTATCTTAACCAAAAATATGTGCCCTACCCACCTAAAGTCTTACAGCCTGAGAGGCTGTGACACCCCAAATTTTAGACCTAAATTTTTTTTTTGAATAATACAGCGGAAGACTTACTACAAACTCAACCCGGGGTGCTACCGCCACACCCACACTCACTGTGGATGCTAAGGCTAACAACCACGATCACTTCCAAAGTCATCTTCTAAATTTGACAACCTTTACTTGTTAACAATAACTACATCTTCTTTCCAAACAAAGCTGAACTTAATGAAAATAACTATTACATCGCCTTCTAACTTCAATCTTTATTCCTCTTTAGCTCCACCCTCTCATGCAACTTCCTGACTAGGGAGAAACACCTTCTTTCTTGTACCTGTGGTCAGTCATACAATCACAGAGAAAAGACCACAGGGCATAACGCCAAAATCAGCAACGCTGAGTAACTCCCGTCACAACATGTAAAATACATTTACTTGTAAAACTTCAAGATTACATAAACATAGCAACAAAGATAGTGGAACACCTCAACCATGACAACAGGATAATAGCGTAGCACAATCACAATAGGGTTAACACATAAAACCACAAATTAGCACCACCTGTTGCTTACCTTAACATAAGGTGCATAAATGATCATTCAAACATATTACCAAGTATCATTCATCCAAATAATCAATATCTATCAGCAGGCAATATAGCCAATGTCAAGATCCACTGAGTATAACATTCAACACCATGATACAATTTCCACATGTCCTCGGGCAATCGGTCTTTCGACATAGAGCACTAACACTCTCGACCCCTCGGATAATTTTTCTTCACCTCACCCCATGTCCTTAAGTGTGCACACCCCCTATGAATCATCAGTCCATAGAGTAGATCATGATGGCTTAGCTCCAATACATTGGTAGGAGCAAATAATAAAAGACCCCAATACACTGGTAGGGGCAGTCTCAGTAAACTCCAATACATTGGTAGGAGTAATATTTCATAAACACATTATCACTTGGCTTAGGCATAACCTTGCCTTACACCTCACTTCCATGTCCATAAACACAAGATAAACCAACACATAGAGTCAACGTAATCACTGTAATAATTGCTGGATAAAAATAGCATCACAACAGTAAACATCATTATCCACGGTAAACACCTGTACATATAAGTACATCTCAACAGAAACATCAAATTCATCAAACTAAGTAATCATCCAGCTTCATTTAACCAATATAAACCTTAATGGTCCTTAAAACACAAGAGATTCAACTCATACAAATACCTTTACACTTTACGGTACAAAACAACAACGATAACAATAACAATGACAATTTACAGTCAACTTCTTAGGTGATTTACCTATGGTTTTTAGCCATCCTTTCTTCCCTTTTATACTCACCTAATATATGTTAATGAACCACCTCTTAATCAAGGCTAACATACACCAAGCTACTGATCCAAACAGCAACAAAACTATCCATTGTTATTTAACAACAATCTTATACTTTAACAACTTTCCATTTTACAATTTGTGTAACCATGTCGTCTAACTTAGTTTACCTTAGCTAAGTGGTCACATAACCTTATTTAGACTATACGAACCTCATTGATTCACTAACTTCAGAAGAAAACAATTCTCACCATCACCATTTATTTCGGTTACAACAACAACAACAATAACTTTTACATTTTGTACAGTTTTGTACAACTTAGCATATCTTGGTAATTAAACTAGATATAATCAATATAATTATTCTCCTAGCTCATTATAAGATACATAAACCTCATTGATCTCAAATACACAAAGATTTCAACCCACAAAAATATTACCGCACTTGACTGCACAAAACGATCACATTGACAGTCACGGTTTAACAACCGGTTCCTTAATAACTTGCCTAGGGATTTAACTATCACTTCTCTACCTTCATGTACATGTAATACCCATTTTTATATCCTAACTAATCAGTAATTGAGTCGCTGGACAGAACCAGCTCAAATTCGAATATACACATCATTTTATAACAAAAACATTTTCCATTGTAAACTAACATATTCTCCATCCATCAACTAAAACAAGTTATTTGTTTCAATATTTGTTTCAATACTTATACCTCTATCGTTTTTCCTGGCTGCTATGCGTATGTATATATGTATACACACAGACTTTACATGTATTTCAAACTTTACACTGCCTATTCAATACGTTGAATTATTGATTGGTGCCTATAACTCAGTTTATATCCTCTCTCGATCTCATCTCCCTATTTTTTTCCTTTCCTGGCTGCTGTGCGTATGTATATATATACACACACAGACAAATATACGGAACTTTACAATGCTGCTCGTGAACTTCCTCTTGATTTACCTAGCTGCTATCCTACGTTATTGATGTGCATATATATATATATATACACACACAAACTGCTCATGAACAATTCCTATTACTTTTTCCTAGCTGCTATCCCTCACTTTCGCTATGTATATATATATCTATATACACACATTCGTAAACATTCTCTCTCTTTCCCATCTTCCTGTTTTTTTTCTTGGCTGCTACTATACTCGGTTAATGATATGCGTATATATATATTTAAAATAGTGGTGAAAGCCCAGCAGCCCAACAGAGTGTTAGCCTGTATTCCTTCCAATGCCAAAAGCGAGAGGTAATTCTCCTCCACTACATTACAGACAACCTGGGCCGGTTATTGATATACAAATATACATAGTAAACACACCCGTGATTTTCTTCATTCAATTTCATTCATCTATATTTCTTTTCCTATTCAGTTCATACTAAATCTAACATATAACATTACAGGCAATGTAAAAGCGGGTTGTTGCAGCAGGCAGTCCCAACATTCACTAGATTAGACAATACTCCAACCTTCTCAGCAATCAGCGAAATCTTCATCCAGCACACTACCAAAGTTTGAAAAATATCTACAACCAGCTGGTATCACTGCCTTATTAGATGTTTTCATGAGCTGGACTACTAGTAATCAACATGAAAGTTGTCAAAAAAATAGAGGCAGAAACTTACGAGAACAATACAAGAAGTCATAAACAAGGATATCAAGTTTGAATCACTAACAGAAACTGCACTAAAGAAATCAGATTTTGCAACTTGTTGATCAAGGTTGTTACCTTGTTCTTTCTTGTCATTTCTTGCTAGTTTTCTCTAATATTTCTACAGCTTTATGTCCCTTCCTTCTTCTCCTCAATTCTCCAGCACTTGGACTTGATTTCTCCTCTTGTACTTGGCGCAAACAGCAACCAACAACCATTTCCAGCCTTGCTGTCTCGGTAATCACTTCTCTTCTTTGCTATTAATTTTCTTTTCGCTTTGACTCCCTTCTACTACCAAGGAGGCGAAGCATGCTAGCACCTGCGGGAAGCACACTACTGTTGGTTTCAGATGGTATTCCGGTAACTATGGACGGTCTTATTTGCCAGTTTGGGTTGCAGATCACCGTGAGAAAGATTGAGAGAAGTGGAGCAGATCCTCCTTGTTCGCCAGTGGATTGCACAACCGTGAGTGAACAGGGGAAGAGAGAGTTGAGCTTTGGCTCATTGTTCACCAGTGAAGAGAACAAAAACGCAGAGATTGTATGCTCTTGTTCGTCAGTGGAGGAAAATGAAGGAGACCCAAAGCTTATGTGCTTCTGTTCATGTGAGGAAGAGAATGAAAGGAGAGGTACAGAGAATGAAGAAATCGTGTGGAACATGTGCGTTCCTCGCTCTTCTATTTGGGTTACAAAAACCGTGAAGAAGAGAATGAAGACTAGTGCATCTGGTGTGCAGCGAGATGCAGCAGCAGTCAGCAGTTCCACCGATTTCTTTCTAAGCAGATGTGCAAACAGAAGAAACCAGCCGCAGTGTATACATGTTTGTTGTAGATGTAGTTGTCGCTTATATAACTAAAAACAAATGACGTTTACACTAGTTTACTACTACTACCTACTACTTTACGTGATTATACTTGTTTAATGTTGCTTTATTTCATTGGCTGTATTGTAGGCTAGCCTAGGTGATGACACTAGGCTCATGACCAAGCATAGGAAGTCGGTAACAACAATCTGATTAATATATATGTAGAATACTAATGATTTTCCCAAGACAAAATAGCTAACACATGAAATATATATTACCGGTATCAAACGTAGTATGTAACCGGTTGTAGCTATTTACTTTAGTTGCTGGCTCAATCTGATGAAGCCACCTACCCCATGACTAAGCAGGGTGGATCGACAGTAAAAGGATAGAGATATAAGTGCAGGAATGATAATGATTATATAAGATATAGTTACTAATTAAGCTACATATGTAAACGGTAATACAAGGCTGAACATTTTAGCTTTATTTACAACTGTACACGGGTGTAATCTTGGCAAGGGAAAATCAACTGCCTACAATAATGCTAAGCTAGTAAGTTTAAGGCGGTAATCATCACCAAGGACATAATAACTAATTACTTGTAACATTTATAATATGTGGTGTTAAAAAAAAAAAACACATCAAATTGGCGGTAATATGAAGCTGTTGTACAAGGCTTTGTTTAGCTTTGTTTTTGCTGGGAAAAAAAATGAAGGCTACTTAAGGATGAAGAAAGGTCTAATTTGACTGTCTATACTAATGTATAAAATAGGTGGTAATGACAAGAGAATAAACTAGCTATTTATATACATTTACAACCGGTATATTAATTTAACATGTCATTGGTAATAATGACACATTTTAACATGTCACTGTAAAAATGACATATTTTATATTACAGTCGGTAATATAAATTTAACATGTCACTGTAAAAAAATTACAGTCGGTAACTATAGCTGTTAGTATACATATCTACAATTTTCACACATAAAATAACAGGGAAGGTACATTTTTTTAACTAGGATTTTCCAGGGTGTTTCAGAGGCTATCCTTAAAACTAATCATAAGTTAAAAATGAGAGTGAAGAATCCTTCACTATTTACCGACTAGTTATACTAGTCTAGGGTACGTGGGTGTACCCCTCTTTTAAGGGGGGAGAGCCTATTGCGTTTTTAGCATAGACATACACTTTTGTTGCACTGTGATCTGTATGTTTACATGTGTGACTCTGTGATTACTCTGTGACTTATTGACGTGTACTACGTTACACTATATTGAAGTTACTTTGGTACTACGAGATTATGTGTACTACGTTACACTATATTGGAATTACTCAGTAATTGCGTGTTATGTACTGTACTACACTACTATGAATGAATTATGTGCACTACGTTGCACTACATTAAAGTTATTATTGGTGATGACCTTTCATGATCATTACACTGTATATTAAGTTTGATATATACTATGAACTAAAAGTAGTGGAACGTGGGACTTGATCCCTAAAATAGAATTGTGTTGTGAATACTTAGTGGAACTTGATTCCCCACAACCATTTAAATTTAGAAATGAGACTTCGGGGCGAAGTTCTTTTAAGGGGGGTAGATTGAAATACCCCAAATCTAATTAATACCTTAAAATTGTTAAATAATGAAGAATTGATCAAGGAATAAATCATTTTAGGTACGCATGCTAGTTTATGCATGCAAACGTTTACGTAAATAATATTACGCGTGCGCATGCAAACTCATGCACACAAACGTAATGTAAAAATAGTCGTTTACCATAAACACTAACGGGCGTAAATTATTAACGTATTTACACCCTCGTACAAAATGCTAATGTACATTTATTAACGAGGACTAAAATCCTTACATTACGAGCTCGATAAAGAGAGCGACAATAAGGAAAGATCAATACGAACGTTTACACTACTCATAAAATGACAACGTTCGATCCACGAACGCTAATATAATGTCATCTTCACGTACGCATATAAACGCTTACGTACGAACATTAAAAGAATTAAACCCCTTACGAAACAAGCTCATTAAGAGAGCGCTATCCAGGAAAAATCTATATGGGTGTTTATACGACCCAGTACACCATAACGTTCATTGTAAAAACGCGAAAAATACTAACGAGCAACGTAAATATTTTATGATTGCCTAAGCATTCATAAATGCTAAAATAAATTGATATACACATTTAAACAATGTAACAACTTATGTTACATAATCTTAATACTTAATATATATCATAAATACCTAAGAAATGTTATAACATTACTATAACACAAAGTATACAGTTTTCCAAACAGCACCCATATTGCCGGTTTGGGTTTTGGGTTATATATATATATTATATATATATATATATATATATATATATATATATAATATATATATATTGGACTTGTTTTAATACACTAGTACTTAATCAAATAGAAAATCTGTAACAAATCACCTAAGTTAACGGTAGTTTATTTGCACCTATAATTAACAAAAAAGTCATGTAGCACTTACCATGTAATTAACGGTATTACATTTGCAATTAATCAAACAAAAAAAAACCTGTAGCAATTAACGGTAATACACTTATAATTAACCAAACAAAATCTGTAGTATCACCCAATATTAACGTGGTGTACATGTGCTCAAAATTGACAAAAAATCTGTAGCTTATTTATACTAAAATCGGTTACCTACATACACTTGTGACATGATTTAAATTTCTTATTTAACATGTAATCTTTATGTATCACTCTCCCAACCATTATACAATTAATACAAGATTAAAACCCCATAGAATAAGCTCCCATTACCGAAAATTCCTGCAAGAAAGCAAGGTTTGATTAGCTTTAGTTAAAGTAGGAATTAACTAATAAAAGTAGATCTACACCTTAAGTATATACATGTTGCAATTAAACAATGACAAGGCAAGAGAATATGCCTCCTTTATCAGCCATAATTGTCGAAAACCATAGCTAGATGGAAGACTTTTTGGATGCAAAAATCAAAGAATAATACCCACCTAATAACCCCATGATCTTATGTCTACTACAAGGAGAATTAATTAGCTAATTCTCAGCCATGCTCACCGAAAACAAAGAGCTAAAGGAGGTGAAATACCCCGTAATTAAAAATAGTGATTAATTAGGCTAATAAATAATTTAGAAGCTTAATTAAGTATAAATAATCATGAGGGAACAAATCCCGAAGAAAACGGATCCTTAAAATGGATTAAAACCACTAACGAACCTTAAAGCGCGTTTTTCGAGGTAACCGGGAAAACGTGCCTTTAAGCGGGTGAAATAGACTCGTAACAATTTTGGTCAACTAAATAATCATTAATAAATATTAGTGAAGCTTTAGAACCAATGAAAATCAAGAAAACGAGAAATTAGTAAAAACTGTCAAAAACAGGAAGTTGTGGGGTAGAAGTATAAATAACTCAAACTAGTGTGTCCAATATTGCAAATAAAATTGTAAAACCCATATGGGCTGTAGAGCTAGCCGATTTTCATCCCCCACACACACACACCCTTAACTCTCTTTTATTTGTAAAAGACAAAAAGAATTAAAAACCAAAAAGTAACCTATTACACTCATCTTTATTCTCTCTCTCCTATTCTATTTCCTCACTCACGTACTCACCTCCTCCCTCACTCTCTTTTCTTTCTTCTTCAACCTCCTAGCCGATTTCCATGGAGAATTAGCAACCCCCACAAAACTCCATCTTCTCTCATCTTGTAACTCCCTCAAATCCCCTCCAAAAATTACAAAACTTGTACCTTTGGAATCCCCTCATCAAGAGCTACATTCCTATCTTTCCAAAAATCTAAAACAACAACTTTCACCTCCATGGGTATGGAGCATTTGGAGCTTCAAGACCACCATTAGAAGGCTCTCCTTCTCCTTGTTCTTTTAAGGTAAAAATCTTCTTGAAACTCCACCTTTTTCTAGCCTTTGTGGGCAAAACGAAAATGTAACTAAACCCTTGTTTGGTTCCTCTTGTACCCAGCCGGTTTTGGCTTCTTTGAAGGGGTGTAAACCTTGTTCTTAAGCTTCTCTAAGTTTCATCTACTCCCTTACAAGGTAATGAAACTCCTAAACCCTAGAATATACATTAAGAGTTTAAATAAGAATTAGTGTTGGTTTTAGTATTGAAGCATGTATATAAATGGTTATAGTGTTAGAGGAATTGAGATTACAAAACCGGTAGAGAGAGAAGGAAGAAAGAAGCAAGAAGAAGAAAAGAAAGTCTAAAAGAAGGAAACAAGGTAATTACACTCACCTTTGTGTATCTTTGTAAATGAGTATGTAACAGATTTTTAGGAATGAAAATGTGTATTGTAAAATGGTAATGCATTAGTAGTGTAATGTGTAAGAGAACACAAGTGTTTTAAACCTTGGTAACAATTTTAAAAACTGTTACAAACAGATTGGGAATGAGTTGTTGAGTGCAGGAATTTTTGGTAGTGTTTAGTGTTGGAAATTGTATATGAAAGCCTTGTGTATTAATGTTGTTGAAAACAGGTGAGATGATGATAATGTGTGAATAAACAATGTGGTGAGAGTATAGAAATATAGGGGAGACTATGGCAAAATTTACCTAGGATTAGAACACTTAATGAATTGAAAACTAGGTGAACGATAGAGGTTGTAACAGATTTTGATTAAGATAGGTAGAGGGTAAGTTGAGAGAGATAGATAATGGATTCTAAAGGCATTAGGAGGGTTAGAAATGTCAATAGAAGAGGGAGATGTAGAAGAGGAGTGTAAATGTTAAAATCTGTAGCAAATGCAACTAGAGAAGAAACTAGTGTAAGTGTTGAGAGAAACTTAGAAAATTTTGTGAGTGAATTAGTATAGAAATGTATAGAGGGTTAATGAATGAATTAAGGTGTATTAGGAGGATTAATAAGTGTTAAAACATGTGGGATTAAGTGTAGGAACAATAGGGAAGTAATGGGTAAAAGAGAGGACTGAAAACAGAAATTAAAATGCAAATACTGGGGCGGACCGAACTTGCGACCGGACTTGCAAGTTCGGTCGAGCCCAGATTTACAAAGACGGGAAAGCTTCTGGAATCGACCGGACTTGCGACCGGACCTGCAAGTTCGGTCGGACCAGAAAATTTTCCCGTCTGAAACCTACTGGAATCGACCGGACTTGCAAGTTCGGTCGAGCCAGAAAAATTCCCCGATGAAACCTTCTGGAATGGACCGAACTTGCGACCGGACATGCAAGTTCGGTCGGCCAGAAAAATTCCCGTAATGCAAGCTACTGGAATGGACCGAACTTGCGACCGGACTTGCAAGTTCGGTCGATCCAAAAAACTTCTCGTACTGATAGCTACTGGAATGGACCGGACTTGCAAGGTCGGTCGCAAGTCCGGTCCAGTCAAAAAAAAATTATTTAAATTAAATAATAATTATATGTATATATATATATATATATATATGTATGTATGTATACCCACATATATATATATATATGTACATGTATGTAAGTATGCCAACATTAAGTAAGAAAGTAAAACTTAAGGTAATGAAAAATAAGTAAGTAAAGTGTAAGTGTAAGAAGTATAAGGACATAGTAAGTAGGAGTTAAGTTGATAATAGTTAGATTAATCATTCAATTGTATGTATATCATAGGATTTGATTTGTGACACCGGAAGGACGTTTGGAAACACGTACGACGGTGAACGGTATGATTTCCTCATGCGCTATGTCCTAACGGGGTTACCCCGGCTTGTTTGTTGTGTGTTTATTTGCCATCACCTAAATAAGATAAAAGCATGTAACTGGTTTATTACACCTGCTTGAGTTGGGAATGCATGGTTTCGTGTTGGATGGCATTTGAACCTGAAGTTTGTATAATTCATGAAACATGTGAATGGTGAGGAAGTGGAATGTTGGCTAACCCACTAACTAGAAGTTATTACTAACCCGGGATTTGGGTTAGGGGGATTGTGAGTCATGCATGCAAGGATGAGGAAACAACAGAGTGTCTGTTTCTAAGTCCATGGTCGAACTTCCTTGTTACCGGGCCGTGTGCCACATAGTGGTGCCCTGCGGGGCCGTGTGCCACATAGTGGTGCCCGACTGGAGTGAGACCGGCAGAGCTTATCCGTTTAAAGAGATAAGCTGGGGATTGTTGGGTTAGAGAATAATTAACCCGGACGAGTAACTAACCAGTGAATGAGGTGAGAACCTGAGAGTGTGACTCGAGACCCCGGTTGATGTGTGAATTACCTTTCGTGGTATGAATTGCACCTTGTGTATGTGTGTGCCTTTGTATGTAATGAAATGCATGTTGAGTGTACTATTATATGTGTATAATGTTGTTTATAAGAGCATGTATACCTGCAATAAAATCAACCGCATGTTGGCGACCAAGTAGTTGGCGTACCCCCGCTAGTACACGGGGTATGCGGAAGTCATATGCAGCTTTTGCTGAGCCCCTTGGGGCGCTGTTTTTAATTGCAGGAACTCAAGACTGTTGACAGGTCGGGATTGACCAGGATGCTCGTTTTGGATAGATTGATTATTTTGAATGGTGTACCGAGTAGTACACGGTTAAGTTTTGTAGCCGGTGTACCATGTGGTACACCTTTTTGGGATTTTGAAAGATGTAAACACTTGTGATACGGTTAGATGTAAACCGTAAGTATTCTGTAAACTTGGAAGGGTGTAACCTGTGAGCTTAACTCTTAGACTCGGTAATCACTTTTGGATATTGCTTGGGTGAGCAGGATTGTATGTATTGATGGGGTATGTTTATGGATTGTTGGAGTTTATTATTGTTAACTCGGTACCTCTTGCTATCAGACCGCACTGTTTGTTTGTTGAGGCCTAGTTAGTCGTACGGGCAGCTAACGGCGTGTATCACCCGCTACTTAGTTTGTTGGTTCCGCTGCGTTTAGTTTGGTGTCCGGATTGCTTAGGTGATAAGTATGGAATTAGCGGTAGGGGTGTTACAGGAGGTCACCTATGGCATGAATGATTAGTCAATTAATCTAAGGTGAGGTATAAACAATTACCAAGTGTTCTCCATAATTGAACCCAAGCTCCATTTAGCACCACATGTGCCGAGAGCATTAGCAAAAGGGGGGCATTATTGGAGCAATCAATCCCTAAATTATGACATAAACAATTACCGAGAGACAAGGAGAAAACAAGATAAGATTCCATTATATTAACTAAACTAACATATACCTTACACTCTCACGTTCTTATGTTTCCCACCTTAACATTAACTAACTAATTTCTAATTATAGTGCCGATTACACTAAGACAATGAGGGGGTTAGTGCTATCATTAAGAATTTAATTAACTAAAGAAAATCATTAAGAAAATTAACAAAACAACTCCTTTCTTTCCTTTACAAACTCATGGCACCTGATTGCCTTTTCATTTCCTTACTGCAGCCGAGTTGGTAAGAGTGTTCTTCTTCCCTCTCTTCTCCTTCCCTTCATCTCCTTCCATGGAAGCTCCAAGGTCCCTTAATGGACCCTTGAGTTCTAACACCATTTTTATGTTAATTTCCTAGTTAATTCTATCAAGACTTGAGGCAAAAATCTTCCCAAGTTTACTACAAGAATTCGCCACCAATATATGCTCCAAGAATTTGTCTTGAATCAATATCAATCCAAGGAGTATTCAAGGTTAACTTAAGGTATTTTTCATGATTGAAAATCCTTAAGAAATGCTATATATATAACCGAAAATTCCAACTCTTCTAAGCATGATTTCTTTATCAATTTCATGAAGGAAAATTGGTTCTCCATCCATCCTAGAAGCACCGAAAATTCAAGGTAAAATACTTAAGGTAAATTCTTTGAAAACTACTTATAAATCTACTTAAGATCTTTGTTAAGATCTAACTCCTAAACCCCTTCCTTCTCATGTGTTAATACCGAAATTTGGAGCTACAATTTCCATTGAAGGAAGCTTGGGAAATTCAAGAGGAGTTCAAGTACTTAATAATCCTTGATTAATAGTAAGTTTATTAAGTTAATCCTTAATGCTCTAAGCTTTGTTTAAGCTCATAAATTGTGTACAAAAAATTATGTACACCTCTCCAATTAATTAAGGCCAAATTAATGAGGTTACTTACCAAGATAAATAATTATAATTTTATGTCACTAAAATTTTTTATGAAGAGTTTATTATATGGCCGAATTACCTAGGAAGGATTTGCTCCATTTTGAGCTAAAAATAAGTCTAAGACATTACAATAATGTTTACATGAGAAATATGGTTCATATGTATTTATGTATAATTATTATGAGTTATAAATCAAGTTTTAAAAATTATATGGCATCATATAATTATGACCTAATTCAATTGTTGAAAAATTGGTTTTAATGAGCTATATATGTATATAAATTCATATTATGAATTTTGGGAAAGTTAAAAATAATTACTAGTGTTTAAATGACTAGTTTAATAAGTTATGTGGTAAAAATGTAATTTTTAGAAAGTTATGTGGATATATAGTACAAGCCGAGAGTAATATGTGTCCTTGGCATAATTATGACATATTATAGTATAAGAATTAATATTATGAATTTTGGTTAAATTAAATAAGTGCTTAAGTGTTAAAATAACAATTTATAAAGTTTTGGGGCTATTTTGTAATTTCTGGAAAATTTGGTGTATAGCCGAATTAACAATAAATTTCTGGGTACAATAATGTATTAAGTATGAAATTAGGCTTTGGTCAAAGTGTTGACCGAAAACTTTGGGTTAAAATGATTTATGACATAAAGTATTAAGTTTATAAAAGTTTTGGGGTGAAATTGTAATTTATAAAAGTTATATGTGAATCTAGAATTTTAATAGGGGCGGATGCATAATTAGTAAGAAGATAAGTGTCCACTTGGTTATTAAGGAAATTAAATATTAAAACTATAGTTTATAAGTGAATATATAACTTATATAAAGTTTGGGGTTAAAATGTAAAATTAAGAGTTATATGTTAAAACCGAAAGGTTATGGGGGTGATTTGGTAATTTATGAAAGTTAATGTGTTCAATTCATAATTACCGATTTTATAAGGCTAAGTTTGTGATTTAATTGATTAAGGATTTAAAACTATGTAGTATAATGTATTTTGGAGTGTAATGTAAAGTTTATGAAATAAATGAGGTTATTATATAATAACCGAAAAGTATAGTGTATTTATGGGATTAAAAATATTTGTAGGTCCTATATGGATATTTAGAAAATTTAGAAAAGAAAAGTATGATTTAAGGATTTAATAAATTAAAACTATATGTTATGCGAACAGTAGTAATTTATTTGAAAAGAAATAATATTATTTGAGGTTAGTTTGTAATTAATAAAAGATATGGAAAATATGCCCATGCGTGACATGTAAATACAATTTGGGAATTTATAAAGTTGAAATGTCATTTAGACAATTATAATCATGTATCATAAATACATGTGTATAAAGTATATACATTCAAGATTTTCAAGTAAATCAAAAGGAAATGAATATAGGGAATTTAATGTGTGAACACCAAATAGTACTTGGAGATTATAGAATTCTGAATATAAAGTTAAGAGGAGAATTAATTAACATGTGACCAATAAATGTCATTGATGAAATTGTAAATTGTTATGTCGTTTGGACAAATACATCATGACATGTGAATAATACTTGAGTATACAAAAATACATTCAAGGGAATTATATAAGAAGAGAAAATAATTGATGCAGTACATAAGATCGTGGAGGTAATTAAAAGAGAATTACCATACAATATGAGTCTTATAAGTAAAGACTACGATGGTTTAAATTATATAGGTAAACCTTAAACATAAATAAGGTTAAGAGGTTAAAAGAAATTATCTAAGCGTTAAAAATAAACCTCACATGAAATAACGAGTACGAGGACATTTCATGATACAATAAAATTATTATGCGAGGGTAACATAAATTAACACTCTCAGTTAATCCTATTCTAGGACTTTGATTGGCTAGACGTTGACTGGAAATTAATGGAGTACAATCTTCGGTGAACGGTATGGATTCTTGCAACCTGTTTGCTAACGGATTACACCGGCTTGTGTGCTATCTGTTGTGTGAAATAACGACCAAGATAATTTCATGTAATATGTTGCACTTGCGTTTGTGTATCGTTGTGACTATTTTGTGCACTGCTAAGTTATTTTATGTGCGTGCCGATACTGCAAGAAGATGGGTATCCTTCTTAGCTTTACCCTCCTCTCTGTTATGGTTGTTTCCTCCACGGGTTACGATCTCCCATTAGCTTACTCCAAAGCTTAGCTATTCTGACTTATGATCGGTCTAGGGGGAAACATGTGTTTGTGTGGTGTGTTCGGATCACTAAATCCGATCCATCTTAAGTTAAGTTACTCGTCCGACTATTAGGACGGTAACGAGTGTTGTGTAACGAGCTTATCATGAGTTGGCGACATTCTCTAGGCTCTACAGTGAACTAATTATGTTTGGGGTCGGTTCCTTATGAGAACCGTACCCGTTGTGTTACGTGTTATTGTTGTGCCGTAATTCTTATAGCGGTGTGATGTTGTATGTTGTTAAAATGTGGAGTATGTGGATCATGGATATGAATCCCAGTTTATGATAAGAGGCGTTTAAGGATGACCCGATTAATGGGTAAGTATCGTCTATTAAGGAAGTAGCTCCATTAGAGGAGAAACACTCTAGGGTTAAGGAAAACAAGGAGTGATTTGTTAAGTGTAATCGCCTTAGAGTTTTATTTCCGCTGTAATTATGGTTAATAGGGGCGTTACACTTGTATGATAATGTGAATTTAGTATATGTTAAAGATACATGTGATATATACATATTTATACTTTTATGAATCCTTCGCAAAAGTATCGTCAAGATACTGAATGGATCATAGTATAGAATGATGAAATGTGGAACAGCGGAACGTTGAATGATATGGACACCTCGTGAACGTTGAATTATCTTCCAAATTGGTTTTCGATGGACTTTAGGGTCTTGATTACCCTTAATCATACTAATGTGACATAATTTATCATATTATAATGTCTAAATCTAAGTTTTTAAAAAAATCAGAAATATGTGCATTGATTTGTGAATAGTACCCAAAATAACACTTAATTCCTAATCCAATTCATGGCCAAGTTAATTCTTTGGTATTCACCATCCATTTCCACCTTCTTAATGAGTCATCCTCATCCATTAACAACATTAACCTAGCCAGAAATGAGTCATCTAAGACTATTCCTTAAAACTGGCATTTTTGTCACATTTTACACTTAATCTAGCTAAAGTCAAGATAATTGACTCTTGCCTTGACCAAGCATTCCTGGCAACTTAGGAGGGTTCCCTCATGCCTAAGAAAACTCCAAAATATCTAGTAATGACTCATCTTACTACTATTCTCTTTATGACCTTACTTTACCTTATAAGTCAATTTTTCTTTATTTTCTTCATTTACTCATTCCATCCGTCCTCCTCCCTAAATCAGAAGCTCTCTTCTTCCTCCATTAATGTGATGACCAGCCAAATTCAAGGAAGAACTCACCTTGATCAAGGTAACCATTAAGGGCATATTTTAGCTTAACACTACTAGAAAAAACGGACTTACCTACGGACATTTCCGTGGGTAAGTCGTAGGTATTCAATTATACCCACGGAATACCTACGAAAATGTTCTGTGGGTAAACACCTCGGGGGTAAGCTAATTACCCACCAAAAACATTTCCCGTGGGTAATCACCTACGAAATACCTATGGCGTTTGTAGTCGGTAAATACCTACAGACGAGTCCGTGGGTAAATACCTACGAAATACCCTCGAAATACCATCGAATATCATGTTCGTATGCCACGTGGATACCCACGGAATAGCTACGGAAAAAAATACCCACGGAATGATACCGTAGGTAAATACCCACGGAATACCTACGGGTATGCATTTCATATATACCCTCGGTATACCTACGGACAATAATACCCACGGTGCTTTCCCGTAGGTATTACCCACAGATTACCCACAGACAAGTGTTTTGCTACCCTTTGTAGTTTACCCACGGAATTCCTACGGACAACTTTACCAACGGGCTTTTGCGTGGGTATTCCGTGGGTAAATGTGTGGCAATTTTTTTTTAAAAAATATAATACATTGCTTACAACCGAATATATCCAGAACCAGAACAGAAGATTGTCAGCAGTACAGTTTTATTTCACAAGCCTTTTCACGAGTTCCCCTCTAAGAAAAAACAATGTAATCATCACTTATCCCTTAATTACCCATGAAGTTTGTAATCACTTCAGTAAACCCAAGCCAATAGACATACATAATCCATGATACACTAAAATTCTACTCAAACTAAACAACTACAATGTTTAGTACCCAATTTATCTTTGTTTGCCCTGGCTCATCTTAGTCTTCAATCTCCTCCAATTTGTTTTTGCCTCTGATGGTAGCTCTTTCTTTTTCTGCAGGATTAAAAAGTTTTACTGTAAGCTAAAATGTTGATAAGCTACACAAGTCAACATCACTGAACTATGCCCAAGCAATGACAGAAGTACAAGTTCATATCCCCTAGCAATCAACTCACTGGAAATCAGCTACCATTCCTAGATACAAGCAAGATCAATGCCATATTCCTAAGATTGATTTACTCACAAATATATCTCATCTATTAATAGTCAAGCCACCATCATATTAACATTTCGCTGAGTATTCAAATTTGAAACCGAAACGGCAGCAAAATCTGGAGAGCATGAGCAACTCAAATTCTAGCGTTACTAATGGTTGACGTTTCATTTGGTGTTTTCATTACTTGAAAAGAAAAAAAAACAAAGAGCTTGCTCAAACTATATAAGTGGTACCTTTTAAGGAATCATACCTTACATTTACAAAAGCAAGCTGAAAATCCAGAATCATATCTTGAAGATGACACGGGGTAGTTTTAACTTACCTGGCTAGTCTCATCATGCACCTGATACATTGGCAGAGACATTCTTTGTTCCTCCTACAAAATTATGAAACAAAAGATAAATTAATATCTTCTTTATGATTTCAGTATTTGATCTCAAGTGCAGAATCACAGCTTATGGGAAAGATGGAGATAAGGTTCATGGATGAAAAGTAGTAGTACAAAAACCCCACCATTGACATTGCCTCATCATCCCACACCAAATTAACTTCATTGTTTGATGGCTGAAGAGCTTTGTTTGCAATAACATGTGGGGGTCCAATGGATGGGCCTCCAGTGTTTGACCGCGAGGCATAAGAACGAGAATTTCCTCCCACTGCAATTGATCAAATAAAGCAGGGTATGAGATAATAAGTAAGGAACACCAACAATTTAGAAAAGATAGGAATGACAGAACCACGTTACTCATAAAGAAAAAGGTACAAGAACAGTGATGTGGTAACTAGTATACCCTATTAAGACCCATTACTCATACAGAAAAAGATTGAACTCCCCATCTTTGAAGAGAAGAATAAATTTCATTCCATATTATTTCCAGAATCTTTCCAATAACATGAAATGCATAAGACATTACACCTAGTCTATTACAAGAAGCGACATCAGCAAAGAGACCACATATTGAGCAAGTAGTCACAAAAATGCACTGAATGGAAGTAGAACAATGAAAATTGAAGTGTACATAGCAATCACAAGTGCACAAACTCAAAACCACGTATAATGACTAAGATCTAAATCATCATATTCAAAAGGCCTTTCCAGCCCTTAAATGAGAAACTGAGCATATACGGCATTATTCCTACAACATTCAAGAACATAACACCTAGATATTTAGCACCAAACGCACATGATCATCCATACTTCTATCCACCCAATAGTATTCATAAAATAAATGAAAAGGCACAATGATGAGCTACCACGAATACCAGGATCATAGAAGTTGAAAACCGTACTAGCATCAGTATTACAGTAGCTACCTTGGAGACTGGCACCCATGGAAGAAGCGAGTAGAGGTGGACGATGTACTTGCCAACCAGGAGGAGATGGGACAGCAGGGTTATATCTGTATTACGAGTTGGGTCTGCACCAGAAGGAGATGGGACAGCATCAGTATTATAGTAATGAGACTGCTACGGGTGGAGGCGGATACCATGGCTGAGGACGATGTACTTGCCAACCAAGAGGAGATGGGACAACAGGGTTATATCTATAATAATAAACAACCAACGATGAAGGTTAGTTTGGGATGAGAAGAAAAAGACCATGAGAAAGATAAGCCCATGCAAGCAACTAGCCATACTGCTAGCATTATATCAAACCATATATGTAAATAACATTTGTGGATGATGATATGAGATGCACGTTAGGAAGGGATGAAGGCGAGTAGAAAGAATAACTTTGGTGATATGGATTGCAACATCACAGAAAAACTTTAAAACTATTATCAAGCATATTTTGGCCTTTCAATTTTGCATTTAACATCGAATTGACATAGAATGAAGTAAACATATTACATGCAGGCAGTGCAGTAAACTGTTTTCCTCCAACCAATAAGATTAAATAAGTGCAGAAAAATGTAGAAACTCTAGACTACAGCTAGCAGTTAATTGTTTTCCTCTAGCCAATAAGATTAAATAAGTGTAGAAAAATGAAGTGCCATATAATACCAAAAACACCACAAACAACTAAGACTATAAATAGATAACTGCCGGACACCAGAAGTTAATGAACAGAGACATAGAGCATGTATGTTCCTTGTTCTCCAAAGACAAGAAGATAAGTAATAAGCATAATCCATGATACCCATGAAGTTTGCAATCACTTCAGTAAACCCAAGCCAATAGACATAATCCATGATACACAAATTCTACTCAAACTAAACAACTACAATGTTTAGTACCCAATTTATCTTTGATTGCCCTGGCTCATCTTAGTCTCCAATCTCCTCCAATTTGTTTTTGCCTCTGATGGTAGCTCTTTCTTTTTCTGCAGGATTAAAAAGTTTTACTATAAGCTAAAATATTGATAAGCTATACAAGCCAACATCACTAAACTATGCGCAAGCAATGACAGAAGTACAAGTTCATATCCCCTAGTAATCAACTCACTGAGAAGTGTTTCATGCAACATAGGCAGCCAATTATGACTTTTATCAACTCATTGGAAATCAGCTACCATTCCTAGATACAAGCGAAACCAATGCCATATTCCTAAGATTGATCACTGCACTAGAAAGATGGTACAGAAATAACAAAATATCACGTACACTAGATTGAATTCAGTAGTAGAACATCTAAAATTTTTGAGACCTAATAAGTAATAAGCATGCCATGAAGTGGGATATGTTCCAAAAGAAATTTATCCCGCCCTTAGAAGCCTTGATAACATACACACACAATAATCAAATTCAATGGCAACAAACACATTCAGACGATTCAGCAATTTCATCTACATAGGAGCAAGGAGATTTTGATTCATATATACACAGTTCAAAAATCCACACTTACAATTTTCCCATTGACATCAATCCTAGCAAAACGCCACCATTGCTGCCCAAAACAGGCAGCAAAGCAAATAGTAAACCGACAGCAAAATCCTAAAACCATTCAAAGAAACATTACACAGAGAACCAAACAGATGTATATGTAAACCAGAAACATAAGTTGATTAGGTCTTACCTGAAAGATGAGTGTCCCTATAGGGACTTGACCATGGAGAGCATTGTTGTAGTTCCTTTCCATCAGATATTTGACAACCTTAAACAAGATGAACAAACCAAACATTGAGAAAGCTTGATGCAACAACCTTTTCAAATTTAGATAAAATCTTGGAAAACCATTTCTTGTTCACAGCAACGACTGTAATGTTTTTTTTAATTATTATGATTCTAATTCTAAATATGTCTATTTTCTAATCATTAAAACTGACCATAGCAAAGGAATTCTCAGTACCAAAGACCAAAAACATACCACTGCTGTTGATGACATTGACAAGAAGGAGCCAACAAAAACACCCTCAGACAACTTTGCTCCACATATCTGCACCCATCGGACAAACTTAAGCATACATTGTAGGCTTAAAAACTAAAGACAAGTACTTAATAAATACTTTGGTCGGGAGATGAATATACCATTGCAGTTATGCCACACAAGAACATAAAAATGATGATTTGTAGCAGCCCTCCAAGCACAGCAACAGGACCTACAACCCTTATCTAAATCAATGAAAGTTTTTCAGACGTTATTCCTATCCTTAACAAAGATGTACCAGAGACCCACATCAACAACGTTCCAAAGAGATATGTTACCTTCGCCATGGAGAACTCCAAACCAAGAGCAAAAAGAAGAAAGACAACACCAATATGTGCCTTGGTTAGTGAATAGTGCCCAAATAGTGCTAGTTTTGACTTAAGTCAACTTAGCTTAATTAAATGGTCAACATAAGTCAAGAAATGCCCTATTATATGAAGGGGGCCAGTTTCCTAATTGGTGACTCACCACCATGTAAAAATCAATTAAAGAAAGGAAGGAAAAGTAAGTAAAAAGAAGAAAGTTACTTTATAACATAAATATCTTGTAAAAGCAAACACTTCATTTCATTTCTTCCTTTCCCACTCACACCCACCGTCACCTATCTTCATTCTCCCAACTCCATCGGTTTTGCTACAGCAAAACCACACCATCTCCAACTCCATTTGCTTGTAACTCATGACTTCATAGTCCAAATTCAATTTCAAGACCACCATTCTTCTAGTTGGAGCAAGCTCTACACTTCTATCTTTTCAAATCTTCAAAAGCCTCATTTCGGAGCCATGGAGATTCACCATTGAAGGAGCTTGAGCTCATATTTTCATGCCTTGTCACTCTCCTTTGTTTCAAGGTAAGGAAAACCAAAGAAAAACTCCATTCCCTCTTGTTTTTGTATGTGACCAAAAATCACCATTTGATTGTGTCTTCTCTTGTTCTTTCATAGCTCCATTTCAATCTTTAAAGGACAAGGAGGAGTCCTCTCTTGATGCTTATTCAAGCTCTCTTTTTATTCCATGGTAAAACAACTATCCTAAAGTGTATAGACAATGTATATAACCTAGGGTTTGTAAATGAGTTTAAGCATGAAGCTTGAATGCTCATTGGTTTTACTTGTATATTGATTAGAACATTGACAAGTAACCAAGTCCTCTTGCCGATTTCCAAACAAGGAAGAACAAGAGTGTTCAAGTAAAAATCTTGAAGAAAAGAGGTAATGTGCTAACTTAATGTGGTTTAAATGCATAAGGAAAAATGAGCTTAAGTTGTTCATTAAAACTACTTAAGGAGCTAATGGTAAATGAGTTAGTAAAATGCTCTCAAGGAGTTTATTAAGGGCATATGAGGTGTTGTGTGTATTTGCAGGTCAAAGGCAATATATATGTGGGAAATTCAGTGTTTAAATTTAATGCAATTTAAGGGCCTAAGAGCCATGCAATTTAAGGGCCTAAGAGCCAAGCAATTTAAGATTATGCATTATATTGTTATGTAGTGTAGTTTAAGGGTTTTGTTGTGTGTAAAGAACATTCTTTGTGAAGATGAATGTCTTGGATGGGTAAAGGAGGAAAAACAATATGTTTGTGTGTAAGGAATGTGTATTAAGTGATTAAGTGTTTTTGGTTGTGAAAAGGTGAAAACCTAAGTGTTTTGGTGTAAGGTCATACAATAGAAACTATGTCAAAATTTGGTTAATGAACAAGGAGTTTTAGGTGTTCAAAATGAAGTTTGGTGACCTAGGTTGAACTAGGAATGATTAGGGTTTAAATTTGTGAAAGAAGGTGAAATAAGGTCTTCTTAGGTGTTAAAATGCCTTGGGTGTTATCTTGGAGGATTTAGGATGCAAATGAATATTTTAAGGGTACTTCAAGATCATGGTGAGTGTGTTAAGGACTTATACAAGTTTTGGTACCAATGAGGAAGTAAGGTGTTGTAAGGAAGATGTTTGAACTTGTGAAGAAAATTCTTGGAAGGACATGAAGTATTTTTGGTGGGCTAAATAATGTGTGGGAACATGCTATAAACCTAAGGGGGAAATATTATAAGTGTTGAGCATTTAGGCAAGAAATGAGTAAGTGTTTAAAGGTATAGAAAATGAAGTTTTGGGCACGTCCGAACTACTGCCCGAACATGAACGTTCGGACATGCCCTGTTGCGCGTAAGTCTCCTGAGCTTCGACCAGTGTCCGAACTACCGTCCGAATTTGGAAGTTCGGACACACCTATCTCTATTTTCGGGTTTGGCCTCGAACAGTGTCCGAACTTGGGAAGTCCGGACGCAAGTTCGGACAAGGCGCTGTTTTGACCAAAAACTCTGTTTAAGGTTAGAAAATGATATCTAATGATGGGGATTGATAAGTAAAGATGTTATGGGATTTTTAAGGACATGTTAAGTGAGTTATAATGATAATTGAGTGGGTGAAAAGTTGTGTTAAAATGTAAGAATAAAACAAGTTAAAATGTGAAGTTATATAACTAGTTAACGGGAGTAAGTCATGAACTTAAACTTTAAACAATCAAGTTATCCCGATGTTAACGAAAGTAAATGTAATGTTACCAGTTGTTCAAAGATGTTACGAGGAACATGTGATGGCACGTTAGAGTGAAACCCCGGTGACAGGTATGGTTTTCTTGCAACCTGTGTCCTACCGGATTACACCGGCTTGTATGCCAATGTTTTTTTTCTGAATGTTTGCCACGTTATAAGATAAAAGTATGTAATGAGTTTACAGTAATTCATGTATGTGGCGTGTCTAGTTCCGATACCATTTAACCTCGAAAGTGTTAAACCTTAGCTAACTGAGTCTAGGATCACATGAGAGATCGGTATTCGGATTTAACGACCCGAACCATGGGACGTTCTAACCACGGCTATGCGTGAGTTAAGTGTGTGATGTTTCTGTGTGAATGTATGGACCTCCCTTGTGTGTTTAACCCAGTTGTAATACTGTATGGTGTATGGATGTGATAGGTTCCACAGTGGAGCCCCTAACTATGTTTATATATAAATTATGGGGGGTGAGGAATCCGGTTGTTCCGGTCACGCGTTGTTTGGGAGTGGGTATCCTTCTTAGCTTTACCCTCCTCTCTGTTATGGTTATTTCCTCCACGGGTTACGATCTCCCATTAGCTTACTCCAAAGCTTAGCTATTCTGACTTATGATCGGTCTAGGGGGAAACATGTGTTTGTGTGGGTGTTCGGATCACTAAATCCGATCCATATTAAGTTAAGTTACTCGTCCGATATTAGGACGGTAACGAGTGTTGTGTAACGATTATCATGAGTTGGCGACATTCTTTAGGCTCTACAGTGAACTAATTATGTTGGGGTCGGTTCCTTATGAGAAACCGTACCCGTTGTGTTACGTGTTATTATTGTGCCGTAATTTTTATAGCGTGTGATGTTGTTGTTGTTAAAATGTGGAGTATGTGGATGTGGATATGAATCCCAGTTTATGATAAGAGGCGTTTAAGGATGACCCGATTAATGGGTAAGTATCGTCTATTAAGGAAGTAGCTCCATTAGAGGAGAAACACTCTAGGGTTAAGGAAAACAAGGAGTGATTTGTTAAGTGTAGATGTGTTGGCTGTTTTGTTGAGCCCATCGTGGTGGAATGTTATGAGTTGTGTGTTGATAGTTTCCATGCATGATTCAAATATAATCAACCGCATGATAAGACGACAATTAGTTGAGCGTGGCCTGGTAGTATGCGGGTTGTAGGATTACCATACCAGCAAAGGTGCTGAGCCCCTAGGGGGCCACCCTTTCTCTTCTTTTTCCTATTTCAGGTACAAGGAGCTGGAAGCCGTTCGAGAGTAGGACGGGGTAGTCGTTTGTACATGGGTAATCATTTAAGTTGTATATGTACAGTAGGTGCAGTAAGACCGAAATTGTTATCGGCATTAGTTTGTGAATACTCGGTACAGTTGGAAGGTATGTGTATGTTTTGTTGTTAATGGAAAGGGATAGTAATGTGTAGTCGCTCGGGAATCTAGTCCATCAGACAGATACAATGTATATGTAATAGCCTTGTTAGCCACGTGGGTGGTTAACGGCGTGTAACACCAACGAGTTAAGTAATGTGATGAAGCATGTTTTCCGCTGCAGTTTGTTGTTAAGTGTGTTAATGTTGGATGGGGTGTTACAATTTCCATTATTACAATTTTGCCACATATTTAATTTAATGTTATACATATCATATGTTATAACATTTTAAACTTATAATAGATATAACCTATGGTTATATTATAAAGTTGTCATATTGCCAAATTGGCACATATGTTATAACTTTATTTTCCTTCATATTATATACTTTTCATTTATTACAATTACACCACACATATTATATAATGTAACATATACTTTATATTATATCATTTTAACCTTATAATCAATATAACCTATGGTTATATATTACCAAAATTTCCGAACAGCCCCTAGGGCTATTCTTAATTATTTTCCAACACATTATAACTTTTATATTACATACTCACCACAAATCATATGATATATATATAACATATATTATATCATTTTAATCCTTGTAACATGTATAACCTATAGTTTTAGGTTTAGAAAATTTCAAACAGGCCCTAAGGCCATTTTAACTTATTTTCTTACCCTACATACTTCTTATATTTACGGTTTTACCACATTTTTATGATATATACTTTTAATTTCATTAAAAGCTTATATTATACACCTATCTTAATGTATAGCCTTTTATTTAATTCCAAAAATCACCAAACTTTATACAAATGTTATAAGCTATTATATTAACCATATGAACCCAAAAATTTTCGGTAATTGCACTTATACCCCTAAAGTTTTATAAATTTGATATTTAACTCATAATATCATCATAAGTTCATAATTTAATCACTTATGTTATAAATTTTGGTCAAGACTCTTAACATGGTCAATGTTGACCTATAGTATACTGGTTTGACCATAAGTTACATAAATTACAATTTGACCCAAACTTTCCAAAAATTACGTTTTGACCCCAAGTTTTATAAAGCTTTATAAAATTCATTTTACTAGTTTCTAAAACATGGTTTTCGACTATATTCATTATTTAGCCCCTAGATTTATTTTAATTACAAACTAACCCCATATGTTTTCGGTAATTATTTATTTTAATTATAAACTTAATATAACTTAAATTAAATGACCTAAAGTACATGGCCTTATTACAAACCTTAACTTATAATGTAAATTACATATAAATGTCATAAAAGGCATAATAACTCATCGTTTTGGTATATTTTGTAACAACATTTTATAAGTTATGTTTTAATCATTTAATTAATTTTCGTGACATTATATGTCACATAAACATTAGGTTAATTACCCAAAAATGTTATACAACATTTTAATATATAGTTTGGCCATAACAATCCTTGTAAACTCACGGCTTCCTTCATTCATACCCAAATAATTTTACAAATTATATTTTGCCACTTATACTATTTTTCTATGACATTATAAGTCATTTATAAACTAAGTAGGCTAGCAAAATGCTATACAATATTATAGCACACATTTAAATCATTTTATACCCCTAATGCTCTCGGTAATATTTTAACATGTAACAAATGACATGAAAACTTTATAATATACAAGATTAGTATACTTACTTGATTAACAAGCACATAATTTAGCCACACACCCTCCAAAGCTCACGGCTGTGCATATGTATATATTTGAATCAGTTTTTGAATATTAAACCCACATGAACACTTGATTAACACATCATTTAGGAGTAACTAGCTTACTTTGCTAAGTTTACTCTTGAATTTGATTTCTACAGTTTTTTGTAGAGTTTTCCCAAAGCTTCAACAGCTTACGCCAGCATTTTATGCAAGGGAAAAATACATGAGATAGTTTTAAGACACTAACAACTAATTAAGGTATATTATGAGCTTAATATGTCATTATTTTACCTTGATGTGTAGGGCTGGTTAGAGGCTATTTTCGCCTGAATAAATGAACCAAACAAGGTGTTAACACACCATCTAAAACAGCACACAAAACTGGTAATGACAAGAGGAAAAGATAGGTAAGAATCCTTACCTAAATGGATTAAGAATGAGTTCTTTGGCATGGATCTTGCTAGCTCCTCAAGGTGTTGTTATGGTTACTGAATAAGCATGAAAAGGAGAAGAAAATAAACCCTAAGAACTAAAAGAAGCAGCTGGATTTGAAGTAGAGGAGAACTAGGTGATTAGAACACATTTTTACCTTGAAAATGCCTTAAGTTTGTTCCCCCCTTCTTTTGGTGTTCCAGCCGAGAGTTGTTGTCCAAATGTGGAGAGGAACTCCCACTTAGTGTGTGGATGAAAGTGGCTAAAAGCTAGATCATTAGGAAGAGGAAGAAGAGAGGAAGAGATTAAGCTAAAATATGCCCTTAATGGTTACCTTGATCAAGGTGAGTTCTTCCTTGAATTTGGCTGGTCATCACATTAATGGAGGAAGAAGAGAGCTTCTGATTTAGGGAGGAGGACGGGCGGATGGAATGAGTAATGAGAAAATAAGAAAAATTACTTATAGGTAAAGTAAGGTCATAAAGAGAATAGTAGTAAGATGAGTCATTACTAGATATTTTGGAGTTTTCTTAGGCATGAGGGAACCCTACTAAGTGGCCAGGAATGCTTGGTCAAGGCAAGAGTCAATTATCTTGACTTTAGCTAGATTAAGTGTAAAATGTGACAAAAATGCCATTTTAAGGAATAGTCTTAGATGACTCATGCTGGCTAGGTTAATGTTGTTAATGGATGAGGATGACTCATTAAGAAGGTGGAAATGATGGTGAATACCCAAGAATTAACTTGGCCATGAATTGGATTAGGAATTAAGTGTTATTTTGGGTACTATTCACAAATCAATGCACATATTTCTGATTTTGTTTTTTTGAAAACTTAGATTTGGACCTTATAATGTGATAAATTATGTCACATTAGTATTATTAAGGGTAATCAAGACCCTAAAGTCCATCGAAAACCAATTTGGAAGATAATTTCTCAAAAATGTGCTTTAAGGAGTTTAGTGCACATTTTGTGTTAAAGCTTGTTTTTGAGCTTGGTTTTCTTTGGTAATTGTTTTATTTCATCCATCACATGATTATAAAGCTTAGGAATTCAATTTGGAATCCAATGGAGGTCACAAGACCTTTAAGGCTTATTTAGAGCACATTTTGCTCTAAGTGACTTTTAAGCATGTTAATGCTTGTTCTTGATGTTGGAGTGTTGTTCAATAGTTTTATTACGTTAATTTATGAGTTATTATTCTTAGGAATTAATTTTGGCTCCTAAGGAGTTCATTTGGGCATATATTTGCCCTAAATGGTCAAAGGGTGCAATCTTTGTTTTATGTTGACCATTGTTGTTTTTAAATTGGTTTTAAGGCATGTTTAGGCCTTTATTTAATTGATTCGGTGTTTAATTAATGTTTAATTAGTTAGGGTTATTTCATCCATAATGTGGAGTCATCTATTGAAGTAGTTAAGCATGGAAGATTTAGATTGTCAATATCCTTCAGACTTGTTACATATACATTTTCCATTTTTACCTCTTAACAACTCCTTTCCATCACTTAGATTTACCATGCTATAAGTGTAGAATATAAGTGACCTGATTTTCCTTTGTCACAAATTTGATATACACTAAGCAAATTAAATTTTAATCCTTTAACTAGATTGACATTATCAATGACATAACTTGAAGTAAGCCAATCTTACCTACACCGATGATTTCTTCCTTTTTATTGTCGCCAAAGGAAACAGTTCCTTGGATTTCTAAATCGAGTGAGAGGAACTTCCACTTGTCTCCTGTCATATGTTTAAAGCACCCACTGTCGATATACCAGCAGGGATCCATTCCCACTCGATTCTGCACTTAACAAGTTAGTTGTGTGGGATTAGGGTCCCAAAAACATTTAGACCCATTTCCACCAAAAGATTATGTTCTATGATCATTTTTATTACCCATTTTAGCCCAATTCTTTCTAATTGCCAACGTTGCATAAAGCGTCTTCTGTGGCATTTGGCCTCGTGGTGATCAGGTTGTTTGCATATTGAAAGACTCCTCTTTCGATGGGTTCCCGATAGGTACCCGACCGGTCGTTTGTCATTCCACCTGGGAGTTTTAGCATCATTCTAGTCTTGCACATTTTTCTTTAACGGACGCTAGTTCTTTTTTTCGTGTTGAGAGCAGAAATCTACTCATCGATCTCAGATGGTTTACCTAGCTTCATTTCTCATGAACAACAAGAATTTCACAATAATCATTTGTAGTTTCTTTAGTGCATTGGTGAGTTTACTACCTTATCTTGTCTGAAATTTTCTCTAGTTTTCCATTTTCCTCCAAGAGCTCCTTATTTTCAATTTCAAGTGCCTCTAGTTGATCAACCAATATGAGGGAGAATTTTCTGAGTCCTAGAAGTTCAGCTTTCTGAACTTTCCTTCTAAGTTGAGAATGGTTTACCTTAGTTTGCTCTTCTTCCTCATCCGATTTTGACCTCTCCTTGTCTTGAGCTATCAAGCACACTTCCTCATGGCAGAAATGAGCCTTTTTATCTCTCGAGTGATCACGTCTGTGGTTTGATTGTCACCACTAAGCTCCGAGTCTCCCCATGTAGCAACGAAGGCTTATTTCTTTGGTTTCTCGTTGAACGTCTTCGGACAGGTCTCTTGACCCTGTCGTTATCCTCCCGAGGTCGTTGAGGGCAATCTTTGATGTGGTGTCCATGTTGAGCAACCCAAACACTTGTCATTGCTCTTCGTTTGGTGATCATTAGATTCCTTGGAGTCTTTTCCTCTTCTCATATTATTTTTGAGAAATTTTCAAAAGTACTCTTGGCATAAAGAACCATCTCATCATCGTCCTTTTCTGACTCAGACCCTTCATTTTCGGCTACTTGAAGGGCTACACCCTTTCCTTTCCCCTTTTTGAGCTTTATGAACTTCTTTGTTGTAATTTTAGCTCAATGCCATCAAGGATCCCAACATGCCTGCTAGAGACATCTTTAAGAGATCATGGACGTCTTACATAGCATTAACTTTGCTATCAAAGGAAGCATAAAGTGATCTGAGGAATTTTCGAATTTGATCCTCATTTGAGATAGTTCTTCCAAGCACACGCATTTCGTTGATCAGCTTGGTGAACCCAGTGTGCATTTTAGAAATGCTCTCCTTCTCTTCCTTCTTGAATAGCTCCCAATTAGTACGTAGTAGTTCGATACGAGTCCTCTTGATCTCATCATTCCTTCATAGGTAACTTCCAATGTTTCCCAAATTTCTTTGGCTATTTTAGCCTTGGAATACTGTTAGGTAGTAATGCACATTGTAGGATTCTTATCGCTCATGCATTGAATATCAATTTCTTGATTTGATCATCTATCATGTGTCGATAGATATGTTATTTCCTTGACTATCTGAAAGGTGTATTCACCTCATGATACTACCCTCCACATTTTTGGATCATAAGACTTGATGTGAAACTCCATCTTGTTCTTCTAGTGAGTGTAGTTGTCTTCATTGAAGAGTGATGGTCGATTTGGTGTAGAACCTTTTTCTGATGCTAGTAGGTTTGAGTGAGACATTTTGATCGTCTTCCAAAGCAGTTAGCTTTCTAGAAGATACCTGCTCTGATACCAATTGAAACTAGCAACCTCTCTAGATACGTCATCGACCTGTCATGGACGTGTAGTTTGTGCTGAAATAAACGACTTGATAGTTTAGGGAAGAACATGATAAACTCAAACTGAGACTTCATAAACTGAAAACTCCTTTTTGAATGAGAATTTACACCCTAGAAATTACTCAATCTCCCTCCGAACCTATGGACTCTGGGAGAGTTCAGGAATTTATCACCAAAGTCCTTATCCTCTCCTGACTGTAGGCGTATGGTTCCATAACCGTTCCCCGACTGGTTAGTCTACTAAATATCACAGTATTAACTTAACAACCGAGTCCTGCTTATAACAACCGAGTCCTGCTTAGCTCACCAACTTCCTAGTCCTCACACACACACACACACACACACACGCACGCACGCACGCACGCACGCACACACGCACGCACGCACGCACACACACACACACACGCACGCACGCACACACGCACACAACACGCACGCACGCACGCACACACTGTCTGACTTACACTTGCTCTTAGTTACCTCTCTTCGTATGTGTGACCTTTGTATATTGCATGTGACATTATACATCATATTTATACACATAAGTTTGTTAGACTTATAACAACCGATCTATATCTTTGCTTTACTCTAGGAGCCGTTGTCCCTTCTCCTCAACAGAGTAGCTAAGCTCGTACATAGGCTGATTCCCAACTTGCTTTAGTTGGTGCAGTCAAGACTCATGTTATTCTGTGGTTGGACACGTTGGCGGCAATGGCAGGTGGTCGGTTACCACTTGTGTCCCCACTTGCCTGATCTTGACGGCTTCATTAATGCTGCCCAAAGCTTCATTAATGCTATGTAATGAGTGCCTTTTAATAGCCCTGACCCTGTCTTGTTATCTTGCTCATTAATGAGCAATAAATCATCGTGAGCTAGTCAGTTCTACTAGAGCTTGTCGGTTAGCTTGTGTGGATGCATGAACTTGTTGGTTCACTTGATGTTTTGTCCTTCTATTGTGTTTGATGCATGAGAGTCATTGTTGTATGTGCTTGAGCTCCTATGTGCACTAGAAGTTCTGCTGGAGCTATCGCAGACAGGTGCCCGACTGGATGGGCACATGTCATGAGTGAGTGCGCTTGCAACCTTATGTGCTAAGCCACTCTTCACTTGGTTATCTGAATTTTAACTCAACAAAATATGTTAGATAAACAACACCAGTTTGCTATCATCAAAACTAATGGATCTTAACTTAACATTCCGGGCGATTCAAATCGCATGGGTAGCAGCCTCCTCTTTATCCACAAATATTTGACTCGTATTAAATAGATGATCCGTATCTACGTTAATTGATTCGTCATCGAATTCATCACTCTCACCTAAGCAGGAAAGTAACACTTCCGTTCAGTCACATGATACTACTCATAAATGGGAAAACTACGTACTTAAGAAGAAATAACACATATTTCGAACAAATAATTAGCAAAGTAGATCATAATGAAGTAAACGAAAAGACGAACGCGTCGGCACAAACGGATCCACAAACAGGGCTATAACGAAGATGATATACGATTTTAAGGCCGGAACCCGGCGCAGATGCCAATAGAGAAGGACTGACGCCGACACACAGTAACAAGGGGACGACGCCAATGCCGGTTGTGAAGAGGGCGCGCCGTTGCGGGGAATGAAGCAGCCGCGCTGACGCCAGGAAGAAGGGGGGCGCTCCGACACCGGGGAGATAGTGGGCGCGCCAGCGCCTGGTTTCGTCTGTTATTGGGAATCCTTTTTTGCTCTTTTCGAACAGTTTTTTAATAATTTTTGCCTATATTATGCCACTAAATTGTAAAAAAAAACCATAAAAATATCTCAGAATGAGCCCTTGTGAGTACTCCTCAGTGTTAATATCATCTACGCAGTCACCGTGGATCTCCGGATCGACACCTTCATTATTTCCTCCACCTTTTACTCTTCTTACCGAAAAATTTCTTCAAACCTTTCAAAACTATTTTCTCCCTTCTTCTCACTAACGATAAGAATTCTAAATTTGAATATGATTTCTTAACGTATTCAACTTCTTTATATATTGAAATTTGGATGTCCCTTGTAATATCATAGATTATGGATTAATATAATAATTTAAAAAATGATTAAAATAGGGCTATAATGGTCATTTTCTGGCCGCACTCATTGACTCCCAATGTTAAAAGCACACAGGTGTCTTAGGGCATTCACAATAAGGAAAGTAAATTCCACCCACTAAAATATATTATTATAATTTTTTCTCCCACATTCTCTATCCTTGTGTTAGCAAAAACTTGTCTCTCCGGGTTCTTAGTTAAGCACCCTCTCTTATTCCCTATCTTCCACATCACTATTTGTAAAACTATGTCAAGAAACACCATCGTAGATGCTTAAACCTTACAAGTTACATGGAGGCCGGAATTGGGGTCTTCATACTTTAAAAATTTTACTCGGTGGCAATTCTGTATACATATATTCTCCGTAGCTGTAACCTTTTCCCCACTAAAATTGCCGCGTCTCCATCGCATCTTAGGGCATTTTCAGGTTGACAATGGCAAGTTTTGTCAAGATATTCACACGCCTATAATTTACGAATTTGTTTGTGTACGATGGATGATTTGACTGCCAAATTAGTGCTTTTCATGTTTAGGAGTTTCTGATAAACCTGGGTTTAACGGTAGTTCCCTTTGAGGGTTTCTATATGGTAACTTCTCATGTCGTGATTCAACTACATTTCGTCAATATCCGGTTAAAATGGAGAACAGTTGCGAAGTCGGTAATGATCAGAGTTCTGGGTGGCTTGAAGTAAAAAAGGTTTCCCTTTCTTCTTTTCGCCTTCCCATCTGCTGGGATTCTGCTGCGTCGTTCATATATCAACTTTACTCTTCGGCAATTTTGCTTGCTACCAAATGTTTTATGTGAAACATAAATTTACGCAACCTGATGACTAATCTGATAACATGGCTTTTGCATTACCTTTCCGGTGCATTTTGCTGTGATGAGCGTTTGCTTATCACATCGCTATAGTATATATATATATATATATATATATATATTATATATGTATTTATTGTTTTGATAGATTTTGGGGGAGGGGTGTCTGGCTATTGGTTATAAGCGCACTCCACCACCCATATGGTTATTTAGCCAATCGGGCACCGTGTTGACGGGATTCCTTTGGAAGGTTTTAACCTTTCAGAGGAAAGTGCGTGAGAAGTTTGATGATTTCAGTTTTTTCTTGATTGTGAATTTAAGTTTCAACATAAAAATGTTTTTTTGCTTCATGTTTATGGACCTTGCTTAGCTATAAGCATCTTGATTGCTGTTTTTGTTACAATTATTCATCTTTTATTCAAAAATTTATTCGTCATTCAGACTCATAAAGCATACCATTATGTTCACCACTCTGTATCAGATCAGGGTCTTTACTAGTTCATTAATCTACATGATGGTATGTTTGACCTCTCTTTTTTTTCAGAAGCACAGGGGAAGCTCAAAGTTCTCCATCCACAGTGTGGAAGGGAATCATCACGGAAGAATTCAAATGGGAAAGGTGGAAATTCTCACAGAAAGCTTACTGCTGAGTCTCTAAAAGCAGGAAGTGTATTTCACTCTCATTTCCAGGGAATTCTTCACCTAGTACTTGTATAAAGAAGCAAAACGAGGAGATTAATCCTACTCTACCATGTGTGTGGTTGGTGCGGACAGTGCATGCTCAAGTGAACTGGCATCAAAGACCAAAACACTTGCAGGTGCTGGGAGTAGATTTGCCCAAAAGAAAATTGCTTGTCATGAAAAGCTTGATGCTGTTCCAAAATTGAAGTGGGGTGACCTAGAGGATGATGATTATTTTCCTGGCCATGATAATTCCTCTGCATCTGAAATAAAGTTCGGCGAAATTGGTGATGATGATTGGCGATCTGCAAGATGTCTGAGAATGCCACTGATATGAGTTTTTAATGCTTCTCAGGGTCATGCAGAAGGTGCAGATAATGTGTTCAAAACTGAGGATGCTGGTCATGACACTGAGCATTATTCCTTGGACAACATGACTGAGGATAACTGTAAAAGATCACTGGAGCATTGAAAAACACTGTTGAATTTTCCACAACCAGGAACAAAGAGCTTGACCTCTGTGCTGGTGTGTCTGATATAGCAGTTTCTTCTCAATACGTGTCTCCTGTGGATACTGAATCAATCTCCAATAAGTCTCTATATATGGACAAAGATCAAAATGGCTGTACTGCATATGCCACCGTGACAGAGAAAGTCAGTGAATCTATTCTTAGCACCGATCTTGGAGACTCAGCAATTTCAAACATTGCTTATGGAGTAGTGAACAAGGGAGCGCTATTAGTTGCCAAGGAACCGAGGCAATCACATTGGACTGGATTGCTGATCTAACATGTCAGAGAGATACTGCTACAACTCACTCTATGGATACTAAAGCAATGCTTGATAGCGGTGAGAAGCTTGGTGGTGTGGAAATGTTTGAAGAAAACAAAAGCTCAAATGCTGAGGAGCTCAGCCGGAAAATATCAAGAGCCCATATAATGGTGACTTGGAGAAAAAGAGGAGGGTAAAAGCAAAGAAAGATTTAGAGAGCGGCTTTGGTGCTTCTTATTTGAGAATCTTAATAGGGCTGTAGAGGAACTCTACCTTCTTTGTGAGCTAGAATGTGATTTGGAACAGGTGACGGAAGCAGTTCTTGTTCTTGAAGAAGCTGGGTCTGATTTCAAAGAACTAAACACTAGGATCAAGGAGTTTGATAAGTTGAAGAGGAACTCAACTCGACTAGCTGAAGAAGCACTAATGACCATGAAAAGTGACCACAGGAGGCCTCATGCTCTTTCGTGGGAGGTAATTTAATATGATTAATTGTGTGTATATAAATTTTATGTAATTTTCAAGTGGGTCAATGTGCTACCTGTTATCCTTAAATCATGCCTAACTTACACAACTACATAATTTACTCTTGTGAATTCCTTAAATATAAACAAAATGACTTTGACTACTAGTGGAGATAATAAATTAACTAATTGTTACTGCCAACAATTAATTCAATATCTTTGCGCATTCATTCCCTTACGGAATTAACTCACAAGATGTAAATTTCCATAAAGATAACTTTAACATCCCTTTTCGTATCCCTTAAAATATATTAATTAAAATATCATGATTTTTTTTAATATATTATCTACCGGAATCTGGACTACTCATGGTAAATAAATTACCAAGGGATATAATGTAAATCCGCAAAATTGGATATTCACTGTAAACCAATGGACTATGATAGTTGTAGTTAATGTGAGTTTTATTCAGTGCTTGATAATCAGAAAGGAGATATACAGCCCTATATTTATAGGCACCTTAGGAAGGATCTAGATAACCTAAAGGAAGAGACACCTAGAAGTGTCTGTCTAGGAACATAAATATTCTAGGTGTCTGTCTAGGAAAACAATAATTGAATAGATACAATTAAATACAATTAATTACATGCTGGACAGACATAAGAACCTAATTAATTACAGAATAATAAATGCACTATTTCCTAGACTAATGGTGCCTGTTCAGTAGGTCTATCGACACTCCCCCTCAGCTGGGTTTGTAAATGTCTTTCATGCCCTGCTTGAGATGAGATTATGGAATCTGGGACTATAGAGAGGTTGGTAAACACGTCAGCAATCTGCTCTTCAGAAGGGATATAGCTTAGATCAATTAGACCTCCTTCTATCTTCTCCTTGATGAAGTGTCTATCAATCTCAATGTGTTTGGTTCGATCATGCTGGACCGGGTTGTGGGCTATGCTGATTGTAGACTTGTTGTCACATCTCAACTCCATGGGACCTTTCCATTTGATTCGTAAATCACATAAAATATTCTGATCCAAAGAAGCTCACATAGACCGTTTGCAAGAGCTCTCAGCTCAGATTCTGCTGAGGATCGAGCCACAACATTTTGTTTTTTGCTTCTCCATGTCACGAGATTCCTGCCAGGAACACACATAATCCTGTAGTAGACCGCCGGTCGATAAGAGAGCCACCATAATCAGCATCAGTAAAGGCTTGAACTGTTAGTTGTTCCCTTTTCTGAACAAGATCCCTTGGCCCGGAGTCCCCTTTAAGTAGTGTAGAACCCTATAGGCAGCTTCTAGATGCGGTTTTCTTGGGTCATGCATGAACTGACTTAGGACACTTACCGCATAGGAAATATCAGGTCTAGTATGCGAAAGATATATCAACTTACCACATAAACGCTGATACATAGATGAATCAACTTTAGGCTCATCGTGAGCGTTGCCAAGCTTATGATTGGGATCCATCGGTGAAGAAGCTGGTCGACACCCACTCTTGCCTGTCTGACTCAAAAGGTCTGTGATATACTTTTGTTGGCTGATAAAGATGCCTTGAGATGAGCGGGCAACTTCAATTCCAAGGAAATATTTGAGAGAGCCAAGAGATTTCATCTCAAATTGTGACTTGAGCTGCTTTTCTAGATGTTGTCTCTCTGCAGAATCATTACCGGTAACAATGATGTCATCAACGTAGACAAGAAGGATAGTGACTCCCCCTGGATGAGAGTGTTTGAAAAACAATGTATGATCACCCTGACTTTGTCTATAACCAGCAGCTCGAACAACTTTGGTGAATCGGTCAAACCAAGCTCGAGGGGACTGTTTGAGGCCGTAGAGAGCCTTTTTTAGTCGACATACTTTGGTAGAGGTAGACTCACCATTAAAACCTGGAGGGATTCGCATATAGATCTCATCATGCAGGTCCATGGGAGAAAGGTATTCTTGACGTCAAACTGTAACAGAGGCCAATCAAAGTGTGATGCCAAGGATAATAGGATGCGAACAGTGTTGAGCTTAGCCACAAGAGCGAATGTCTCCTGATAATCAATCCCATATGTCTGGGTGTACCCTTTAGCCACAAGTCGAGCTTTGTACCGCTCTAGAGATCCGTCAGCATTGTATTTAACAGTAAAGATCCACCTGCAATCAACAACATGCTTTCCTTATGGTTTTGATACAACAACCCATGTATGATTCTTTTCAAGAGCTCTGATTTCCTCTTGCATAGTATCCCTCCACTCTTTCTTGGCCAACGCTTCAGAAACAGATTTTGGAATTTGGATTTCATTCAAGCTTTGAACAAACAAGGCATGAGAAGAAGAAAAATTATTGAAGCTTACAAAATTGGCCAAGGATAGAGAGGGGTTTTTGTGCACTGACGTACACCTTTCCGCAAAGCAATTGGAGGGGAGTTTTCTTTAGGGAGAGGATCTATACCTGGGTTAGATAATTGATCCCGCGTCAGCCACGGGATGGATTTGTACTGCCTTGAAATACCTTTGTTACTGGAAGGTTAGGGGAATGATCTGTGGTGGAAGATTCAGTAGGAGAGATAACTTGTTGGTCTTGTGGTGGATAGACGATGGGGAAGATGGTGGTGAATCCGGTGGTAGTTGAGGTGTGGAGGATCAGGCGGAGCTGAAGATGGCTGTGATGGTTGTGAATCTGGTGGTGGTAATGTTTGTTGTGATGGAGGGGTGATGGTGTAGGTGGGAAGAGGAAGCTGATTTTCTTCAGTCTGTGAGAAAGAATGAGATGAAGAAGAGATAGGGTCAGAGTAAAAGGGTTCTGATTCATGAAAAGTAACATCAAAAGTTATGTAACTCCTTTTTGTAGTGGGATTGTAGTATTTATATCCTTTTTGAGTAGGAGAATATCCCAGAAAGATACATTTAGTAGAGCGTGGATCCAATTTTCCCTATGAGGAGTGGGAATATGAACAAAAGCAGTGCACCCGAAAACCCGTAAGTTTAGATTAGAAGAGATTTTGTGAGTGGGGAAAAAATTGACGAAGGCATCATGTGGGGATTTATTTTTAAGAATGCGAGTGGGCAATTTGTTGATGAGATGGCATGCAGTTGTGTAGCTTCACCCCAATAGTGGTTAGGAGTTTGATTGGAAGAGTAAAGCACAACTCATTTCAAGCAGATGACGATTTTTTCTTTCAGCCGTGCCATTTTGTTGTGGAGTGTATGGGCAGGAAGATTCATGAATGATACCTTTAGAGAGAAAGAACAAGTTAACAACTTGGTTGAAATAATCGGTAGCATTATCAGTGCGAAACGTTTTATAGTGGTGGAGAATTGGGTGTGAATCATGTTGCAGAAGGTGGGAATAATTGAGCTCACATCACTTTGTTTTTCATGAGAAAGACCCACATAAAGCGAGTACAATCATCAATAAAGGTAATATACCAACGAGCTCCGAAATATTAGCAATCAGAGAAGGTCCCCAAACATCGCTGTGAATAAGATCAAAGGGAGAACTACTCATGGTATTACTTTGAGGGAAAGACACACGAGAGTGTTTAGCAAATTCACACACATCACATTGAAAATTTGAAACATCCATACCATTAAAAAGGTGTGGGAACATGATTTTAGTACATGAAATGAAGGATGCCCAAAGCGTTTATGATGAAGCCAAATAGTATTGGTATTAGTAGTGGGTGAAGCAAGGGCTTTAGGTGAGGATTTCAAGGCAGCAGGTATATCAAGGTAGTATAGTCCATCCCGTTGCTTAGCAGTTCCAATCATCTTCCCCGTGTGCAGATCCTGCAAAATACACCAAGAAGAAAGAAAATAGCTACACATTTGAGGTCAGTAGTCAATTTGTGGATGGATGCAAGGTTCATGGCAAGTCTAGGAACATGTAAGGTATTTTTCAATGTAGTCGGTCAGAAAGTATGACATTGCCGTGTCCAACAACACGTGTAGACGTGCCATTAGCAGTAGTAATATTGTTATTAGTGGAACAAGGATAATAGTGTGTAAGTAAAGATGAGGTTGAGGTCATATGTGAGGTAGCACCTGAATCCAAGATCCAATCTGAATGTGGAGACTGTTCTGAAGCATTAAGACAAAAATTTGTAGAGGGTTTACCTTGCAGAGCAAGAGAGCAATGACCAGAATCATTAGGGGTCTGAAACGATTGCAGCATAGCTCTAAGTTGCTGGATTTCTTCTTGAGATATGGATGAGGGGTGTGGCAGAGTTGCCATGTGTAGAAGAGGCGGAATTAGCGCGTCCAGCACCAGGACCCTTTTTTCTTGACCCTTTTTTGCTTCTCTGTAGGTGAGGATACAGCTTCCAGCATTGGTCAATGTTGTGATTAGATCGCTTACAATGATCACACCATCTTCCTTCTTTCCTTTGGGTGTTGTATTCGTAGAAACTGTTTTAGCAGCCAGAGCTGTGTTGTCCACTGTCTTACTGTCCAACATGATGTTGCGTCTGCTCTCTTCATGCTTACAGTAGCTATAGCAGAGGGTAGAGCAGGAAGAGGAGTGCTGTTAAGGATTTGAGCACGAACCTGATCGTATTCCGGATTTAGACCAGATAAGAAGCAGTACAAGCGCTGCTGATTCAGGTATTTTTTGTGATGAGTGGCATCAGCAGCACATGACCAAGTAAAGGTTGATACTGATCAAGTTCGGACCACCGCCGCTGGAGATCAGTAGCATATTCAGTGACAGATCGAGTACCTTGCTTGAGAGTTATGGTTTGAAGCCAAAGATCATAGACAAAGGCACCGTCTTTGGCTGAAGAGTAGGATTGTTGTATGAAATCCCAAATTTCTTTTGCAGTTGTAGATAAAGACACGTGCTACTAATATTTGGGTCCATGGAGTCCCATAACCAGGCACGAATATTGTGTTGATTTTCTGCCACTCAGCATCATTGTCCTTCTGCTGGCTTTGATTTTGTAAGGTGGTCATCAAGGTCTTTGCCACGTAGAAGAGTGTTCACCAGTTTAGACCAACCAAGGTAATTAGATCCATTAAAACGATAGGATGAATGGACTGGGGGTAGGTCGAACTTCTGGTGTTTGAGGGCGGCAGCAGCAGCTACAGCAGCACTTACAATGGTGGAGTGGTCTGGGTGACTTGATGCAGAATTTGAAGTATCTCCTTCGACATTTTTTTTTAAAAAAAAATCCTTGGTGAGAGACTCACACTGGATTAATGAAGAGAAAGTGGAGACACCTAGAAGAATGAGCTAGTGCAAGAAGATTGAAGATGCACTAGGGAGAGAGGTGAGCTGAGGTTGCAGCGTTAGGGTTAGGGTTGAAGAAAGTTGCGGCAGCCAGAGGGAGAGGAAGGAGCAGGTTTGAGCTTTGATACCATGTAGTTTACTGTGAGTTTTATTCAGTGTTTGATAATCAGAAAGGAGATATACAGCCCTATATTTATAGGCACCTTAGGAAGGATCTAGATAACCTAAAGGAAGAGACACCTAGAACTGTCTGTCTAGGAAACATAATATTCTAGGTGTCTGTCTAGGAAAACATAAATAATTGAACAGATACAATTAAATACAATAATTACATGCCGGACAGACATAAGAACCTAATTAATTACAGAATAATAAATGCACTATTTCCTAGACTAATGGTGCCTGTTCAGTAGGTCTATCGACATAGTGCCTACACACGCTAACATGTAGTGCCCGACAACATTATGCCAATGCTTAGCATTGGGGACACAACACGAACAACACCCGACGTCAAGTGCACGGGTTGAGGTGTGCCATGTGCACAACGTCTGGTTCACGGGTTGACGCATGCCGTGCACGTCTGATGCGTAATGCGCAACTCGCTTCACTGCACCCATGCCTGTTGCTCGACACACAACTACTGGCGCCGAGCACATACTATTGCTCTTGCTATGAATCCGCTCGCCACCATCATGATGATGCTGAAGGTGCAAAGGTGTGCCTCCGGGCGATGATGTCGCTGCACATGACGAAGAGGAAAGTTGTGTGCTTGGAGGAAAAGACTTACGGCACTGATACCATACTTGATTATGTGGAAAGAGGATTTGAGAAATCATTCTCACTTCTCATTAATGAACCATAGGGGATTATATCCACGCTCATTATAAGAAGAAAGAATCTAGAGATTGATACAAATGATAGACTAGGCTGAGTAAGTACTGCAAGCATGTTATCAATGTTGGGCCTGTCAATCTCTTTGGGCACTTCAGGGTGTGTTGGTCTATACTGCTTGTGAGTTCTCAACACATCAGGAAATCATGAAGATACTTAAAATGCAAAAATGAGAAATGATAATTGTATGTCTTAATATACATAACATGCATGAATCTTATTCTTTTAAGGATCGTCTGGAAATTAATGGTACAAGGACTGTTTGGTGTCGAGATCTGCCACATTCCGTGTTTACATCTGTAGTAAAACATCAGGCATCCTTGAAGATTTTGCTTTCCATTGGGTGACTAATATGATATTGCTGTGTAGGTTCGTAGAATGACAAGTACACCCCGCCGAGCAGAAATATTGTCTTCCTCCCTTGAGGCATTCAAGAAAATACAAGCAGAAAGGGTAAAAATGCAAGCAGCAAGCGACCAGAATGTCTTGGGAAGGAATGGTGGTGTGGAAATCCTGTTGCTAGTGATGTCTCAAACAAGTATGTGACTCCTGAATCTACTGCAGACACAGAAGTTAAGTCACGGAAGAACAATAGCATCTTCAACCACTCAGGCAAGTTTGCTTAAAGAAAAGAAATGCACAGAAACAGATGGATCTAACAAATTGAATCCGTGTCGCAGTTATCGCTTGTCTTCACTAGGAACATCGATCCACGATCAGGGTGTGTCTAGGTTTCCTTCTGAAGGCACTCCTTCCACAATTGTTGGTGAGAGAAGCAAAAGAGAGCAAGGATCCTCAGTTCAACCGGAGAAAAGGCTAAATTTCAGTTATCAGCCAAAGAGCCAAATTGCCAGTAACAAAGAAAAGGAAAAAGAAAAAACTTTTGTCTCATGGAAATCAATGGATGCTTGGAAGGAGAAGAGGAACTGGGAAGAGATACTCGCATCTCCATGTCGAATGTCTTCTCGTTTATCTCATTCACCCTATATGAGCAGGAAGAGTGCTGAGCGAGCTCGAATTTTGCATGATAAGTTGCTGTCATCTGAGAAGAAAAAGAAGACTGACTTAGACTTGAAGAGGGAGGCTGAAGAGAAGCATGCAAGAGCTATGAGAATCAGGAATGAGCTGGAGAATGAGAGAGCACGAAGCTCCAAAAGACATCTGAAAAGCTTAACCGTGTAAGTGAGTGGCAAGCTGTTCGAAGCATGAAATTAAGAGAGGGGATGCATGCTCGACATCAACGTAGCGAATCTCGTCATGTAGCTCACATAGCTCAGGTTGTTAGAAGAGCTGGGGATGAAAGTATAAAAGTCAATGAGGTGCGCTTTATTACTTCTCTTAATGAGGGAGACAAGAAGTTCATGCTTCGTCAGAAACTCCATGATTCTCAGATTAGAAGAGCTGAAAAGCTACAAGTGTTGAAAATTAAGCAGAAAGAGGAGATGGCTAGAGAAGAAGCTGTTCTGGAACGTAGAAAACTTATTGAAGCTGAAAAGTTGCAACGTCTTGCTGAAATACAAAGGAAAAAGAAGTAGCTCAGTCCAGAAGGGAAGAGGAACGAAAAGCATCAAGTACTGCCAGAGAAGCTAAAGCCATGGAACAACTTAGGAGAAGAGAAGAGAGGGCAAAGGCACAGCAAGAAGAAGCTGAAATGCTTGCTCAAAAGTTGGCGGAAAGACTTAGTGAAAATGAACAAGGCGAAAGGGTTACCTGGAACAGATAAGGGAAAGAGCCTCCATGGACTTAAGGGATCATTGTTCACCTCTGGTGCGCAGATCTCTGGGCAAAGATACTCAAGGAAGATCCACACCAACCTCTGGTGGCGAGGATTATCTAGCAATATTGCCTCCGGCTCTGGGGATTCTCATCGTGCCTCCAGTAGTGCCGGAAATACAGCACGTTTTTAAAAAGAAGGGTTAAAAGATAAGACAGAGGCTAAGCTCTGAAACATGATTTCTTGAACCCTCCCTTCCTGAGAATTCTGGCATTGGATATAGAACTACCTTGGCTAATGCTAGGGCAAAAGTTGGACGCTGGCTACAAGATCTTCAAAGGTATAGACTAGCACGAAAGGACGGGGCATCAAATATAGGGCTGATAACAGCTGAAATGATCAAGGTATGAATCATGGTTACATTGATCGTTTCTCATCTGTACCGAGCCTGTAATTTCTTCTTCAATCTATGTTGATCTGACTAATATGTTGATGTTGAAAATGTCTGTTTCTCCCTTTTTATGCGCATAAGCTTTTGTTCTTCCTCATCCTTATATCTTGGAAGCTCCTCACATCTGGAGATCAATGGTTAGGTCTAAGAGAATCAGATGGAAAATGAATGCATTTATGGTTTAATAAATAAAATTTCCCTTTTTGGATATAAAAGTATATGTACTTGACCTCTGTTCCGCCATCTTGTTGGCAAAGCGCATTGGAAGCTACAGCTTCCAATGCTTCTAGATGTTCTTGGACTGTGACTTTCCTGAGGTTGTTCTTGACATTTTTTGTCTCAACTTTGTGAACCATTTATTAAAAGGGTAAAGTTTTACTGGTCATCTCTGTTGAAACGCATGTGAATTGATTGTGTTTATCATTTGATTATCAGTTTTTGGAGGGAAAAGAAGTGGAGCTACAGGCTTCTCGCCAGGCAGGCTTGCTGAACTTCATATCTTCCACGTTGCCCGCTTCCCACATATCCAAACCCGAATCCTGCCAAGTGACTATTAACATGCTAAGACTTCTCAAAGTGGTGCTTGTTGTGCCTATAAATAGGGTTTTTTCCTTTCGCAAAATCTTTTACCCCCTATAATTCCAATGCTTTCAGCGGCCCTTGAAAACTATATCAAAATTGCAGCTTCTCTAAACTCTCCTAACAGCTCCAACTTGTCCACCAGTAAAGCATCTTCTGAAAATTTTGATTCAATCTCTGAAGTTATAGATGGCATCTTGTGGACTGTTACTATGATAGTTGGCCATGAAAGTTCTGATGAAAGACATATCCAAATGCAAGATGGTCTTCTGGAGCTTGTGGTTTCTCATCAAATAATCCACCGGCTTCGGGACCTTTTTGCTTTGTATGACAAACCTCAGGTGGATGGGTCACACTTTTCCGTCATCCATTTTGCTCAGTATAAATCTTCTGGTGACCTTGACTTCCAGACAAAGAGATATTTCTTCCATTAATTGGGACTCATTTTCCTGTGAAGATATTCAAAAAGAAGTTTCACTACCTTCTATCCCTGGTGATGCTGACAGTTATGACTCTTGTCTAAGTTATCCCATTGGAGATCACACGTCTCCTGCAATCGATGGAAACTTAGCTGAATTGCATGCCACTGGAGAGGTTGAACATTTGGTATAGTGTGTGAATCAAAGAGAGGTGGTGTTGATTATGTGACAGCTGCAGCTGAGTCTTTAAAGGAGCTGAAGAATAGTCTGATAACCTCAAATTTGACTGATGGAGTTACTAAGGAAGAGTCCAAAAGAAATGCTGGTGCTGCCATTCCTGGAGCATCAATCCCTCAGAAGGGTGATAAGAAACCTATGGACAAAAGTGTGGAAGGGAAGAATGAAAAACTTACTCGCTGTAAATCTCCACAGGGGGCTCTTGTCACCGCCATTTCAGAGACGGGGTTGGTCAGTCTTCTATCCCTCTTAACAGCTGTGCTATTGCAGGCTAACAGTCGATCTTCTGAACAGGTAATGCCGATTTTCATGTTATTTTTTTTCATTTTGGAGGTTCTCTACTTACAAAGAACTGTAAGCCACTGTGAACTGTTTATAAGCATCTGTTATAGGGTATCTCCAAAAACTGAAGTAGTTGTGTTATTTGCTCATGAGTATCATTTTGGTGATAAGAGTTTGCTAAGATATTGATTATTTATTTTATTTTTGTAGTTAATTGCTGATATTACAGCACTGAAGCTAATTATTTTTTGTCTTTGGATTTCTTGGTTCTCGCTTGATTCTTTTTCCCGTTGTGCGTCTCAGCCTTCGTATGTGCTCCCATCAAACTTTGAGGAAGTGGCAACTGGCGTTCTGAAAGTTTTGAACAATCTGGCTGTTGGGGATCTTACTTTTATGCAACAAATGCTTGTAAGTTATTCTGCCGTGCAATAGATTTGTGACTTAAATATCTTCCGTTCAATAATGGCTGCTTCTATAAGACGTGTTAAGACTGTTTCTGAGTGTAAAAACCAATTTATATAGAGACTTTGACTTTCTCCATGACTGGATTTTTTTGCGCTTGGTTCTTCCATTTCCTGTCAGAGACATTCTTCTGTAATACGTAAAATCAGAGTTGTTCCTTCATCTGCAGTAGTGCAAATAGAACGGTGTGGTAGAGTAGAGCATAAACTGTGCATAAACTGTTCGAGAGGAATTTATCTATTCTATGGATCTAGTTTGTATATCTATAAGTTCTTTGAACTCTTATGCAGGCGAGGCCAGACCTTAAGATGGAATTTTTCCACATAATGAGTTTCCTCCTGACCCACTGCACTAACCAGTGGAAGACTCCTAGTGACCAGGTATGCTACTGACACATGCTTTATATTTTTTTTTCATTTGTGCTCGCCATTCTGTTGCAAGTTAATATTTTTGGTTTTAATGGATAAGTGACCATAATAACCTATTAGGGCCTGCTCAGCCTGAACGTTTTTGGCCTCTCATTAGTAACTCACTAGCATGTTATGGTTTCTTAGATCGGTCTGCTTCTATCTGAATCTCTTCTACTCCTGGGATATTTCTCCTTATTCCATCCTGAAAATCAAGCGGTTCTTCGTTGGGGAAAAAGTCCTACCATTCTTCACAAGGTCAGTATAATTCCATTGATGTTCCTTGTCAAAAGTATTCCATCATCCTCCTGGAATCAATTCTAACAAATACCTATAAATATTGTTGGTGGGGTGGGGGAATAAGCAGGTTTGCGATCTACCCTTTGTCTTCTTCAGTGATCCTGAACTAATGCCGTTGTTAGCTGGGGCTCTAGTAGCAGCGTGCTTTGGTTGCAAGCAGAACAAGGGTGTGGGTACAACAAGAACTCAGCATAGAGATGCTTGTTTCGATGGTAAAATCTTGCAAAAGCACCATCTCCAAGGAAAATGCTCTGCTAGAGTCTGCTGATAAATTGCTGAATTCTGAAACTCTGAAACTTGTTCAACAAGCTGCTGAACCAGCCCCACATAAATTTGGTCGTCCCACTATGAGAAATGGGGGCGGGGGATCTCGCCAATCTATTATTGTGAAAGGTTGTGCTCCAGGAAATGGTGGAAGCAATAATAACAGAAGCAGAGCTAGAATTCTGAAGGATAGCAGAGTTGGTAGCAGCAGAGCTTTTGACGAAGTGAATAATTCTTCTAGGCATAATAATAAAGTGGTCGTAGCAGTGACCCCAGATCGTACAATCACTCGATTGATGTTGCACTGTAGATTTCCCGAGAGCTTTATCAATCGAGTGGAGAAATTCTTTGCAATGGAAGATGATCAACAACCCGGGTGATTAAAATTAAACCACCTTAATTTTTTATACACTACAACTGTAAGGGCTCGTCTGTAGATAGATGTGGGCTCTTGAGCTTATGAGGCGATTAGTTATAAACTTTCCATTAAAAAAAGGCCTGTTCTTTGAAAATGCTAGATCTTGCCGCTTGAGTGGACACAGTCCATGACTTCTGTTCTGCTCATGTCCGGCAACTTCATTCATGTCTGTATAGATTTTATCTTGTAGCTTATGCCCAAAAGTACGTATATGGTTCTTGTAAATTGACACTCGAAACATATTATAGATATCAGAGCTGATTCTCTGGGGCTGTGGATGGTAGTAACTCGTAGTGGAAGGGAGAAGATAATGGATTCGGTGGGAGAGATCGCATTGATGAATTGGATGAAAAAGTGGGCAATTTTTCTGCAGTGATGCAAGTCTCTGAGGAGGTCTAGCCGCGAAATTCTCCCTCTTGTGCGACCTTTACAAAGAATCTACGGTTGAAGATTACAGAAGATGATTTGAGTTTTATTCCATGCACATTGATGGTGTTCATGACTCTGTTTTGAAAGGAATATTCCGCTGGACTTAAGGTGGAGATAAATATTTAATTCTATTCGAGATTCGTGTCTTGCAAGATCTGATAAAGGCAGCGAAACGTATTGGGGGAAGGAACGATTTTGGCTGACCTAATGCGAGGAGCGCAGGAACTGTTGGTTGAGTTCGAGGAAGCTGTCTAGAGTTGTCAAATTGAAGCTGTCTAGAGTTGTCAAATTGAAGCTGTCTAGAGTTCAGAAAATTGTCTCAATCTGAAAATTAGTGTGTTTGATCTGGACTTGAAACCTGAAAATATTTGACTATAATAAACTTGAAATTTAATTGGGTTAATCTAAAATGACTCGAGTATGAAATGATCTAAAAATTTTGAAATTCAAAATTGACCTGAATTTGAAATGACCCGAAATAATAGTAATTAAAAAATATACAAACTCAAAGAACATGAAATAAGAGTGATCCTAAATTCTCCCAAACATTATGACTTGAATAAATATGAGAAAAAAACTTGGTTTAACCTTATTATATCCGAATTAAATTCATAATATGCAATGTATTGACTTTTTTGTGATCTATATGTAGTTTATTTTTATATAGATTAGTTATATATTATTTGATATTTTTTTCAAAAATTCTTAACCATCACCCGAAATAACTAAAACCCGATTCCACCTGACACTGTTACAACCCGAACCCGATTTGACCGAACCCAAAGCAACCTGAAAGTTTAATGACTTGAACGGATATCGCCTTGATCAAATATGACCCAAAACCCAAACGGATAATCCGTTTGATAGGTCAAAAGCTATCGCGCCCTAGAATTATCGATTCATAAACCGTCTTGGTCTATGAATTCTTCCAATCGCGTGGACCAAGTTAAAGAAGGCTATAGTATGAACCCTCAGTCGACATCGTCTTTGGTTTCTTATACTTCATCAAATCGGTATCGAAACATTCCACAAGAGGAGATGCACAGAGTGAGATCATAAGGATTATGTTTCAAATGTGGCGAGAAGTGGAACTCCGCACATCGTTTCAAGCTTGCGGTGCTGCAACTTTTGTTGACAGAAGGAGGCGATGACGCTGAGAAGCATTTGAGATTGTCCCTGCAGTGACGACATAAATTGGAGTAGAAGGTGATTTCTTTAAGGTCGATCTTTGTTAGTTGCCCTCCTTTGGTTTTCCTTCCAAAAAAACTCTAAAGTTGATTGACACTTTGGTCAGAGAAGCTCTATTGATCCTTGCAGACAATGGAGCATCTCATCAATTCATTAAGAGCAGTATGGTTAGCAAACTGGGAATTCTTGTGAATAGAAATACTCGGTTTGTTTGGGGTGACTATAGGGAACAATAAGACTGTTCTCGGACAAGGTATTTGTCGAGGATTGCAATTGTCCTTGCAAGGGGTAAAGTTCCTTGTTGATTGTCTTCCTGTAGCAGAAATATGTTATTGTCTCTACCTAGGCAGTGTACCTATCGTTTTGCGGAATAGTGAATTGAGTAAGAGTTGTCGATCTTCGGGACCTCGTTCAATTAATTGATAATTTATTGATTAACTGAGAAACTAGGAAATGTCACTTTTTCAAGTTTTACTTAATTTAATCTAACTGTAAGCATAATGGGTTACACATGTGGTCTTTCCCTCATCACCTTCAGCTATTTGAACTTGCCAATACCCCGATCGTAAATCAAGCTTTGTGAAATACGAGGCTTTGGACAAGCAGTCAAACAGATCATCAGATCTTGGAATGGGGTACTTGTTCTTTACAGCGACCTTGTTCAAAGCACTGTAATCAACACAGTGTTGAAGTGAGCCACAAAACAGAGTTCCTTCGAGTTAGTTATGGGCTGTCAGCCCTTAACTCCAACAGAGGTTGCAAAGCAAGCTGCAACTGGGCAGTGCCCAGCCGCCTATGAGTTTGTCCGCGACCGGCAGGAATTGTTCAGGATGGCAAAGGAGAATTTTGAACTTGCCTCCAACCGAATGAAAAAGAATGCCGATGCTAGGCGAAGGCCATTGGAGTTCAAAGTTGGGGATGTAATGCTTAAGCTTACCCTGTAGATCTTGAAGAAGATCAGACGACCCTTGCATAAGGGACTTGTCCAGCGTTTTGATGGACCCTTTGAAGTCGTTCAGCGTATCGGCAATGCTGCATACCGTCTTGACCTTCCAGAAAGGTTAAGGATGCACCCTACCTTTCACGTTAGCTTATTGAAACCATACACAGAAGATGAACAGAATTTACACGAGAGTAAAGCTCGGGCCCCGCCGACTATATCTGTTCAGTACGAGAAGGGTATCCAGGAAGTACTTACCCACCGGCGGGTGGGGTGGAAAGCCAACTAGCGAACAGACTTCCTGATTCATTGGAAGGGAGAGGCCAAGGAAGACGCGACGTGGGAACGAGAGGAAAATTTATGGCAATTTAGGGATGAGATACAAAAGTACTTAGAATCTTTGCTAGGGACGACAAAGACTTAGGTGGGGGAGGTTTGTTACGTCCGAATTTTGTAAGGACAAAGGCAAGCAGCCTGAAAACCAACATGTACTTGTATATAACGATGTAATGTAAGCCTTCGGGCATTGTATCTCAATCAATAAAAGAAGTAGCCCTTTTCATACCTGCGTTGCGGTGACTCGGTCTCTCTCTGTTATACGCCCTTTAAGCTAACTTGCAGGTGTGCAGGTAGCTGAGGGGCCCCTTGGGGATAGAGCTTTAGAACTACAGTGCGAGCTCCTATTACCCAGATGCCGAGAGCTGACGGCATCAACTCAGTATGTCCCTGGTTATTCTTACCTGATGTGTGGGCGGCACATCGTTAGAGCCTTTGTGGCTCTCATAGGGATGAGTTGGATTAGGGTGGAGATAAGAGTGTTGGTATTCGCCCGATTCCTTCACTCTCCGGTCATCGGCGCTTGCACTGTCTGTGTGGGTTAACCTCATGGTTACTCGAGCACTGGCGTTACTTGTACCTGAGCCGCGCACTTGGGAAGGAGCTGCAAGTGGTGCGCAAAACCCTTTGACCTTGACGTTCAAAGTTAGGGGATTTGGGGATGGCCGGAGAACTTATCTGCTAAGGGTGGTATAAGTCCACTCTCATCCTTGTGGTGGCGAGTGGCCAACCGGCATGTTGGCTGTGTGCCTCATTGCCGGGGCCCTTGGGTTAAATTATCCTAAGGCATAAACTAATGAAAAGAAATAAACTAATTAACAAACAATAAACTGTAAGTGAGAAATAAAGTTTATTAATGTAATAATAAAAGGCCCTCCCCGGGTTGTTTTGCTAACCTTTTTCTTCAAATCCTATTAAATAACAATTTCACTAACATTGCAATAAACTCAAGAACTATAAATAATTCACCGACGGGGTCATGTACAATGAATTCTAATTGACTGGAAGAACTAGCAGCTGACTAATGCTCTAATTTGAAAACAAATCAATCGCATAAAGAACATTTCTTATTGGAGACAAAATAAACTATAGGCGGGGTCATGCTTCTAGTCATTAATCCGTTTAACTTCCTATGTCTTGTTAACTAATCTCAGCACTGCATTTTGATTAGAAAACTACAAGCGTAACTTTGATAATTAGCTAGAGAACAAAGCGCATGAAGACCATAAATTAAACTATTGCATTAATAAAAAGTAGTGAAATAATTACATGATAAAATTCTATGAAATAGGTTTACTTCCCCAACCCGGGGAACTAAAAATACCTACTCACTCATGGATTCTGAAACAAAATTAACAACACGAAGACATTAAGTAAATTAGAGATAAGTAAAGAGAAAACTTCATAATAAAACTCTAGTTCTGAATCTGGTGTGCGGCTGCAAACAAACAGACCGATGGTGTGAGTGTGGTGCGTTCGTGAATGGTGGTGTGTAGATCGGTACAAGGATGTGGTGTATTGATGATAATGATGATGGAAAACTGGAGGAGAAATTGGATGGATGAATCGGTGGTATCTAATGATGGGTGGGAATTAATGTAGTGAGCTGGATCAATTCGTGGCTTTGGGCGTGAATGCATCATGAATGAGGATGCCCAAATTGACCCCCTTCTCCAAATATAGCAGCGCTCGTGGTTTATCTTTTTTTTTAAAAATATTTATCTTCTCAGCTACATCACGTAGGGACCGCTCAACTAGTCGCGTCTGGACTTGCACTCGGATAAGCAAGTCCGGACACCTCTGTAATGTCCACACGAGTTTCTTCTTCTGTGATGCATCCGGATATATGTCCAGCTTACTCATCCAGACACCTTAGAGCTGTCCGACCCAACTCGTCCGAACGTATGTCTGGACTTGTCTAATATGTGTCTCGGCCTCTGTCCGACCTTGCAGGTCCGGGCGCAAGGTCAGATACAACTTTAGCAGGGCCTAGATTCTTTGTTTTAGCTTTGTTTCGCTCCCCGTTTGTTGCGTTGGAATCCTCATGAGAGATTATATGTATTCCTTAGACTTTTCACTACATTAGACATATAAAATGTATTACTTCACATCAAAACATAAATCTAAGGAAAATCATATGATAAGTGAGAATATGACATGAATTGTTATGAAAATAAGAAGAATTAAAGCCCTAAAAATAGATATATTTCACACTTATCACTTCCCTTTTGGTCTTATTGGTGTGGACATGATTCTCGGGTATGAGTGGAAGTCTTTCTTGGGAGACTCAAATTAACTATAGTTTACTGTCCATGAAGTTCTGGGGGAAGGGAGAATGGGTGCAACTTCGGAGTGATTTGTCTTATTTTATAGTGGATTCAGGAATTATCTACTGCAAGATCTATTAATGACATTGAAAGAGAACCGTGAATATATTATTCTCATTCGTCTGTGTCTGTTTCAACTTTCAACCAACGTTGAGTCAAACCCTTATGTTCAACATGAATTATAGCAGGTTCTTCATTTTTCAATGATGTTTTTAACCTTTTAAGTTGTTCCCCCAAAAAGATTTCATTTCCACCACATTCCTTTAAACTCAATTTGGTTCTTCGAATATAAGGCCTTACCGCTATCCACATTACCAGAAGAACCAAAAAAAAAACTTGTGCACGAACTGCTGTCTACAGGTTTTATTCAGCCTAGTAATAGTTCCTTCTCCAGTTCATGTTATTGGTCAAGAAAGAAACTAGAGACTAGCACTTAAGTATTAATTATAGAGCATTGAATGACATAACTGACCTAGAAAACTTTCCTTTGCTCACCATTGATGATTTACTAGATGAACTGTTTGGTGGGTGATAAGTGCAAAACATATAGACTTTTTAAGGTTTAATCACCTTATTAGTTGCAGCATTTTAGTAATGTTTCGCACTTATCTAGGGTTTTTCCTATAATTATGTTGTTATATTAACTGATGTATTATATGTGTTAAATTGTAGGAAAAATACCTAAAACATACCTATGTTTATAAGGATTAAATAAGGTCACGTGGAGAGGAATACGCATGCATATTTGCATGCAACCGCCTGGTCTTGGGGCGGACACCACACCACCAACCGCGAGGCGGACAAGAGACAGAAGACCGCCTCATTAGGGGCGGACAACATAGAGAGTACCACCACTTAAGAGGCGGACAACTCTAATGCGACCGCGAGGTGAGACAGGAGGACCGCCACATAAACAGGCGGACAAGAATAGAGAGTACCGCTACTTATCTAGTGGACACGTGTAAATGTGTAGGAAATTAACGGGTTATCTTCTACCCAACTCGCTCTTCAACTTGAGCCGGCGCCTACCAGAAATCACGCACGCGATTCAGCCCTGTCCCCTGCGCAATCAATAGCTGCAATCAATGGGGAGCTGCAATCAACGAGCTCAATCAGTGAGCTGATGAGCTCTGCTCTATTCTTCTTCCTCTATAAATACGAGCTTCATTCCTCCTTATCCGGTGTCCTTCCGGAGGCTCCTTCCGTGGTTCCTCTGGAGTTCCAATTCACACACCATCTCATTTCTCTCCTTCCGCCTTCTCCATTTTATTTATTTTACATTCCACTAAATCCACCTCTAGCCTACGTATACAAAATAGCAGAGTGAGCCGGAGTGATTACGGATGATTTCTATTACTCTTGTCTCTGTCTATCTATTTAATATTAGGCTAGTTTACGTATACTCTGGGAATAATTATTATGTTTCTGTATTAATTATGCAATATGTTTTACTGGTTTTAGTTTTAATAAAGTTTGTTACGGTTAAAGGTTTTCTCGCCATCTTTTATAAACCTCATGATTTATTAAAATGCTTTACTAAGTCTGTTTTGATTTCATCGGTTGGAAACAGATGGGTTGATTAAGCCGTAAAACTGGGGGAAACTTATTCTCATCGTTTAAGTTAGTACTCAGTTACAAATGTAATCCCTCAACACTCCTCTGCCGTTCGCAGGCTTTTGCTTGAGTTTTCATCGGACCTTGCTTTACAGGTGAACGAGTTCTTATGAGTTTTCATCGGACCTTAAGAAAATATCAGGAATCTTGCCAAACAGTTATAATTAAACCAGTAGACCTAGCATGAAAGAACAAATATTATATTAATGTGAACCAGAGTCCCGTTTAGTTTATCTGTTAATTTAGTCATTTTATCTTTCCTTTTATTTATATAAACAAGTCAATTAATCCCCCCTCCTGTGACACGCTTAGGTACTATAATATGTACATTAGTCCCGTGGTTCGATATCCGGTCGCTTACATTTCACTATACTACTACGACCGGGATTTGTTTGCAGCCCGACGTTAATTTTGGGTTTTAATTTCTTTTCTTTAATTTTAATTACACCACTTTAACCACTCACAATTTAACGTCTGCAAAATGGCGCCGTTGCCGGGGACTAGATTTATTCTAGTTCCTAAGCCCGGATTATTCACCTGTTAATTATAATATTATGTTCTCTTAAATATGTTAATAATATTTCTATATATTTTTCGTTTGTTGTTAATATTAATTATCTGCTATATTTTGTTAATAATAATTATCTAATAATCTGTTAATATTAATTGGACATTTGGACAATTGGACACGTGACTTTGGCCATCTAACTCCGGACATCTAACTTTTAACATTTAATTTCCATTGTCTCTAACATTTAATTTCAATTGTCTCTAACATTTAATTTTATGTAAATTAACTACTAACTTATAATTTATGTTATCTAATTACTAACTTATATTTATATGTCATTTTTTTTTCTAACATATTATATGATTTTTAGTGTTTTATTTGTAGTTAAAATAAGGAAGAAATCGAAAAAAAAAACGAAGCGAACCGCCTCTAGTCCGCCACTTACCTCGCGGACTCCACACATGGTTCCGCCTCCTGGTCCGCCAGATATCAAGCGGACTGCACACAGGCAACCGCCTGGCGGTCTCTCCTAATAATCTGTCTGGTTAACTCGCGGACGGCTCCACCTTGTCCGCCAGATACGTGCGGACGCCACACAAGAGACCGCCTCGCGGTCGTGCTTCGATATGGAAAAAAAAAACGGCGAAGCGCTGCGTTTTCCAGTTCTTCCCCAAAATTCCAGTTCGAGCTCGAGCCAGCCCGAGAGAAGAACGAACCCTTGCGCAAATCGCCTCCCCCTTCAAATCAACACAAGTTCCTCATTTCTTCATCAAATTTCACAAGGTTGGTACCGAAACGCTCGTTTTTCAATTCCTTACGTTTCTATAGCTTCAAATTTGTAAATGGTGAACTACATTAGGAGAAATTAGGACCAGAAGTTTCGAATCCCTAGTTTCCAAATTCGAAATTTTCGAATTTAATTGCTAATTTGTCTCGAATTTGTCCTATAATTATAATCTACATACACAAGGTTAAATTTACATATTACACTTAGTTTGGGTGTTTTTGTTGAATTCAAAATTGATGTGTGCTAATTACGAAAATTGTTGTTAGAACTAGCATTATTCAATTTTATTTAGCCTTGATTATTAAACGAAAAAATGATTATGATTCTAGGTTATTATTTACAGATTTGATAGGTAACGGTACTAAAAACCTTGAATCTGACTGAAATTTTTGTGGAGAATCGAAGAAATTTAGGGGAAACTCTGTCGAATTTTCGACAGAATTTAACTGTTTATTTTTATTTGTATTTTTGTTTGTGTTATTTTAATTATTTTACTAGTTTTCTATCTTTGTTATAATTATGAAAATGTTTATGTCTAATATTAATGCTTTGTTAATAATATTAATTCTTATGTTATTTTTAATATTAATATTTATGTTGCTATTAATATTAGTTTTTATGTTGATTTTTGTTTATTAATATTTGTTAAATCTTAATGTCGTTGTTATTTATTTTTCATATTTCTATTGCTTGTTAATTTTTGTTAATTTTAATGTTGTTATTTTTATTTTTATTTGTTTGATAATTTTTGTTGATTTTTATGTTGCTAATATTTCGTTAAATTTTCATGTTATTATTACTTGTTAATATTTAATATTTTATTGTTATGCTTAATGTTGTTTGCTTTTAATTTTAAATATATTAGTATGTCTCGTACACGTGGTGGCGACTGCCCTGGAGCATCATCTTCTTCTGCACCTCGTCTTCAGGACGATGGTTTTGTCTCAGTAGAGGCTCGTGCCTGGTTCGATCAGGGCAAGGACTTTGTTATAGAGAGGAAATTTGAGCCTGCGGTGCTAAAGGCTGCAGGGGTGGATACTCTATTTGCCAGGCTAGGACTTTCAGAGGTCCTAAGGTTAGGAGAGGGAGTCTTTGCTCCGGACTTAGCTCGAGAGTTTTATGCTAATGCCCGGGCAGGCGATATGAGCATTACTTCTTATATACGCCGTCACCCCGTGGAGATCACACCCTCGACTTTCACTTCTCTCCTGCACATCCCGGATGGTCCTGGTGATATCCGAGGATTCACAGAGGAGTACTTGCAGAGGTCGAAGTCCAGGTGGCTTCAGGCTGTAGGTCGGAGGACCCGACGTAGAGGGGAGGAGGAGAAGGATGTCCTCCCGTTCGCTAGCTTCCCCACGCTGACTCAGAGGCTTCTCCTGGAGATCCTCAGTCATCAGATTCGCCCATCTGGGGCGCATGATGCTACTGATGAGGATTGTGCCTTACTTGACTACTTCCTAGGTCCATTTCCACCCGCTCAGCGCATCTCTTTCAGCCACGTCATGTTCGGCCAGCTCTATAAGGTGGTCTCCTACATGAGGACGAAGAAGAAGAAGATCACTCCCATTTTTCCCTTCTTCCTCAGTCTCCACATTATCGGTTCTGTCCCATTCTCAGCAGAGTTCAGGGAGACTTTAGATCTTCGTCCAGCGAAGCGCTCAGTGTCACTGCTGACTGTGCGGAGCTGGGGCTTTTTGCGCTCAGATGACGGTACTTGGGTTAGGAGTGCCACTGCTCGGTCTTCCACTGCATCATCTACAGCAGCGGGGACCTCTACTGGAGCTACACACTCAGCCGATCCTGACCCACCGTCCGCACAGGGAGAGGAGCCTTATAGGCCGACTACTGATATGATGCAGACCCCTGCTCCTGTACCTTACTCGACAGATCTACAGGCTCAGTTCCAGACCTTCCATCAGAGGTTTGAGAGCTTTGAGCAGAGGGTGATACAGCGCTTGGACCGGAGTGATGAGATGCATGCACAGACAGCGCAGCAGAATGCGCAGACCGCTCAGCTCCTAGAGCGTCTCCTCGCTCAGTCAGGCCAGGGACCTGCACAGCCTCCACCACCACCACAGTGATTATTTTATTTTATTTTCTTGTTATTTTATTTCATTTTATATTTCTCTGACTTTTTGTAGACTATTACTGTTTAAACCTTGTGCTAACATTTGATATATTCAGGAAGGTAACAGTGTGGTTTACTTTATGTTTTTATTTTATGAATTTTTATTTATGTTTTTATTTATGATTTTCTTTTGGTTCAATTGGAGTTCTGCTGGCTATATATGATTTTCTTTTCAGAACAAATTCTATGTCAAATATATAGCTGAACTCACCTTTGGAAAGCAACCTCAGTTGCTTTGGCATTTCAATATCTTCGGTTGAACACTTGCGCAACTCAAGTGTGAGGAACGTCTCACCCCTGTCAAAGCTCTAAGTGTGAGGAAGGATACCTTCCTCAATCTACGATACAAGGGGAGTTTCAATTCCTCATTTATTATATTAATGTTCAACCTTTATTTAATCCTTTATGAGTCTGTCATAATTTGAAAGGTCATTTTCTTGATTTTAATTCTGAACAATGAGGACATTGCTCCTCTTAAGTGTGAGGAAGGAGAGACCTTTCCCTGAAATTATGACAGTAGTTCGATAATGCCACACTCACTTTTTGCTACTCTAAACTGCCTAAAATTAAAAAAAATTGTAAAAATGAGATAAATAATTGTAGAAGTGTCTGAAATTATGTCAAGTGACAACTGAAAGGTAGTTTTATTTCAAGGAGTTTGTATAAAATTATTTTCCTTCAAAATACTATTTTTCGCTCAAAATATGATAGATCTGCTAGTTGTAAAAATCAATTTAGTTTAGCTTGGGATTATGGAAATATGTGGAAAGTCAAGGAAAGAAAAGGATAAAGACAAGGTACTCCGCTGTTTATGAATTTTTCTAACCAAAAACAGGCCTCGTCTATCGGTTATTAAGTTCTTTGGGGTGCTTTAACACCTATCTACCTAAGGTCTCGTGACCTGGGATAGAAGACCCAACACCGCTACAAGGATAGAGAGAAAAGTCTGGGGTACAGAAAAATAATGCAATTCAAAAAAATATATATATAAAAATAAATATGTGCTTTGTATATACAATTTGCACATTCAAAAAAATGTGTAAATATAAATTGCAATTTATATTTTTAAACATGAGTATGTGGTGTTGAAAGGTATTGCGGAATAAGGCATTACTTCACACCCCTTGTCATCCCGGGTTAGAGAATGAAATTGGTTGAAAATCCCAGGTTAATCTAACTTGTTTTCTACAGTCTAGTTTTTCTATGCTTTTATTAAATTATTCTTCTTCACTGTTTATAAAAACCTACTTCTAAGAGCAGAATTATTCTTTCGATTGTCACTTTGTCTAAATTCCCTTCTACACTTATTTAATCTTGTTTTATTATTAAGGCTTAGAGATAATTAATTCCTTATTTGCTTGAGGACAAGCAAAAGTCAAGTGTGAGGAAGTTTGATAAGTGCAAAACATATAGACTTTTTAAGGTTTAATCACCTTATTAGTTGCAGCATTTTTAGTAATGTTTCGCACTTATCTAGGGTTTTTCCTATAATTATGTTGTTATATTAACTGATGTATTATATGTGTTAAATTGTAGGAAAAATACCTAAAACATACCTATGTTTATAAGGGATTAAATAAGGTCACGTGGAGAGGAATACGCATGCATATTTGCATGCAACCGCCTGGTCTTGGGGCGGACACCACACCACCAACCGCGAGGCGGACAAGAGACAGAAGACCGCCTCATTAGGGGCGGACAACATAGAGAGTACCGCCACTTAAGAGGCGGACAACTCTAATGCGACCGCGAGGTTGAGACAGAGGAGACCGCCACATAAACAGGCGGACAAGAATAGAGAGTACCGCTACTTATCTAGTGGACACGTGTAAATGTGTAGGAAATTAACGGGTTATCTTCTACCCAACTCGCTCTTCAACTTGAGCCGGCGCCTACCAGAAATCACGCACGCGATTCAGCCCTGTCCCCTGCGCAATCAATAGCTGCAATCAATGGGGAGCTGCAATCAACGAGCTCAATCAGTGAGCTGATGAGCTGCTGCTCTATTCTTCTTCCTCTATAAATACGAGCTTCATTCCTCCTTATCCGGTGTCCTTCCGGAGGCTCCTTCCGTGGTTCCTCTGGAGTTCCAATTCACACACCATCTCATTTCTCTCCTTCCGCCTTCTCCATTTTATTTATTTTACATTCCACTAAATCCACCTCTAGCCTACGTATACAAAATAGCAGAGTGAGCCGGAGTGATTACGGATGATTTCTATTACTCTTGTCTCTGTCTATCTATTTAATATGTTAGGCTAGTTTACGTATACTCTGGGAATAATTATTATGTTTCTGTATTAATTATGCAATATGTTTGACTGGTTTTAGTTTTAATAAAGTTTGTTACGGTTAAAGGTTTTCTCGCCATCTTTTTAATAAACCTCATGAATTTATTAAAATGCTTTACTAAGTCTGTTTTTGATTTCATCGGTTGGAAACAGATGGGTTGATTAAGCCGTAAAACTGGGGGAAACTTATTCTCATCGTTTAAGTTAGTACTCAGTTGCAAATGTAATCCCTCAACACTCCTCTGCCGTTCGCAGGCTTTTGCTTGAGTTTTCATCGGACCTTGCTTTACAGGTGAACGAGTTCTTATGAGTTTTCATCGGACCTTAAGAAAATATCAGGAATCTTGCCAAACAGTTTAATTAAACCAGTAGACCTAGCATGAAAGAACAATATTATATTAATGTGAACCAGAGTCCCGTTTAGTTTATCTGTTAATTTAGTCATTTTATCTTTCCTTTTATTTATATAAACAAGTCAATTAATCCCCCCTCCTGTGACACGCTTAGGTACTATAATATGTACATTAGTCCCGTGGTTCGATATCCGGTCGCTTACATTTCACTATACTACTGTGACCGGGATTTGTTTGCAGCCCGACGTTAATTTTGGGTTTTAATTTCTTTTCTTTAATTTTAATTACACCACTTTAACCACTCACAATTTAACGTCTGCAGTGGGTGTGTATTTTTGAAAATATATTTAAAGTTGGGTTTCATTAGATTCTAGTTAAGGATGAAGAAGTGTAGAAAACTGTTCTTCAAACCCATGAGGGCCACTATGAGTTTCGTGATGCCCTTCGGGTTAAAGGATGCATTGCCTCTTTCCATTCGCTGCTCATGAACCATATTTTTAAATCTCTATTACGTAAATTTGTTATGGTGTTCATTAACAAAATTTTGGTGCACAATAGTAGTATCAAAGAGAATCTAGCACATCTTCGAGAGGTCTTGTATATTCTATCTTCCAATCAGTTGAAAGTGACCTTGAAAAAGTGTAGTTAAACTCAAGTTCTTTCTCATCATATCTCATCACCCAAACCAACTCATTCACAACAAACTCAATATATTGCAATAATCTTAAATTGCATAGCACTAAAGCTCTTAAATGACATGGCTCTTAGGCCCTTAAATGACTTAAACTTAAACACTGAATTTCCCACATATAAAAGCTTTCAACCTGCAAATACACCCATCAATATCATAGTAATTATAATGCTCTTAAAATCCATCTTAAACTTATATTACTAACTCATTCCCATTGGCTCCTTAGTCACAAGTTCACAAGCTCGTTTAAACTCTTCTTCCTAGGTTATACAACCCATTACCTAATGTAAGCCCTAGGCTACATTGGTACTCATCTAAAACTCATTCCTTAATCTTAAACCACCATTAGGTAAGTAATTTACCTTGTTTTCTCAAGCTTATCTTATCTTCCTCCTTAGGCCTTCTTCTTGAATGAATATCGGCCACCACTTAAACTTCCTTTGCCAATGTTCTAACCAATATTCAATGACTCACATGAGTACTAAACAATACACTAACCTCAAGGAATGAAAACCTAGGTTAGAAATGTGTTCTAAGGCATAAAAGTGGATGATTACCTTTGAAGTGAAATACCCCAAATTATTAAAGCATGGATTAAATATTTAATCACATTAATTAAGGCCTAAACATGCCTTAAAAGTCAACTGAGAACAACAGTGGTCAACACAAATCAAGATGTTGCACCCTTTGACTGCTAAGGGTAAATAAATACCCAAATGAACTACTTAGGACCTAAAAATTTGTCCTAAGCATATTAACACATTACTAAACATATTATAACCGTTGGACAACACTCCAACACAAAGAAAAAGCATTTACATGCTTCAAGGTCAAATAGGGCAAAAAGGTGCTCTAGGAAAACCTTAAAAATCAAATGACCTCTAAATGATATAAAATTGAATTACATGATCAAATATCATGTAAGGAACACAACAAAACCGTTTTCAAAGAAAACCAAGCCCAGAAACACCTCGCGACACAAAATGTGCACTAAAACTCCTTAAAGCACGTTTTTGTGTAATCGCCTTCTAAATTGGTTTTAAATGGGCTAAAAGGTTATAAATACCTTTAAATATAATAAAATATCATATTATATGATATTAGGAATTTAATTCCAGAAATTTACGAATTTTTACAAATTTAATATTAAATATTAATAAAACCCTAAAGTGGGGCCCGCATGAGTCAAATTGACCAAGTATGGTCAATGGTCAATTAATTGACCCACTTGGACCATGGAAATCGGCTGCGATAAGGGAGGAGGCAGCATAAGTCCTTGATTGACAATAATTCCTACCTAATACATTTACTTTTTGAAAATTAACTTACTTTTTCAAATAATTCAAGCCTTTCCACTCATTTCTCCTTCCTTGTCCGATTCTCTTCTGCCCAGCCGAGCTCTCCCCTTCCTTTGAAGCTCTCAAGTGTGTTCTTGAGCATGGAAGGCAAACCTAGCTCCTAAGCTCTTAATGTAAGTGTTTTAATGTCATTTTTAGCTCTTTTTCTTCATCTATTCACTACCAACACCTAGATTTCGTGGCTCATCAATTCCTATGGCTTATTCTCAGTGTTCTAAGGTTATAACAAGAGCTAAACTCGGTTGAGACCAGTAGAGGGACCAAGGTTGTTCAAATCTACATTTTAAGGTAAAAATGTGCTTTAAGCTCATAACTTTTGATTCCCTTCAAGTTCGGCTGTGAAACTTTGGTCATAGCGTCATATTCGTCTCCTTTTCATGTGGAATCTGTTGGTTAGCCATTTGGAGCAAGGATGGCCGAGATCCAAAGGAAATAACCTCTTTTAAGGCATTTTTCTAAGGTAAAACCTAATAACAAGGTAGCTTGTTGAGATCTAGCTATTTCCTATGTCAATATGGTAGATCTAACACCTTGTGGTGTGCTTGATTCAGGTCGAAACCATCTTGAACTCTCCTTGCATTCCTAAGGTGATTTTTGCCTTAAATCTTACATTAAATTACTTCGTAAGGTTAGATCTTTCTTGGAGACTAACTAGGCCTTGGTTTCTGTTGAAAACATGTAAAACAAGCTGTGGAGAATTTCTCCTTAAGGTGGCGAACTCAAACAAGGCTTTACCTAAGCTAAATCAAGGTATAAATCACTTAAAACCTTAACTTGATACATTAACACAAGTTTAAGTGTGTGTATGTTAAATTGCCGTGAGTGAAGAAGAATAATAAGTTCTTGTTTGACCTTAAAATGTTTAAGGAATGGTTTAATAAATTTTATAACTAATTAAACAAGCATAAATGTCAAATTTAAGACATTATGTGGAAGTTTGGTAAATAAATGAAAATTATATGGTGAGGCCGAAATTTTATAGGTATTTTGGGACATTTATGGGTAATTTATTTTGCAAGCCAATGTTTGTAATAAGGCCATGTATTTTAGGCCATTTTATTTATGCATTTACAAGTTTTATTTAAGTTTAGGTGATATTCTATTATTACCGAAAAGAAGTGGGTCCTAGGTGTAATTAAATTAAATTTGAGGGCTTTAGAATAATAAGATCGAAAATTAGAGGTAAAAAGGAGTTAAAATAAAGTTTATAAGAGTTTATAAAGTTTTGGGGTTAAATGGTGATTTCTAGAAAGTTTGGGTACTAAACCATAATTATAAGGAATTGGTGGTCAAGGAAATATTAAGGTGGTCAACCTTGACCATATGCTAGGTTTTGACCAAAATAAATAAGTTAGATAACTTATTTAAGGTGTTATAATAAGATAAGTATCTTATGGTAATATTTTTATAACATATGTGGTAAATATGTTATTACCGAAAATAAAGGGTGTACAATGGTATTTTTAAACACCCATGGGCTATTAGGAATTTTTAGGAAGTTATTGGAAGTTTTTGGAATTAAAATAAACTATATATGTATAATATATAGTTATAATGTCATTATGACATTTTGGAGAAAATATGTTGGTGGAATGGTAAATATCGAAGGTATATGGGTTAATAAGGATATTTATAACCCCTTTGTGGAATTTGGTGATTTTTAGAATTATTAAGAGAATTTAATAAGTTATGTGTATAAAATATTTTAATGATATGGTGAACTATATGTTATAAATAGGGCCAAATGGCGATTATAGAATAGCACAAGGGCTGTTCGGAATTTAAAAAAAATAACCATAGGTTATACTCTTTTATAAGATTAGAAATGTTATATTAAATGGAATATATAACATGGTAATAAGAAGGGGTGATTTTGTAAATTAAGGAAACTGTGATTTATGGAAAAGAATAAGATTTTCTCATGGTGCCTAAGAGGCAATAATAAATAGTTTGCATAAAAACTATAGGTTATAAGTTAAGGGAAATTAAAAATCACATTGTATATAGTGTATGGTATAACATTACAAAATGTCATGTGGTCAAACGGAATTTAAATTGAGTTAAGGGCTATACCGGGTTACAAGAGTTGGAAAATGAATTTTAGACTAAGGTCTATAATGTTATAAATGTTATGACAATGATATGGTTTAGATGGAATTAATATAAGGAAGGGTACTCACATAAAATAATGTGACAAACTATAAATAAATGAGATTTATAAACTAAGGTATTTATGGAATAAACCTTAGGAGTTGTAAATGTACAACATAAAATGTTACAAATATTAGGATAACAATCAATATTACAATACAATACAACTAATGGGAATAATCACCTAACATAAGATGATAAAATGCAACATATGATATAAGAGTTTATTAAACTCATGGGAATTACCTACGTGGTAAATATATGCATACACAAGGATAAGTATATAAGGTGGACATATACTTTTGTTGGAAACCATATGAATTAATGGTGGTGGTTGTTTAAAAAAAATAGTTACAAACTATATGTTATGAGTTTTTGGGATGCAAATACTATTTGCTAAAGATAATGAATTATATAATACATGGTATGATAAGGAATGGTGGGAAAATAATACAATATGGAAAAAAATAATAATATAAAAATGCATGCGTACATGCAACTATAGGTTACGTACCTAAACTAGATGTGGATAAGATTAAAAGAAATATAAGGAATTAAACTTAACAGTTGAAATAGTTTTTGACGTACGCGTTTTAAGTAACAAAGCCGACCGTTTTAGAAAAACCTGTAACAAACAACTGTAGAAAACAGGGGTGAACTGTCGGGGTTACTTATTATTCGGAAATCGGATGTAGTTAGTCATGGAGACTGACTTATAGTTTTATTACCGTTTAGAGTATACCTCTGACAAGGACGCTTGACGAGCTAACGGACTACACGGAGCGTAGGAACTTGCTGATTCATACTCCACCGTAATACAGTCAGGGTGAACGGTATGTAAAGGGGTTTGATCCGAGTTGTCCTAAGGTTGCTCCTTGGGCTCGGATTTGGTTGATATAACTTGTATGTTGTTATGTGTCTCGGATTGTCTCTGAAGGTCCTCAGTTCAGACTTCTGTGTGATCTGTGATAAGATTGTTTGTCTGAATGTGTAATTAATATGCATGAACTGTATATTCATAGCTGCTTATTATTTTCTGTTGTTGAGTTAACAGTATTGGTTGATTGGTTCGTATATATGAACCTATATATATAAAACGAACTAGCGGCTATGGTGCTATCTTATATGAAATATAAGGAACGTAAGTAAACGTTGTAGCACTATGATAAAACATATACATTATTTGAGACTTTTATACGGGCATTGGCCTTTCTATACGCCGCTTGTATCTAGCACTGGATCCCGAGTTTACAGACTCCGGATTGGACTAATGACCTTAGTCTGCGTGTTAGAAAATTTGGTAATGCGATGCGATGGTATAATTAATTAATTAATGGAATGGAAGTAAAGCCTAGAGGATGTGGCTCTTGGTGCGCGCTGTGATCACAAAAATGATACCAGGATGTCCGCGTACGGGTCCGTAAGTATCAAGAAAATTTCCCGTGAGCTAGAATGGCTCGTTGGTCGGAGACTCTACCGTTGGAGTGGCTACTGCCGTGGGTGACCCGTCATAATATATGGGTAACTAGAGACTGTCGTTTTAACGAGACATTGTCACTAGGTATAACTGAACAACTAAAACAATTGAGACTTATACAGTGGCGAACAATACCATGGACGAGACTAAATACTTGTTTATTATTCTCGTTGTTTCGCTTTGTGTTTATTGGTTATACTTGTGGTTATTTTATTGTATGTTGATGGTTGGATGGAGCCTACAAGGCTAAGGTAAATTAAATAGGAAACTGTACGCTACGGCGAATGTACATGGTATATAAATTGTTATGCTCGATACGTTCGATATACAAATGTTATTTGAAATATTCTATGAATGTTTGGTTTGGATGGATGACTAATGTTTATGGATATTTGGATGGTTGACTATGTATATTATACATTTATGCTTCAGCTTTGATTATAACTATAAAAAGGAAAAGCATGAAACCAATCTAATTATAAGATGGTTAAAATGACAAGTGACCATTAGGGTCCAGGCCCGGCATACTCAGCGTCTATCGCTGATATACACCATTA